>ML121548.1:776539-834619 GCA_003788615.2 Terfezia boudieri ATCC MYA-4762
AAACAAAAGAAACTGTGGTCATGGTGAGACTCGAACTCACAACCTTCACGTTTTTAGCATGATACTCTACCGATTGAGCTACACGACCTCGTACCTGTACGTACATATGAGTTTTCTTATTTTTTTTTATCTTTTTAATATTTATCGCAGGTGGACAAGATTGATGGACGCACCTAGTCTGGTTGGCACGGACGCACCATACAAGAATGATTAGGAGTGTCGATGACAAGGACTACATGCAGGTAAAAACTTGCATCTCTTGAATCAGCTAAACAGAAGAAACTGTGGTCATGGTGAGACTCGAACTCACAACCTTCACGTTTTTAGCATGATACTCTACCGATTGAGCCACACGACCTCGTACTTGTATATATGAGTTTTTTTGTTTCTTTTTATCTTTTTTTATATTTATTACAGGTGAACAAAATCTCATATAGATTGATGGACGCTCAATACAAATGAATAGGAGCGTCGACTGTGCCAACCAGACTAGACTACATACAGGTACTTTAGGGCGTTTCTTAGCTAGCCACTTTCGTAGTCCATTCTCTCGGAGGTATCAAACCAGACTACCTAGAGGTATCATAATGGTCTAGTGTATCTAGCGAAACATGGGGGGACAACAATCCATGATTTATTCTTCTTTACACATCGAAGTATAGCCCTCCGGTCCCATTTTGCTGAGCTTCTTGGGTCTGCCGGACCTAGGAGCATTTTCAATATACCCCCGCACAGCTGTCCGGTTTAGGAACTTCTTGATGGTTGACCAAGGACATCTAGAGATCTTCGAAATTGCTGCTATTGTATATTGAACATGAAAAAAGAACGAGGATAATACCTCATTCTACTATGGTCATCTCACGTCGCGCATCGCAGTACATATGCTGCTTAACGTTTGTTGCCAGGTCCCCAAATTTACATTTTTTCCCCGCGCCAAGTGATGTTTCACCAAGACTTTTGCCCACGGACTGGTACCTAGGAAAAAAATGGATTTAGAAAGATGTATGGTTTTGTTTTTCTAGAAACCTTTACTCAGAACATTATGAGATGAATTTAAATCCAGGAATGATTGTCGTAGACCCGTCTATGTTCTACATCTAATGAAGCGAGCCGGCAAATACATACATGCCACCAAAAATAATATCCTCTAATATCAAAGCCAGGTCGAGAAGTTTTCCTTAAGAGCAGCGTAACTTTACTGTTAGATTGAATTTACATATCACACAAATGCAAAAAAATTATATAAGTAACGTTTGCTGCTACCTAACGGTTTTTCGACGTTCTGGGAACTTTTTTTGGACGTGTTGAACGTAGTTATATCAAAAAAATCACCACGATAACTAAAAAATCTGATAAAATACGGCGAGGCCAGCTTATTATATTGGAGTTTCTTTTGCAGCTGAATGTGTTGTAATTAATATAGATTTTAGGCTTCATCACTTAACCAATTGCAATTTCCCGTATCATCTCGGCGGAATCTAGATGACATTGGTACTTGCGTACATACTGGCATACCCATCACCATAATAGTAATAATAGTAAGATAATAATTATTCACATTTATAGTTATTGTTCGGTGCTCTTCTCTATATATTATATCAATTAAAAACTATTGACCATAATAATCTTTCCCCCTGCTGTCTTGCCTCATTACAACTGCCCAGTTGGCTCTCCTCCCTAACTATACAACTTTCATATCGACAAACAGCTTAATGCCATGGGAAATCTTACCTCAACTTTGTGCCCTCCTAACACACAACCCCGCCGAAAAAGCAAGCTTGTGTCAAAAAGCTCTATGGCGTAATCTCCCGCTCGCTTATCTACCTGTCTCGTCTCTGTCTCTGAAACATAAAAGAGACAGCTTGAATCCCTGTTTCCAGCGTTTCAGGTTTATACTTCCAATCCACTTGATCCGCCTGCTATTGTTGAATAAAAAGACTCTTTCCAGTCATAGTCTCATTTCCCATTTTCTAGTACAGCAGGTAAGCAGCACAATGGCTGTGATAGAATACTCAAAACTCATTCAACCGTCTCAACCATAAGGAGGAACCGCCATCTAGTAAGATCTTCAAAGTACAGCTTCAAGTCCAAGAACGCACCTCACAAACGCACCTTACAAAATGAAAACAGGGAATGCTATAAACATGCCAGGCATCAGGGTAAGCATGCCTTACTCCGGGGTAATACCTAGCACAACCAGTCTGGAATATATGGAATCGAATACTCCAAGAAATATGCATACATCAAATGCCCTCCACCTTCTCCCCTCCTTTACACATCCTCATTGCATGACCGTATTTTTCTCGCTCAGGATCTAGCTTGTTCTAGCTCAAGCTCAAGCTTCCTAATGATTTCATCTTTCTTGGCGCCCTCAGACTGCTCCCCACTGATTTGCATCTTCAACTGATCCACCTCCGTGGTCAACGTCCCAATTTGATCAGTTTGGCTCGCAAGCAGCTTATTCTGAGTCTCAAGTAATGCTGTAATCCGCACCAACTGTTCTGGAATTGTTGCAAGCACCGAGATGTCCGGTGTATCCTATCAAATATATCCGGTTAGAAATCTAATATCCATGGTAACTAAGCACGGAGAATGAGAGGAATGCATACTTGCATACGTGCAGGCGAAGCAGGGGAAGCATGGAAAGTGAGAGGAGTACATACTTGCACATATACAGGCGAAGCAGGGGAGTCAAGCTTAGTGTTCACTACTGGCTTTTCCGCATTTGGTGACACGGGTTTCACTGGCGACGGGGGCCTGGTCACCTTCTTTAGAGCCGGGATCTCAAAAGCCTGCGGGGCGGGATCCTTCTTGGCAGGGGACGGAGGCCTGACAGGGCTTTCGACAGCTGCCGGTGCAGATGCCGCAACCTTATTTTCTACTGGTGTCGCAAGCTTGCCCACAGGTGCCGGAGCTGCGGTAGCAACCGGAGAAAATGTCTTTGCCATAGACACATCAACTGCCGCTCCTTCTGGGGAGTACAACTGCTCGAGATCAAAGAGCGGGACACTAGCATCCTTTCCTCCGAACCACTCTGCCGATTTGAGGCCAGGTCGCCCACTGGGCGCGGGGGGGTAGATGTCATTTTGGAATGTCTCAGCCTAAAGTTAATCATCAGCATCCCCGTGCAGCCGAGGTAAGTACGGAGTTGTTTTACCCTTCTGGGCACGACAAAGGAGATAGGCTCAATATAAGTATCGTTGACCGTCTTGAATGCCCTCATGACTTCGTTCTCATGTAACTGTTTCCATATTAGATTCATGAATGATGGGTGGATTCTTCCTCGCTGGGGGAAGTGAGTAGGGATCCTCACAGCAACTCCTCTCTTTGGCAGGAAGGCAATACCCCTTTGAGCATCTGCTGACTTATATTCGGACAAGATTATAAAGTCATCATTTGCATACTCGAAATAACGAATATTTCCATCTCTGCAATGCCAAAATTTAGTAATTAACCTATCATTTAAAATTATACCCCATTCACGTCCGAACTTACCCTCTTCCGGCTAAATAGAGACATTTTGTGCCATCATCCCAGAATGGCATACATACTCCTGAAATAGAGTCGAGCGTCTGAAAGCCTCCAATGGGTTCAGTTGGCTTGTGAATGTCCCATAGACCAAGTTGGCGGTCACTAGTTCTTGTGAAACCGGTCGTGGCTATGCGGTCATGGTCACCCATCCATACTGCACGGGAATTCTTAGCCCCTTGGTGCCCGGCAGCTTCATGAACTGCCTTCTCTTGTCGAAGATCCCAGATTCTGAGCCTTTTGTCACGACAAGTGGTAACCATCATAGAACCATTTCCAGAGAATGACATGCTCTGTACAAGATCATTATGCTTGAGTGTGAGTTTAGGATCACCAGTTTCAGCATCCCAGAGCTTAATCGTGAAATCTCCAGAGTTCGTTGCAAGCACATTCTCTGATACAGGGTGCCAAAGCACGTGACCAACTTTTCTGTGGTTTCGTTAGGGCAAGATGCTAGGGTAAGTTGTGAATGAATGTTTATACCGGGCATGGCCAGCAAGCCTGTGCACTGGGGCGACATCTTGAGGTTCACCATCACACTGAAGAGTAAAATTCTCAGGGACTTGCCAAATGAACACCTAACAGCACCACTGTTTTAGAGACTGTGACTAAGTTTGAAACCTTGGGCCACATACCTTTCCATCATCTGATCCAGATGCAATTATAGAGTCATTGAAAGGGGACCTTTTGATGTCAGCACATTCTTAAAATCCTCTTGCCACTGGCTTCGGGTGTCTACCAATCTGTATCCAAGACAGGAGCCGTATGTCCTCTAAACAAGGGAATCTGCTCAGGAGCACGCCCTTTCTCACTCAAAGGAATAACTGCGAACGCACCACCTCCGCCTGATTCCCAATTGACTGCGAGGTAAGTTGGGTTTACCTAAACACCAGGTTTATCCAATGCTGTGAGATTAGTCACCACATTCTATAACCGGCCTTGGAAGTAGGACAAATTTTATGCAGGCCCCAAGTACTGACTTTTATAATGTTGCTATCCCAAGCATTTCTAGATATGTGTAGGTTATCGTAGCATAGTTCCTTAAACAGAGATGGATCCGTTAGATTGTTTCCTTTCCCCCAATTTCCCAGAAACCCTTGATCTTCAATGGACCCCGGAACAATGCGGCGAAGGAAGGGGGTCGATCGGCTGGCACCTTTTTTGTAGACCGCCCAAAAACGTCTGTATATTCGGTACCGGAGTAAGGCCAGGTTGTTAGCTCTTCGGGTCTGTTTTCAGGGGACAGTAGGGGGTCGGCATTGGTGACAGTTAGCTTACGGCGATATTTGGAAGCCCTTACGAATCGTCCCGCCATTTATACTTGTGTATATTCCTGCAAGGTGATGATGTAGAAACCAAGAAACGTGGAAGCAAGGTGGAAAAGCAGAGTTGAGTACACAGGGTGCTCCGGAGTTGACAGCTGAGAGCAAAATACCAAGGGTAGCTGCCATTTCAGCTGATGGTATGGGCTTGGCGTCGCCTGCCCCTTAGTATGCCTTCCTAGCAGAAGCCCTCTCTATTAAGTACGCAATTGCAAATGATGATATCTTTGTACAGTTATAATCTTACGTCTTTGACAGGCCGGTCCCATTTTACCGCAACTGAAACACTTCCCCCGGGAACACTGCCGTCACGTGATACTTTCTCGAGGAGCTCTATCACTGCATTCCCTGCCCACGTGATGTCCTCCCCACTCTTTACACGCCGAATCAGGATGTCGGCCTCGTCGAATACAACCTTAGCCATGCGCTTCTCTAGCCACGACCAGTGACGATTAAGTCTCCCACTCCGCATTCTGCGCTGCACCGTTTCCATCACCCCACTCTTCCCGATCATTCCCTCAACAGCCTCAAATAGTGGGTAGCTGTGTTCTTGCCCGAAGCCAGAATTGAAGGAAGTCGGCCGGCATGCCAGTAGTCCGGCAAGGAGCACCGGAGTTTGAAACATTGGTGTCATTTTGAATGCCTTTAATTCAGCAAAGCACCTCTTCACTAGGATCGCATCGCCTGCCACTCCTAATGTTGCGACAAAGGCAGCCAGTGTGCCGTCCTTGACGGCGTTGCCACCATCCACCATCCGAAAGCCTCTCTCACGTAACCTTGACCATTCTTCCCACACCTCATTGGTAGCACCACATCGGCCTAGTGCCCTTACATATTCTACAAGGCACGCTTCACTATTGCCCACAAATTGACGTAGGTAATTCGATAGCATCAACTTCTGTCGATGTCGTATCCACACCTTTGGGTTACCTTGAATTTTGTGATGTTGTGAGATTAAGTCCGTGCTGAACTCCTGGGGTATCATTCTTAGGATATCCCGGAATTCACGGGGTGTTGGTGTCCAATGAGATTTCATCAGTTTCGGTAACAGTATGTTCAGTGTATTCGAGCTCCCGTACATAGCAGATACCGTCATGAGAGTTATCAGAGTTTCTCGGTTGGGTTGCTGACCGTGCTCCTTGAGAGTGTGTAGAACCCCATAGAGTTCGGCTAGGTTTTCCGCATTTTGATACACTATTGATGAAGGTTCCAGCTCCTGTTCATCGTTTCCTATATCCTCAAATTGAATTGGAAAGCACCTTAATGCACCCAAGTAAAAATGTTGGTTTTTTCTCAGAATCGTGGGATCCCTTTCGGCAGCCTGAATGGCGATATTCCAGATTCGCTTCACCTCATCTCTGTCCACAGCATATTTGAAAAGTAAGCGTATCGATTCAGCATTAACCCTGTCTGTATCGAAATGCTTGGTGAATTGGCGATATTTCTTCCGTCTCGTTATATAGTATGCCGGATCCGTTCTTGGCTTGTTCCCTTTTTTCCGCCACTTTCTACAATTTTCCAAAGTCTCCATTTCCTTCAAAAATGCCTTATTAGAAACGGATATATGTGGGAGAATTCCATGATCTTCGTGGAACAACCTCAAGATAGTAGTTGTAAGCTTGACGTGATCAAGCAGAAATAGCAAGGCTTCGTTAGTGAATGGTCGATGGAAAGAAGTCGTCAACGCTTCAACCACTATATTATACTTGGAGTTAGCGGATCGCGGTTGCTACTTGCAGAGTAGATTGCGCATGCCTTCCCGTGGTGCTGTTTTTGTTCGTCCGTGTATAGCTAGCTCTTTAACGATTTGGTTGTATATGCCTCTTCGCAAGTAGGGACGAATATTTGAGTCCATATTCAACAAATTCAGCAATTCCATAAGCTTACTCCATGACTGCTGCTTGATGTACATCCGGAACGCCTCCACCAGGATCATGAACTTCAGTGCAATGTTCTTCGTGATAATATCAACCTGGCCGAAATATATGGTGTCCACAGCCATACCCCTTTCAATACCCTCCCGTAATTGCTCTAGCTTTGGCCCCCCATCCACGTCAGTACTTCATAACCCATCTAAGCTCGAACCATCCGTCGTTAAAGACCACCACCACTAACCGACCTTAAGCTTGATTCCCTTCCGATCTCCAGAAAGAGCTGGAGCATCCCATCCAAGCCAATTAATATCCCGCCATGTTCTCCTGGATTTAGCCTCTGGTGGTGATCTCGGATTTGGCCAAAAGTAATCTTCCGGAAAATCATGTGCCAATATATCGCTAATGGCCTCCACTGGGTCTATATCGTAGAACCGCCCCATCCTGAGATCAAATGTCGCCTTTGAAGACCCTGGATGTTCCGCAGTTGCTACCGGTGGCTCCTCCTGGCTTCTCATCAACTTGACAAAGAGTCGATTCTCGAGTTCTTTCTCAGGCGTCCTACCCACATTCCTCCCATATCTCTTGGGAATATAGACACGTGTAGAGGCAGGCCGGATAAATGCTAGAGTCCCTAGGAGTTCAGGAGTCCACCTGGCTGCCGAAGTGATGATGGGGGAGGGATTGGAGGGTAGATGTCTACAGAAGACGCATATGGGACGGCGCATACCGGCCGGGCCGCTCATGCTTCGACTGCCGTCCCGTGGAAATTAGGTTGGGCAATGAGGAGGGAAGAGAGCGGGGGATCAATGCTCAATGGCGATTCAGAGGATACAAAGCCATCTTATTGAAATGCACTAAAGTTGTTTCGTTTCTTATTCCGTGGGCAGAAGTGGAGATCTGATAAGATCACGCAAGGTATACATCAGTCCACGTGATCACTCAGAGACTTCTTGTTGATAGCCTGAAACCCATGGTTTGGTTGGCACCTGAAACCATTACCTACCATGTCCTAACCTAGTCTGGTTGAGTCCTAACCATGTCCGCTTTCCAATACAAGGCAATTGCATATGCAAGATCGGAATTGCATACACGAGTCCTGCATTGTATCCAAAAACGGCATGACATCACAATATGGTGCAGCGGTCCCACATTGGACCCAACATCGAGTATATAGTGCCTGCATCCTTTCTCCCCTACGCTTGTGTCTCCAGTCTCTCTACGGACACTTGCAAATTAACGCCTTTTCAATTCTTTTCCCTAAAAAAAATGTCTGCAGCCCGGCACCTCGTTGTCTGCGGCGGTAACGGCTTTGTCGGTACGTTGAGCCATTCCCTAACCTGCCATGAGGCCTCGTAGAGCTCCCTTTGATGCTAGTTCCCTCCTTACTTTCCTGTTGTGCTCCAATCACCTTTACTCACCCTCCTCTACTCACCCTTCCCACTCCCGCTAGGATCTCGCATCTGCAAGGCTGCCGTAGCACACAACTACAAAGTAACATCTCTCTCCCGCAGTGGGCAACCTGACTGGAAGGCTCTATGGTCACTCTCCTCTCCCCCGGAATGGGCCTCCCAAGTCGAATGGCACAAAGCCAACGTCTTCGACCCCTCCACCTACTCTGACAAGCTAGACGGCGCCTCTGCAGTCGTGCACACCATGGGAATCTTAATTGAGGAGGACTACAAAGGTGTACTGACAGGAAAGGAGCCCATAATCTCTGGCCTGAAGAAAGCCTTTGACAATAGGGAGGTGGACCGGGGAAACCAGCTCACGTATGAAAGCATGAATCGAGAGTCCGGTATGGCACTACTGGGCTGTTAGGCTACTTCTCCCAAGATATATGCTAATACCCATATAAAACCCCAACAGCTATAACCCTCGCTAAAACCGCCATCGACCACAAAGTCCCCACCTTCCTGTATATCTCCGCCTCCTCTGGAGCTCCCATGCTCCCAACTAGGTACATCTCTACCAAACGTGACGCAGAACGTATCCTTCCCACTCTTGCCACCAAGAACTGGCGAACTATCTCACTCCGTCCGGGAATTATCTATGATTCTACACGCCCAGTTACCGTGCCGATAGCCATGCTCACGAGCATAACTTCCACACTAAACTCGCTAACGGGTGGCAGAATCCCATTCATCGGGGCAGCGGGGCAGAAACCTCTGAAAGTAGATGTGGTGGCAGAGGCGGCAGTGCAGGCAATCGATGAGCCGGATGTGAGTGGCATGGTAGATATTGCTGGGATGGAGAAGTTGGCGGAGAAGGCGTGGAGAAAGTCGATGCTCTGAATGTGGCAGAACGATGAGTCGAAAAGGATTAAGGATTGGGGATGATGGGGATGGGCTCATAATGAACCATGTATAATATTCCATGGCTAAAATCATCTCAGGTTAGGTTTTATAGTTAAAAGAGGGCGGGTAGACGCACTAGGACCAGGCGGTGACTATCCTAGACTAATAGGCTAAAATCCTTCCCGATATCACAAGTATTACACCTTAAGTACTTATTTGTTTTAGCACATTGTACGTTCATGTCTCCCACCAGATGGGAGTTGCCTCCTAGGAGTTCAGGGTAACGGGTAGTGAGCTTTGCCTGGTTCGGGTCCCCACGTGATGGTACCTTCATGCCTGGCCTGTTACCAGGCTCCCCAATTTTCGAGTGAGAAACGAGTGTGACTGGATCTGGACACTTGCTGTAGAAATGAACCCTGATTCAAGTGAATCTGAATCCTGTGGATTGACAGGTGAGATTTGCCAACGTTGCATCCTTAGCACAACATCCTTCGTCATCGCGGAACCTGCATCCACGGCAGCTCAGGTCCCATTCATCTGATCCGTTTTTCCCTCTTCCCTATCTTGATCCTCCTGTTGGCCATGATCTGTTAATCATCACTCGTTAGAGCTAGCTATTCCTAACTAAATCTTAGATATGGCAAGATCTTAGCGAAGGAAATGCAAACTCCCATCCCCCCTTCTTTCTCGGTCAGAGCGCCTGTAAGGGACTTGGGGTATGACAGAAGCCGAAGGTTAGGCGTGAGGGATCTATGTAGGAGCTGGAATTACCGCATCCGACGGTCTGTTGCAATATACATCTCTAAGTAGCTGATACTATTTCGCCCCCTTGGCCAACGAGTAATTGTTTAACGGTTCGGTGACTGCGGGTCCAGCGAAAAACATGGAGAGAGATAGTGTTCTCGAGAGAATCAATCAATCAGGTGAATTTCCGGCCAACCGAAATCGACTTGACCAGTCATTGGCATCGGGGATCGGCGGTACCGCCGTTATTCCGCCGAGCAGTTCACAGCCAAATTTCTCATATTGGATACGCTTCGGCCAGGAATGTACATCCACAAAAGTAGGTATGCAGTAGGGGAAGGGCAAGAATATGTATTTCTTGAGCTTGGGAATCTGGAATTTATCCAATATGGTTGGAAACCTGTGCACCAAGTTCGGTGAACGCTCTTGCAACGTCGGCAGGATCTACTTGAGTCATTTATAATTATTAAGGACGGAGTACGTTTGTGTTTCTATGGTATTCTCGTTGTTAAAGCAGTTTGCTTCCTCCTTCGGTGTTGTAAGGAGTATTTAAAAAAAAAAAAAAAAAAATTCGGTGTTGTAAGGAAAGGGTTGGTGGATGCTTGGCACACTGTACCTACCGGTAGCCCAAAGTATTACCCTGAACTTGAGAGTGCGTTGAAGAGTTGAGGGTAACGTTTCACGCACTGCAGGGTAAATTGGGTCTGGAGCGGAAACGCCAAGGCGGACAATTATGCTGATCACGGGAATAAGAAATTTTTGATTTATGCGTGATGAAAACGGTATTTACGTACGCCCTCAACAGACCGCAGATCATGTGCTTGCAATTGTTCATCATGCATTGTCGCTCTGTATCTCGCTGTATCTTACTTTTGTCAATTCAAGTCGAGACCAGGGCTGTCCTTGCCCCGAACCATTTTTTTGTTGAGTAGCCCCGCCAAGCCTCTGATACAATGATAACCACCCCAAAAAAGGGTCAGATGGCCCGAAATATATTTAATCGAGGTAGCTGAGCTCCAACGCTCCGAACCTCAATTGCCTATCCATCTAGCAGTAGTAGATTGATTGCACCCACCATGGCCACCGCACAAGATATCAAAAACCAGCAGTCCCTCCTCAGCACCCCCCTCCACGGCCTGTACATCCCAGCGGGGCTTCTTGTTGTCGGAACTGCCATTGTCAAGACCGAATGGACGCACTACGCCGCGGGCGTCGCGGTCCTGCTGATGGCGTTTAAGGTCTACCGAGGCACGTCGAGACGAGTGCTTAAAGAGGGTACGGACTGGCAGGAGTTTGAACTTAAGGAGAAGACGGAGATTTCGCATAATGTCGCTATGTACGTATATGTATCTGCAAAGCACTTTAATATTATATATACTAATAGTGCTTAGATACCGCTTTGCGCTCCCCCGTAAAAACGATATACTAGGTCTCCCTATCGGACAACACGTCTCCCTCTCCGCCACCATCGACGGCAAAGAAATCGTGCGCAGCTACACCCCCGTTTCCAGCGACGCCGTCGACAGAGGATACTTCGACCTACTGATTAAATCCTACCCAACAGGGAACATCTCCAAATACGTCGCGAACTTGAAGGTGGGAGAGACCATCAAGGCCAGAGGCCCCAAAGGCCAAATGGTCTATACTCCTGGGTTGGTTCGTGCGTTTGGGATGATTGCCGGTGGGACGGGGATTACGCCCATGTTGCAGATTATTAGAGCAATATTGATAAATGATGAGGATAATACGAAGGTGGATCTGATTTTTGCGAATATAAGCGTGGAGGATATTTTACTGAAGGAGGAGCTGGATGAGCTGGTGACCAGGGAGCAGGAGAGTGGCAGGGGGAGACTGAGAGTGTATTATGTGTTGAATAATCCACCCGAGGAGTGGACGGGCGGGGTGGGGTTTGTCACGGCAGATATAATTAAGGTACGTTTGATTGAGGATGGAAATGGGGAATGCTTGCTAATTTGATACGTGTAGGCATACTGTCCTGCTCCAGCACCGGATATAAAGCTTCTCCTCTGCGGGCCTCCACCTATGATCAGTGCGATGAAGAAGGCGTGTACAGTCCTCGGCTATGCTCCAGCTAAGCCAGTCAGCAAGCTCGCTGACCAGGTCTTCTGCTTCTAATTGACTAAACGATATCATGAATTGCCTCTACACGCTTTTACTTAATATACCGGATCAGTTTATAATAAGACTTTAGTTGCCTTTTTATTTTGGCGTGTTGTGGGGGTTCAATTGCCTAGCTTGCGTTTGTGATGTGAGATGGTGATGTGAGTGATGGAGTGATTGCACCTACCGTAGACTTGCAGATGGAAAAGTGGAGGGTAGTGGAAATGGAAGTGAGTCACGTTTGTTCAGATTTGCGAGATATGAATGAACTTGGTGTTCTGCTGGACTACATGAACGCATTCAGACGGGGAAATTGCGAGCACCACAGCTTCTGGAGAAGGATCGGATGAACCAAAGAGTCAGACGATGTACCCTACTCTCTGAGCAGAATTGGATATAACCAACTTTGTATAGCGGTGCCAGAGTCATAACGTCAACAAAGATATTTGTTCCTTTGGGGTGTACGCCCTGTAGGCCGTGACTCACGTTCGCCGCTTTACAGGCAGATCCGGACCCTTTGAAAACCAAATAAATAAATAAATAATTTAAAATTAATCTGCAAACGGCCCCTCATCCAGGTACTGTCCGCAGCACGCACACAGGTCAAACTGCATGCCCACTCACCGAGAAGTTACTCATCTCTCGAATATATTCGCTCGACGGCTTCGCCTATACAAATTCACTGGCAGCCACAGCATTTCGTGGGGTCCTACAAGATTCAGGCCAAAGTTTGCTGCCCCACCTCCACCTCAGCTTCGACTCTGCTTCACAACTACATCCACAGCCACCAACCCCACCCTCCCCACTCCCCGCACCTACACTCTTGCAGCATCAAAGATGGCAGATGGCACAGTACAAGATCTAAGCACCATGCTCTCCTCCCTCGGGCTCAGCGAGAAAATTACAAAGTTCCCAGACTCAAACCCTGAGGCCAACCCCATCGATATCTTCCGATGCTACATCGCTGAGGTGCTAGCAAAGGTCTCGGGGGTAGACTCGGTGCTGATATATCCGGCACTGGAGTGGACGAATCAGTTTGAGAAGGGGGATTTGATTTTGGCGGTGCCGAGGTTGAAGGTTAAGGGGAAGGTACCATCGGAGCTTGCGAAGGAGTGGGCAGAAAAGGTATACCTAACCCCCACCCTTCTACCTCGTTGTCTTATTACTATACTGTGTCATGAGGGCTAATTTTGAGTTCTCTACTTTACTTGCAGTTCCCACCAAATGACTACATCAAACCCCCCGTTGCTACGGGCGTCTTCCTCCAATTTTTCTTTTCAGAGTCCCTTCTCCCGAAACTAATCATCCCACAAATCCTCAGAAACCCCCGCTCCTACGGCCCCTCCCCCACCGGCAACGGCAAGCGAGTCATCGTCGAGTTCTCCTCCCCTAACATTGCCAAGCCCTTCCATGCCGGCCACCTCCGCAGCACCATCATCGGCGGCTTCCTTGCCAATCTCTATGAGGCCTGCGGCTGGGAGGTCATCCGAATGAACTACCTCGGCGACTGGGGGAAGCAGTTTGGTGTGTTGGCAGTCGGGTTTGCTCGACATGGGAGCGAGAGGGAGCTTGAAGAAGACGCGATTCATCATTTGTTTGATGTATATGTTAAGGTGAATCAAGATATCGCGGCAGAGAAGGATGCTACCGCGACGAAGGACGAGGCGGGAAATGTTCTCAAGGATGGGACGAGCACGACCGATGATGAGGCAAGGGCGTTTTTTGTGAGGCTGGAAGGGGGAGATAAGGATGCCTATGCCCTGTGGGCGAGGTTTAGGGACTTGAGCATTGTGAAATATAAGGAGACTTATGCGAGGTTGAATATCAAGTACGACGTCTACTCTGGAGAAAGTCAGGTCTCAAAGGAATCTATGGAGAAGGCGGCGAAGATTCTGGAAGAAAAGGGCCTATCACAAAAAGACGAAGGAGCAGTCATCATTGATCTTACTCCGCATAATAAGAAACTGGGAAAGGCAATAATCCAGAAGAAGGATGGGACCAGTCTATACCTCACTCGAGATATAGGCGCCGCGATGGAGAGGTGGGAGAAGTATAAATTCGATAAGATGATATATGTTGTTGCTTGCCAGCAGGATCTTCATCTCCAGCAGCTGTTTACGATCTTGAAGCTCATGGGATTTGAGTGGGCGGATAGGTGTGCACATATTAACTTTGGGATGGTATTAGGGATGAGTACCCGAGCTGGCACGGTGAAGTTCTTGGATGATATCCTCAGGGAGGTGAAGGACAAGATGCACGAAGTCATGAAGACTAACCCAGATAAATATAAACTCGTCGAGAACCCGGAGGAGGTAGCTGAAGTAGTTGGCCGAACAGGAGTCATGATCCAGGATATGTCCGGGAAGAGGATAAACGGCTACCCATTCGACATGGACCGCATGACCAGCTTTGAAGGCGATACAGGACCATACCTCCAATACGCCCATAGCCGCCTCTGCTCAATTACCCGCAAGGCGGGGATTCAGGAGGAGAAGTTGCTCACAGCGGATCATGTCAAGCACCTAGCGGGAAGTACCCATGCGGTCAATTTGATTAGGGCACTAGCGCAGTTCCCAGACGTGATTTTGAATACAATGAAGACGCAGGAACCGACAACCATCGTCACGTATTTGTTCAAGATGACGCATTTGTTGAGTAGTAGTTATGATGTTTTGAGGGTGGTAGGGGAGGAGGAGGGGGTGGCGAGTGCGAGGTTGGCGTTGTATGAGAGTGCGAGGATGGTGTTGAGAAATGGGATGGAATTGTTGGGGTTGACGCCGGTGGAGAGGATGTAAGTGAGGAAATTTGGGTGGGGGGTGGGGGGGGGTGGAAATAGATATAGAATGATAAGAAAACTGTAGGGAAATATGTGATTGATATGTCTTTAAAAAGACGGTTGCTACTTTTTATTGCTTTTTCTTATATTTTATTCTTTCCTTACCCTTATATCTGGATATTAGAGATGGGCTTGCCAAATTTGCTGTTTTTCATCTTTCCACTGCTAGAAGAATGGCCTTTCGATACAGGTACTTCTTGATGTTCAAGGCTCTCCCTATCTTTAACCCTCCTCGCCCTCAATGATGTGCTGGAAAGGTCTATTGATTGGTCTATTGCTGTATATATAACGAAATGTAGACGCGCAAAACGTGGATGGATGATGTACAGTTCAAGGTAGGTAGATAGGAAGGCTGGTTTCTTAGTATGTGACGATGATAGCAGTTCGGTCGTGATTGTTCAAACACATGGTAGTAGATAGATGTCTGGTTCGCTGGAGATGGATTCGCTGGTAGGTTTGTGGTTGGTGGATCTAATACCCCGGCGGATTGATCCTCTGCGATACTCTTGTCCACTTTGGTACCTCTACATGCGCGCGCCCCCCCCCCCAATCCCCAATTAGCCATTGTTCCTCCAAAATATAAATCCCCCCAAAAAAATCTCAAAAAATCTCAAAAAATCCCAAAAAACCCCCCAAAAAATCCCCCAAAAAATCCCATAAAAAACTCACTATGTATCCCCTTGCGATACTTCCTCTCATTCCTAGCAAACACAGTATACTTATCCCTAGCCTCCATCTCGTCTTCGCGCGGCATTTCTGATTTCCACCGCTCGATGCCCTTGACGACAACCCCTTGCTTGCTGAGGGCGCTGCTGAGCGTGTCAACGACTTTGTCCACGTGCCGGAGGCGCTGGCGGTGCCGGTATTTTTGGTGGCGCGAGAGGCGGTAGGGGATTTTCCTATTGAGGGTTAGCATTTGATTGATACCAGAGGAGGCCCCCAAGGAGGGACCCGGTGGGTTTGAATGCACTGAGGCCGAGCATTGTGTGGTGGGGGGGGGGGGGGGGGTTTGGGGAATGGCAGTTGCGGGGGTTTGTGGGGTTATGGGGGTTATGGGGTTTACGCCAAGCTTTCTACCGATTAGAACTTTTTGTGAAAGTTCGGTCGCAACTTGAAAAGCACTGAAGATACCACCTCCTCACCTCCCCGTCCATGGAAATCCCCCTATTCCCGAGACTCTTCTATATGTGTCACTAACATTTGGCTGGTGCGGCTTGTGCTTGCATATGTTTGCGGGGCCAGGGGGTGAGCGGTGAAACGGTACTGGTGGTGGTAACAATATCACCACGGCGGGCAATGAGTAAGGCTCAGACGGCGTTGGAGAGCTTCATTGCCTCTAGGAATGGCTTGCTGTCGATCTCAATCCCTCAGAATACTAATACTCCCAGCTCTGGTAGCCTATATGTTTGTTTTAACAGCAGCAGCATCAGCGGAGGAGGATATATACCCCATCTCCAAAGCCTGCGCAACCAGGTGTCAAGGTAGTATGGACTCCGCCGAAAGAAGGAACTTCCCCCTCCGAGTTACAGTTTACGGCCAAAGAGAGGGCTATGCATGCAACACTCCGGCAGCGTTCACCAGGCCCTGAACCCATGCCCACCACCTCCACTTCCACTACTACCTCCTCCTCCTCCCCAACAACAAGTACCGGCCGCCTCCCCCCCCGCCTCAAAGCCCTCATCACCTCCCGCCTCTCCAACTACTACCAAACCAAGTACGAATCTGACGTCTCCAGCCGCGATACCCTCCTCAAATCCAACAGACTCGTCAACATGCTTGAATTTCGGTACAACATCAATCTCTGGCGCGCACTGCTAGCCTTCCGCCGGCGTGTCCACGGGGATAGAGGCGTGGTGGACATATTCCACGGGATGAAGCTCCGAAACGTACCCCTTCCATCTACAGGCGTGAACGCAGATAAGATGTGGGAGATTATCCTCGAGACTGCATTCCGGCGGAAGGACTTTCTGGAAGAGGTGTTGTCCTCTGTGATTGGGAAACGTGCCTGGGCGAGGAAGGGGGAAGGGGCTGCCTGGAGGAGGGAGGAATGCTGGCCCCAGTTTTATAAGAAGGCCATCGGGTATTATCTCCTTCGGGAGCCAGCGCAGGCAGGCATGTTTCATGATAAACTTGTTTGGGCAGGGTGCGCGCCGAAGGATTGGGGAGAGTTTATGGTTAATATCTGTAAGAATATTTTGAAGCTGGGATATTCCCCCCATAGGCGCCCGGCGTTTCATCGGTTACGAGGCATTTTTACATCAGTGAAAGTAGGCGGCGTCTATGAGAGGTTGATACCGTTTCTAGCGAAATATGTGACGGTCACGGAGGCGTTCAAGTGGCATAAGCAGTGCCTTGCGCAAGGGTATAAACCCGAGACTCGAGCCCCGCGGATGGCATATTTGATTATCTAGGGACGGCGGGGATCATGGGTGAGATTAGGGATTTTGTGGAGGGGTTTCTCGGGAATGGGGTGAGTGTTGCGGAGTCGAGTTTGGTGGCTTTGGTGAGGGGAAGGTGGAAAAAGGACGACGCGTTGATGATGTTGGTGGATATGGTCAACAAAGGGAAGATTGAAAAGGGGGCTTTTGGGGATGGGTTTTGGGAAGTGGTGTTGAGGGATAAGCTTCTGGAGGAGGGGACGTTAATTGGGTTAATGAAAGTTTGTGGGGTGCAGGTGATGGGGGAGAAGGGGATGAGGGCGTTGGTGAGGAGGTTTAAGGATGTGGGGGAGGTGAATGGGTTTGTGGAGAAACTAAGGATGCACGGGATTGAGGTACCTGAGGAGAAATTTCAACGAGCACAGGAAGAATTTGACACCTATGGAGTACGACCAGCCAACCCACAGCTGGATTTAGAACACTACGATAAACTCCTCGCCACACACCTCACGCAGAGGAACCTTCCCTCCGCACTAAACACCCTGAAAGTAGGCTACCCGCTCGACCATGGCCCACGAGTGGCCAGTCGCGACTCCTCCTCCCAGGACCCTATATTACATATTATTCTACTCTGCATGTCATACTATCCAACGGTCATCTTCATCTATTTACCCCACACTACCCTTGTCCTTGGCTTATCCATAGATGCCCTAGAAATACCTATTTGGATAAGAATCATTCTCTTACTGTACATATGACTATACAGTCACCAAGTACCCAAGCAACCTTTGCCATTCCTCAGTTCCATCCCCTGTTTACCACCAGAGAAAAACAGCTCACCAACTTACAGCAGTTCACCAATGAAAAAACCACAAGACGTCAGATTGGGAATGCAGCCTAAACACCAACTGCGACAGAGAACACCAACAAGTCAAGAACCCGCCTTCCGCGGAAAAACAGTTATCCACACCCCAAGTCCAGATCTCTCTCTCTCTCTCTCTCAAAACCCCCCTGGCTATACCTGTAGTAATATAATTAAATGTTTTTTCTTTTTCAAACAAACTATTTTGGAAAGATTTTGTAACAAGGGACGTCCATTTTCGTAACTGGAGAGTTCTAGACTGCGATCAAAGACTACCTTATCTGGAAGGTTACACAATACACAACAGGGTTCCAAGGTTACTTACATCTGAGTTTCTATATAATCTAGTCTGGTTTCATTAAAAGAAGAATATTCTTGTTTTTATGGAGGTCCTAGTCTGGTTGGCACAAGCCCCCCGCTAAAGTGAGACTACCTAATTGGGTAGTTGGTAAATCAGCTAGCCAAAATAGGAAGGTTTTCCATCAACTTCAATTAGCCTGAGACAGGTAAACAAAGACGTTTCTGGTCCCGAGATTCCTATGTACTAAGTAGGTAGCTAGTTCTTTCTCTACTTTCATCCTGATCCTCTTTCAACAAGTTATGTTCGAAACTAGACTAGCTGTTACCTTCACATTCAATATCTGAATTCTACCCTCCCACCAGACGATATTCTCATATAGAGAGTATGCTGTACTGGGAATGCGGGAAACCGCTCTGTCGCCAAATGGTCGATGTGATGCTCCTCACGGAAATCTCCATCCTTACAGGAATAGAGAGGGGCTACCTGCACCCAAGATCTACCTGCACCCAAGATCTACCTGCCCCATGATTTGCCCCCGAGCCAAACCTAGTACAAGTGCATCACAACAACCACGACGAATGCACCGCAGAGGCCCCAAAAAAACATTCCATACGTTATAACTCGCCATGGACATGTACGACACCTGCGTCTCGTCATTGCACATATCCTATTTGCGCTCGTTTTCAGACGCTGAGTAACCACGCCATCCCACGAGAAACCGAGCAAGTCTCCCGACGGACGAGAATGATTTTCCTAAGCTGGTGAGGCCACAGGCCAGCGAAACTCCGGTACATTTCCCTGAATTAAGAAATCTTTGGGAGCCCGCAGCAATTCTTTGAGGGCTATAGCTCTGTGTCATTACCTAGCAATCTCACACCAAACATCACCAAAAGCGCCTCTCCAACAGAATCCACCGGCTGTTGGTGACATGACGTAGTTATCATCACCACCTACAAGCATGCCCCGAACAACAGAGCTCTATATCAAATTGAAACTGAAGCTGAAAATACCGTATGTGCCTGTACATTGGCATCTTCATCAGAAGAGGAGAATTATTGTGAGGAAGATCTTGGGGACTTGTTAACTATGTGAGAGTTTATTGCCTCTGACCGGTACCTACTATTCCGCAATACAAGTGCAGTCGGTATGATATTGATCTCCTTGAGGCCAATATACCAGAGTATCCTAATACTGCATTTCTCTCTTTATTCCGCATGCATCGAGCCTCTTTCTGGCAGTTGTTGAATATTAGCACTTGCTGGTGGAGATCGTTATTGGGTACAAAGCAAGACAGGACGACCTCCAAGACCAATATATCAACAACTCTCTATGTTCTTGGAGGATGGAGGTACAGGAGAAACAACTCGAATTGCACTTAATATTGGTAAAGGCACAGTATGGGCATATCTGGCGAATAATCAACTTACTAGCTAGATTAGTACCTAATTATGGTCGATGGCCTCAGCGTCCTTATTTTCAGTAGGCATAGGGTATTCCGATGTATTGGCTTTCTTGATGGCTTAAATATGGTTCAAGCTGAGCGCTGTTGCATTGCTCGAGCGTCCTTCCATGATTTCTTCATATTTGTTGCTTTATCTCTAATTCTCTTCACCGTAATATGTTCTTCATCTGTGAACCCCTGAGCACTTTCAAGCTTATGCCATGTTATTTGCTTTCCCCGCGGCTCCTCTTGGATATCTTCCATCCATGCGACCAAGCGCTCCGACTCAGCTCTCGACTATGTGCTGATGTGTTGAGAAGGCATTGTGAGAGTTGAACAGGAAAAATCCTGTTGGAGTTACAGGGTTTTTCATGTAGGTCTGACGGGACAATTACCAGTACAGGCTCTAAGCCTGAAACTCAGCCATAGATAGCCCAAAATTCAATGTACAGAGGATGCTAGTATAGTAAAAGCCGGGGCTGTAGAAATTGGAGATGCGGAGGTGCGGCCAAAATGAGAACGCTTTCTCCGCTGTGCTCATTACGGAACCGGCGTTATACAGTCCCATCTCTGCTTCTAAATACCGAGGCAGATTAGCGGCCCGGCATCATGCACTTATGCAGACCTTCGTATCGTATTGTGAGACACCTCCGGATCTTCAGCAAATTGCGGGGTACCGGTAATTCGCCAGATCGAGACACATTCCGCTCCCCCCCCCAATCTAACGCGGGGCCGGAATAACTATTTACCGCAGTTAGAACCCTGGGTAGTTAGCTGTGGGAGGTGGTTGTACCACTACAAATGACCCCGAAGCGGCCTAGCCGCTGTTTCTCCCCACTTATTTTGTTCTCACCAACATAATTTAACCTGAGGGGGATCAACAAGCCAAATACGAGGAGGACAGGGTTTGTACATACATATATTGTGTACCCATGCGGTAAAAAGGTGCGGAAAGGGAACAACTCCCCATGGTGTACTCCTAATGCGGTGCGTTAATTCAATTCCTACGTTCTCTGCAAATTAACCGCCTCGCTTCACTGAAGCTGCCCATGCAAATCACCAGAGTCAATATCAGTCTATGAATCCGGTCGTGGTGCCTAGGTACTCAGTCTCTTATATATGCTCTACTCAAGTCTTAAGTGGTTTAGATTTATGGAGCACTACAACTCAGGTTCACCTCAAAACGTGGTTCATTCATCTATATACAGTATATATATCTCCACTGGCCGATTGCCTTAACTGTGTTTTTGCCAGCGGCAAGTCCTTCCAGCCTCGTTCCAGTTTTAACTAACTTACAAGCTTATCTACGCCATAAAGATGTTTGCTAAAAGCATTATTCCAACCTTCGCCCTCATGGCGCTAGCGCTTGCTATTGACCCTACACCGTCAGAGCGCGCAAAATGGGATGCAGTTTGTATGGAAAGTAAGAGAACCCCGAATTGTGGAAAAGAATAGTATGAGATTATAGTTGCAAGGGGAACAAAGGCTAATTGCTCCGTAGAGGCTGGGTCACAGTTCCGGATGACCTTTGATAGCAACGGCAGTGAGTGTCATGATAGTTCAATCATAGCAGTGCATCTAAGTGCGATGCCCAATGATTTGATCCGTCCGGTTAACCGTGCAAAATCCAGAGCCAACTGGGAGCTGTGAAGCGCCTTCTGTTTGGAAGTGTTATTGGGGCCCATACAAGGTGAGTCTCTTGGCAGGGGCAGTCTCAATCTCGCAAGGTGCTCAGGATGGTACTGAATGAGTGCGATTTACTGTAGGACCCTAAGACAGGGACCGATGGATGTTGTGGCAAAGACAAGGTAGGGATCAAAGGCCCGATGTAAGTGTTCGTATTTGACAATCGTAAATCTAACGAACATTTTCATCATTATTAGGGCATATTTTCCACCGACTCCACATTCACACAGGAAGGAGGTTGTTGTGTTTCTCCCACTGTCTACAACTATGACAATGTGTCTGGTCGGGGCGGCTGCTGTCCCTCTGGCCAGAGTTGGGCCTTTGATGCCAATGCAGGTCAAGGAGGGTGTTGCCCGGCAGGAATTGGCAAGAGGTGGATCATGGACAGTACCAAGGTATGCTCCCTCATGGGCCGTTTTTGCTTCTGTCCCCCCTTGTATTGCACCATTATTTCTGCTAATACAGTAGGTATAATACAGCGTTACTCAAGCTGTTGCTCTGTGAATGAGGTTGTATCCATAGAGATTGGTACAAATAAACCAGGCTGCTGCCTACCTGGTTTACAATTCATGACTGATGTGGTATCGGGTGTTGAGGGGTGCTGTCCATCAGGGAAGGTCTTTAGCTTTGATAGAACGTCCAATCAGAGTGGATGCTGTGACCCTGGCACAAGTTTCATGGTAGATACGGCCACTTCCAAAGGAGGGTGCTGCCCAACAGGCAAGACCTACACCGTTGACCCTTCTTCTGGTAAGGGTGGATGCTGTAAGTAATACCTTCCAGCAGTTGATCGATCGATATTCAGCCACTAATAACCCGCGCACCCAGGTCCCGCAGGAATTTCTTGGAAGGTTGATGCTAGTACCGGCCATGGTAGTTGTTGCGCTGCGGATAATATATTCTCATGCGAATGCTCGTGCAAGTAGGTGTCACAGGGGCCTTCCGCAAGCAATACGAGTCACTGACCATACAAAAAATTTAGACCCAAACCATGCAACGTTGGCACTGGTTTCCTCCTGCGAGCCTGCATTCATGATCTCAACTCAGACTGTCGCGAATATACCGACCCCACATGCAGCCAAATTGGAGTCTGTCACGACTTGTTGGCTGCTACGAATGGAGTAAGTAGCTATGTCGTAAACAATGGCTGCTGCGACTTTTACGGGAGTCAGGATTGTTCTGGACCGATCTTGAACCAGGGGTGTAATAAGCAGATGTCAGCTTCGCAGATTATTGGGCTGGGATTGAATGACAAGTTGAATAGTGCGAAGTGTAGGTATCCTTAGAACCAGAGATACCGGATAGCAGATTGTAGGGGAGCTGAGTGAAATGTCCCCATATAATATATATATAAATATATCCCCCAGCCAAAGATTTCCAGACTGTGAATGTCCTGGTTTTTGCGCTCGAGATTATCCTCCGCTGTACATAATTAATTTTAAAATACAGTAAAGGGATCATGACAAGACGTACATAACTAATCTGCATGCCTGCGCAGCAAGAGAGCGCAATGGACCCTCAGTCCGGTAAAACTCCTCACCGCCCATCACCCACATTTGGTATTTCCTATTTCAACCAACTAATGCTGGAAGCACCCCCCTGTAGTTTTGGCCACGAGTACATTTGAACTTCCTAATTTGGATGTGAACTTCTCAACGTTCACCTAGTCTGGTTGGCACAACACCCTCCTTTGACGTTCACCGTGCAATCAGAATAGGATTTAGTATTTAGTATACAGTCCAAACAATATTATTACATGACATCAGTGTAGAACGGGTATCAATGCGTTTAACATGCCAAGGCTACATAAATGCATGCATTTCAAGTCTTGCCACTCCTTTTTCTGTAACTCTCTTGCATAATAGGCTCATACCCATATTTTTGTTACATGGCCAATGACAATTTGTATTTTCCCTTGGCTTGAAGCAATAAAGTTGCAATTAGAGTTCCCAGACTGAATTCCTCAGGAGTGATATCGTTGCCCTTAATAGAGAAGTTCCCTTAGAGATGCCACTGTGTTCACCTACGCAGGAAGTATCATACTGCGAGAAAAAGACTTCTTAGGGCCTGCTCCTTGTTCCCCATGGAAGAAGGACCAATCAATCCATCATCGCCAATATCCCCTCCACACCACCACCACCCAGAATCCCTTCTCCGAGCTCAATCGCAAATCCATTCCCACTTTTCAAAAAATATTATACACAACAATGCCATCTCAAAACATCAAATATGTTCTCCAATGAAGTTGAAAGCCAATACCTCATTCACCGAGCCAAAGCCTACGGCATCGACTTCGTCCTTAAAGGACTTACGCAAGCTCAGGCTCAAGATTCAATGGCGACCATTTCTCTTACAATAAGCCGCTCTATAAAGTGGGTTCGCTACTTCACCAAATCCCAAAAACCCAATACACGAGCATGGCCCTGGACCCGACATTAATCTCCCCCTAAGCTTGGATTATAATTGCCTGCTCTGACGGTATCACTATACTTCCGTCCAACGGGCAGCTCAAAACATTGGCATCGCAAAGGATATAGGTCATGAGGAGACTGTTCAGCTGTGGCAGAAATATCATGATAAAAGGCTTAGCGAGTGGGAGAAGAGTATCTTAGGGAGAAAAAAGCTTTTGAGAATTTTGTGTTGGAGATCTAGAGGATCGGATATATATTTGTTGAGAAAAGTAAGGTATGAGGATGCGGCGCGGGTATCTTTTTCGGATTTTGGAAATTTAAGCTAAGGTAGACATACTGTATGTTCTGGGCCGCTCTACCTACTATGCCCATAGCGGGCAATGTATTTAATTACTGGATTTGGAACTTAACGCACTTGAATTAGTAACAATATACCTAAGTAACTAGACTTATTTCAAATATATACAACTAGGCAATCATTGATCCCGGCGCAGCCAGAAGATTGCCTGGGAGCTGTGGGATGTTGTAACAGCTGCATCTAGTTCTGGGTTGATTGGGATCTCCTCCGATTCATTCTCCGAGTCATTCCTCCAGGTCAATTGGACTATTATTTAATATTCCAATTTGTGCTCGTTTCAGCTACCTAGGGGCTGGGAGGTTGCCACAGAACATGATCTGCTAGTACTTTGGTATGACAATAAATATGGAACATTTAAAGTCATATTTGTAGCATCGGCAGCCATAAGATTAGTTGTTGGCTGAAGGTCTTTGGTTCGATAAATGTTAAGACGTACACCATACTTGGTTAACATCTGATGGCGTTCAGGCTGTGGTTTGCAATAACTTTTGCATATAACCTTTTATTATCGGTTTTGGCAGTCTTCTCTTGGAATAACCGGTAGAAAACCAAGGGCAGGTGTTGTAATGTATTGACATTGAGAGATAAATAAATCTCACGATGCTGGATCTCAGCTGGGCATTTAAGCTATGACCCACCCCAGATCAATATCTTATGTCGGACCTAATTATCTCACATCAGATATACAGTATGTACCAAATTGAGTAATTAAATTAATTGCCCGCGAGGGGCATAGTGGGTATGCTGCCCGCCAGAACAGATATGTATGGCTTACCTGAATGTGATAAGATAATTATATGGCATACATAACATACATGAAAGGAAAGGACAAGGAAGAGTTGGATTTATGGACCCCATATTTTCTTATAATATTCCGCATCCACTATTAGATATAATATAAATAAATATTCAGCACTCAGAACAAAAAAAGTTCCACTCCTATTTTCTCATCTTGGAACCGTTTTTTATCAGCCCTGTTTCCTCTACCCAGGCTAACTTCCCCTAACATACGTATCCTACAATGTACATACATTCGTATCTTCCTGAATATTAAGCCACAATGGCGACTCCTCGTGAGCATTGGAAGGTAGTATTTCATTGAATGTATATGTATATAGGTCGATTGAAGGAAAATAAAAGAACGAAATTGGAATCCTAAACCGGGAGAAATAGCAGTACACATGCCGCCGCATATATGAAAATAATTGCTAAACATCAATCTATTCCATTGCAAACAACTGGGATCCCAGCACAAATAGTAACTGTAATCCACGAAATCCCTATTTAGTTCCGTCAATCTTCAAAGAACTCACATTCTCATTCTCCCAAACTGCTCTTCTAGATCGGTTGCTCTCGACACTCCTGCAACTGGAATATGGTTCTGGCCACCAATTGGGGCATCACACTGTGGACACCTCGCTTCTCTCATCGGCATTCCACATTCTCCTACCGTGAACTATGAATAGTTAGTACGCAAGGCTGTAAACTATATGTAATTCAAGGAAAATTCAACTCACCGGATGCCTATTCACGCAATAATACCAATGCCCCGTTCCACGCAGCTCAGATCTCATTGCCTCGTATACCGCGCGTTGTTCGTCCGTGGTTACAGGGCTATAGAAGACGGATTCGCGCATCATTTTTTGGGCCGCTTCAACAAGAGCCTCCAAACCGCGAGTAGAACCAGGCTTCTGTCGGCAGATTTTGAGTGCTTCATCTAAACTGTTTCGCTCCCTTATGCGCGTCTCATTGACCTTCTGGTCCCTCCGCTCATTCCGAGCCCTTGAACTTTCTCTGGCTTGCTCTCTGGCCTGCTCTGTGATCGCCTGAATGACCATCTGTGCTTCCTCTGGATCCCTTCCAGCCATGGCGGCTTGAATGTCAGCATGACTGAGGACTGGTTCTGCCGGTGGTGGTGTAGGGTCCGGGTGATTCAATTCCAAGCCAACAAAGCGTGCGTGGAATAATATTGCTTCGACTTGTTGACGAGGATAGAGGGCTTCTTCTGCATTTTCCTCCAGTCGTTTACACTTTACCTTGAGATCTTCAAGCGGCTGGATGATATTTTTGAGTAGAGCCTTTGCATCCGCGGGACGATTTACTACTGAGGCGAGCTCTAATATCTGGAGCAGATCATAAAGTCGCGCCCAATGTACTCGCAAGACAAGTACTTCACCCTCTAACCCATATCTCGGTGAAAATGAGATATCATCGGCTGTGTAGCTTGCGTCAGTAACTCGTTTGCGTCGGATACCATCTGCCACTAGAGTGTGAATGCGACCGTAGGGTTGTTCTTCCTTTGCCGTAGACTCAACGAAGCTAAGTGCTTTTCTGGCGAGAAGGTTCAACCAAGCATGGCGGCCCTGGTGAAAGCTCGTTATAGACTTCTGGCTTTTACCACCCTTGCTGGTTTCCGTGAGAAAAGATTGGAAAGAGGCCTCAAGAGTATTTCGTGACTCATGCAAAACTCTTTCTGCCTCCGACACCTCCTTCTCTAAGCTCAAAAAAGACTCGTGGGCCATGGCCAAAAATTTCTTATTCAGCGCTGCAATCATAACACCTTTTGTAACACGGTTGTATCGGTTGATATTGCTAATATGGCGTCGACATGATGGACAGCGGGTCTGTGATTGTTGGATGGCTTCAATCCAAGCAGATTGCGGCTTCTGCCCAACAAGGTTACCGTCCTTGTTGTATTCATAAACGTCAGACATCTGCATTAGTCCGTCTACCGTATCCATACAAAAGAAATGGCCACAAGACAAAATGATGATGGGATTGGTTTCAAGGTCGATCTCTTTATATGTCTCCATGCAGACGAAATCCACCACTGTATCAAGGTGTTCAGGGGTTCCGCATTCTGGCACCTGGCATAAATCCCTCTTAGGACACCGCTCGCCGCACACTGACGGGCATTGATGCCCACACTCAAGAACGAGCTCGCATCTCTTCGAGCAAGGGAGAACGTCGCATGGAACAGCACATGGCATGTTACAAGTCCCCCTATGGACGCAGTTCCAAGTGCATTGTTCCGCACAAGGCGTGCAGGCCTCGGAGCATTTCTTCGTACATTGAGAGTGACTGCATCTAAGTTCACACATCTGCTCACAAAGGCCACACGCTTCTTCCCCATGACATTCTTTAGGGCATGAGTGGCCGCATGTATTGAATCCCCGCCCACAGGGGCTTTTGCACTTCACGTGTTGACCTTCAGCAGCAGGTACGTTGCGACATTCGTGGCACTTGCCTTTGCACTGATGCCCACACGGGAGATTCTTTTCGCAGATTGTTACACATTGGAAGGTAGGAGAAGAGACATCGAGGTGACAAGCCACATCCCGTAAATGTCCGCATCCAGGAATGCGCTTTTTGACACTCCGCGAACACCGAATTGCTGTAGGGTTTTGTGCCTGGTGGCAAGGAACGCCGTACGATGTATGTCCACAGGGTAGAAGGACCTGTGGTATACGAAATACACACCTTTGACATTCTTCCCCGCAAAATGTGGGACATGCATGGTCACATCCAGGTAGTTTCCGCTTGCACTCTTCCAAACAAACCACGGCCTTATGAAGCATATCTGAGTGACACTTGTGGATACATGTGTGGCCACAGCTAATAAGTCGCTTTCCACAGCGCTCGTCGCACCCACCTTCAGGGGAGAAGCGTAGAAAATCATCTGGTGTGCTGACAAAGATTTGCTTGTCTACATGCCGGGGGCATCGAAGTCCGAGGGCATCGCCGAAGTTTCCCTCACGATTCAACAAGGTCAGAACATTCGACCACATTGAGACAGGACGAGCAGTATCTGCATTGCCTATAATGTACATCCCATTGCGTGCCCGGCTAAGTCGGAATTTTCGAAATCAGTGCCCCTCCGGGAGAGACCAGGGGAAACGACTTAAACAAAGGGAAGATAGGTCTAATAACTACCTGAGAAGCACATTGATGCGATTGGAAGTCTTGAGGAATCCGCAGCGATGGGCTGGGTTGCATCTAACAAGGGAGATTACTATGACTTTCGCCTCTTCACCCTGTTCAGTGACCGTATGTTAGTGGGATATCGATATATTGTTTGAATTTTCATGCATTGACCCAGAAGAAAAGGACTAAATAAAAACCCATCTTTACTATAACTCACCTGAAAATTATCGACGGTAGCCAACCGTATTTCGCTTAATAATTTCCCCTTTCGGACATCCTGCTTTGGCGCTTTCATAATCTCAGTTTTCACCTCCTCAGCATTTTCAACCAAATCCAACTCTTCTTGGTCCTTTTCTCCGACCAAGATTTCAAACATGCTACCCATTTTTTGACGTAATTTCATTAACTGCCCCAGGTACGGAGTAAGTACCGCGATGTCATTCTTTTCATAACTTCCTTGTTTGATGAGATGCTTTACCAGCGCTCCAACCATTTCAATCTCGAAATCATTCGATTTGCTAACGCCAGATGGATCAGATTGATCTGCACCTGCTTCAAGCTGATTGTGGTTTAACCAAAATAATCTCCGCGCCATACCATCAACCTCAGAGTGGGTTTTGGTTTTTTCATGGTCTTGGAGATCAGGATAGAGGGTCCGTCTCACAAGTTCCGATATTGAAGGATGCATCCGCCTCTGTGTGTCGAGAGTGGCAAATGGGAAACTTAGCTTATCAGGCCCATATTTTTCTCGGGTCAATCTCTCAAAAAGTGACTCATCCAAGGCGTAGTTCACTCCCTGTCTGCTTTCCATTGAGAGATTGTAGTTTGCGATTTGCGGTCGTAGCTGTTGGTGATCTCCAATCAATATGGCATGTTCGACGGAAGGCAAGAGTGCGGTGAGGGTGTGTGATTCTAATACTTCTCCTGCTTCCTCACAAATCATCACCTTCGCCTCCAGCTTTCGTAGCAGGGAGGCATGCCCAGCAAGCCCAGTGGTGGTCACACCTATAATCTCAGCTTCCTGAAGGCACCGGCGGTCCCTCTCGTGCATTGTCATATCGAGCTCTTCCTTCTTCACTTTGAATTCCGTTATCAACCGCTTCAATTGATGCAGAAGCTCCTGCCTGATTTCTTCTTCCCATATGCCCTTTAAGCGAGCGCGGTCTGCTTTGTGCAGCGTACTAATATCTTGACAGTCCAACAATTGGTTCACCGTTAAATCAGGCCTTGCCCCACCCCCCTGTTTTGGGAGAAGTCGTAAGTTCAGCCAATCGTGTATGGCATCAGCTTGTTTTCTGTGGGTTACTGTCTGCCATCCAGGTAATGTCTTCCTCCCAAAAAGTTGACTTTCAATTTCCGGATATTTTTCCTGCAAATGGTCTCTCATCACCGTCCAATGATTTATTCTGCTGATTTGCAAGCATAAATCACCAATACGTCCTTGTAAACCGGTGAGATCGGCCTTAAGATTTCGACTTGAGGACCTCTCAACGAAAGTTGTATCCACCTTGGCAGCGACATTGCGAAGGGTTAATTCCTTAAGCTCCTCTGCTTGGGACCGAGATCCTAGGCGCACCAACTTCTCTACTCCATTATTGAGTAATTCCACAAGAAATTGGTCGAGGGCATGGTTCGTGTAGCACCTGTGATCGTGTCAGTGCATATTTTCTTCTAGAGAGTTTGGTAATAAAACGTACACGCAAACAATGGGTCCCATCTTTATCTTATGTTTATTGTGTAGTAAAACTTTGACAATCTGAAGCCCGACATAAGACTTTCCAGTACCAGGCGGCCCCTGTATCAATGCTAACTCCCGACTTAATCCACCCAACAACGCTTCACATTGCCCCTTGTCCAAGGTGGTGTGGGTGTATAGATCTAGAATACTGCATGGACGTTCGATGGAATGTGTCAGCCGTGTGTTTGCAGAAGGCTCCTTTAAAATTACGGAGAGGTCAAGTATAACACTTCCTCGCATGAGATATAGAGGCGGGGAAACTTTTATCACGGCATCCCCAGTTTCATTGGCTTCTGGGTGGTCATTGGGGCCATTCCCTTCAGGTGCAATTAGCTTCGAGAATGGAATCGAGCCATCTGACATCTTCTGGAGGAACCGCAAGATGGGTTCGAAGGAAGCAAAGAGCAGCCCAGGAAACTCCACGAGGAAAGGCAAGACGTAGTTGTTCTGGGACTTGAACTTTAGTTGCCGGTGATACTCCCGCACAATAGTTTTAACATCGTTGGCTGCATCAACAAGCTTCAACATGACCAGTGCTCGTAACGGATGACTTGATAAGTTGCAGACCGTAGCCTCCCGCTCTTTGGCAAACTCAGGGTCTTGGTGATGACGATCAGTGAATTCTTCAACCTCTCTCTGTGCAACAATGAGAAACGTAAACCCGTTTTGCTGATCTACTAGGCATAACAAAGCCCCGGTCTGTAGGGATCGTTTGCTATTCCACCACGCTGTCCTTGCCATGAGATCGGGTTCTGGCTTCACCCCTACCAGGCGTTGTGGCTGGTCGAATGTGACCTGGAGCTGAAGCCCATCCCGTTCATCTGGTTGAAGGCACTCTATGATAACATTCTTGTGGATAGTGGTTTGTGTACCGTTAGGTTGGTTCACGTCCTTATTGGGATTTTTCTCTCTTGCATCAAGAAGGTATCGTACGGCATCACGCAACTGACCAGAGGTATCTTCCCGCAGTAATCGGAACTGCGTATCCAGTACTCGCTCTATGCCAGGGGGTAAATGATGAGCCTTCACGGAATAGTTCCTCGCTGGGAGATATTCGTTTCGCATCGTCGACAATATCTCTGCGGGGGTGGGTAGAATCCTGATCTCTGTAATTGAAGCTTTGTCGTTATCATGTCGGGGACCATGCACTGAAAACTCCCCTGGCATATCAACGTCTACCTCGAAAGTAAACCCCGTTCCTGCCTTTGGCTTCTGAGGAGTCTGTGAAAATGGAATTGCTTCCGCCATATGAAGTTTTTGTTCCACTCGCCGGAGCTCAGGGTCTGCACCTCGTACAACGTATTCTGAGCCCCCATGCAAGCATTTCCGGAGATCTTGTACAATCCCCACGAATTCCTCCTGTACTGATGCACTTTGGTTGATGTTCAATGTCATCAAAATCGCGGACACAGTGGAACACACCGCATTGCCAAATTCAGGTGGCTGTTGCCCGGCTGCTATCCGCAGAAGATGATCAACTACATGCCGAAAGAATGGAATTGCCCGCTCACCGGAGTGGCCATAGATGATGTTGTATATCGTCCCGACTGATTTCTCAAGCACCAAGGAGGAACGTAACTCCCCATGGGTTATAATCTTTAAGAAGGGAATGCAATGATGCTCGAATGTCATGGTCCCGAGATCTCCATTCTCCACATATCTCGCTTCCACGAAATGTTTTATACGACGTAAGCCCCCTTCTTCAGCCAGCTCTTTGATCAGTTTCTGCTTCACGGCTGACAGATCAGTATCCAAAATCTTAATCCCCAGTGATAATAAATGCTCTTGCTGGCCACATCCCAACTCTCCACGACTAGACAACATGCGAATGAGGTCATTCAATTGGTACTCAATGGGGTCCCGTTCAGGCCGATTCTGTGTAGTGTCGTCCCTTCCCCGAGAAGGTCCCGATGATCCACGTTGTGATGAGCTTGGTGTTCCGGTCCACGTCGGTGCATCGTGGGAGTATCTGCACCTGGCGCCAGAAGTACACTGTCCCCTCTGATGATTGAAACACACGGGTTTGCCGGTATTAGAGTTTCCAGGCTCCTGACTGGGGCTTTGTGGGTTGTCGTTCACCCTAACCGATATCAGCATATACCTTGAGACTCTCTTAACAGAGACTAACCGTCTTCCAGATTTCTCCGACCGAGTCCCCCTCCTCGTTTGTGCGTTTCCCCTCCATGGCGGTTTTGAGCTCATGACGTGCTGGAGTAATGTTAAACAAAACTATGCTTGTGTACGAGTTGGGGTTTTGTTCCAAGATCCTATGATAGTAAAGAGTCGATTTGATACCTAGTAAGTATAAGTTGTGTGAACAAGCTGAGGCGAGAAAACTTACAATCTATGAATTCAGTCACACTTCGTTGAGCAGTGTATGTACATCCACATTGGATCAAACAACACACCAAAGCATTGCCACCAACCAGACTAGATAAACGGCTGTAAGCAACTTGGGTGGGAGGCCTTGCTGGCACTGGGATTGCGGGCCTTACTGCAGCCGCTGCCGACGTACAGCTGCGTACAAATCTGGTATGTACTGTACCTATTCCACAAACGAACAATCGATACCGGTAAGTAAACAAGCTGAAATTAATCTTAATAAGGGTGCTAGGGCCAATTGGATACTCGAAATGAAAAATATTGATATTAGAAATCGATGAGCCTCTATGATTGACCTCCTATTTACAAATGATAATCTTGTAATGGGGTGAGCTGAGGTTTGTGCTTGACTATCTAATGTAGTATAAGCGCAAATTCAGCGGGTAACTGCGGTTGCCTGATCTGAGGTGCATAAGTATACACCAGATTAAATGTATACGTAGGTACTACGCTCGAATGAGCAAAAGCAATCTCAAGCACCGGTAGGTAGTGGACTCACGCCTACTTGTTTAGTGACTAGCCATGGACACCGAGTTACAAAAAAAAAAATAAAAAAAAATAACTACCTATCCATTACTGACTCTCCCTTACTGACTTTTATTACCAGACCATGAACCACAGTATCAGTTTCGAAAAAATAAAAATACTTTAACTGTTTACCTAATTTGTAGACAGTAGCTAGCTCGAGCGTTTACTTGATCAGACCCTAGTTCAATATAACCTAGTCTGGTTACTCCTGTGGAGGAGTTCAATACCAAATATACGCAGATAATTGTCTAGAGCGAACGAGCACAATAACGGTTTTATTGATGAAAGAGATCTAAATACACGGTGCAGTGGGAATGGTTAGAGGAATTAGTGGAGATTTGTACAGATATGCTACCTATGCACTATTTGAGGTTAAATGGTTAGTATTGAAAAGCAAGTGAGCGCACAGGTTGACCTGGCAGCCTGAGCAGATTCTCGCCTCTAGGTAGTAGGCTCTGATCGTATTTTCGTGCATACCTAGCAGATATTTAATAGAATTCCATCATCCCAGAGTTAAGAGAAAAACACGTATGGGTTCTGTATGTTATCATCCGGCACATTGAGGCTGAGTCTCACCTTGAAAATGCTTATAGGGTGTATCTATATTCAATTTGTTGATAGCTACCTACCTGTTGTCTCTTGTCTCAACTTCCGTCATGCTGACTTTGTGATAATGGAGAGCGGCGCGCTGACGTTAAATTTTCTGGTTATGGGAATCAAGTAGCTCATAACACAGAGGTACTACCTAGTGTGCAACCAGACTACTACCTAGTCTGGCTAGTAAGAGCCTTAGACTACATCCGCGATACTGCTTTTGGAATAGTTCGCAATTTCGGGCAAGTAACCTTAATTTTGCAACCAACCACGTGTAAGAAAATCGTGTGTTGAATGTGGGGGAGAACCAGAAACACAGGGTAGAGACTACGGAGGGGTCATGCAACAACAAGACCTTCGCTATACCAAATTGACCAATTACCAAACTGATTCAAGGGTCAGGAGCTGCTGAGAATCACACATTCTGCTTGAACTTTCCATACCCAAGTTGGAGTACAACTTCATGTAGCTATATCACATAACGGACCATCTGCTAACATGACGGTAAGTCCTCACTGAAGGGTTGCCTTCATTGATCTCTAGTTTGATGGAACAAGAATATGACCTCTATGGTGGAGTCGCTGAATTAGCAGCCTCCCGATGTAGCAAATGCAACCATTTGGACACTACTATGTGGTACACTACAACAACGGCTCAAATCGTCCCCACAACGGGTTGCTGTTCAGCATTCCAAAGTCCCATTCTCGCACGTTGCATGATTGTTTTCCCCCATCGTTTTGCAAGCTCAGCCTTCTCTCCATAGACGCCCTCCACTTCCCTTATATTCCCTTCCGAATCCCCACCAATTCCTTGTACCAATTTCGCTAGGGACTGTACAATTTCATATTTCAACATAGCTATCTTAAACTCCGTGCTTTCAGGATCAGCCACTCGCCTAGCCGTGTGTCTCTCTGGAGGGCGCAGAATAAACTCCATAAGCTGCATTTGTCTCAGGATTTCCAATACTCCATCCCAGCGGGGAGTATCGACCATCGCCTGAATTAGCGATATCGAGGCAAGGCAAGCGTCTGCTAAAGCGGGGGCCTTTGCAATACTAAGAACTTTTTCCCATAGAGTTGAGGTGACCGGTATGGATGGAGTTGCGTCTAGACTGGCAACCAAAGGAGTTGTGGGTCTAAAAGCTTGGTTATATAGTAAAATGGTATAGATTGAGTAGAGATATTGCGAAGATGAGAAAAGCGCACCAAGGGTGGAGATGTATTCTGGTAAGGGTGGAGATAGGGCCGGGATAAGCGCAATAACGCTGTTGCTTGACCTCCACTTGTCATACTCCTGTCGTGAGATAATTCCGGAATCAACAGAAAACGTGGGTGGTGACACCAAAACATCTGGAGGAAGGGAAGTAAGAAGATGTAAACATGTAACAGGAGGATCATAGGCCCTCCTAGGGTTTCGACTGGTGTCCAATGCTTGTGCTATATGAGCAAGAAAGAGATCAACCAGGCCCGTCCCCTCGCTGCTAAACTTCCTTCGGACGTTGGTATATTCCACATGCGAAAAATCGGGGAACTGGTCCTTGACATCTTTAGGCAATATGATCGAAGCAGAAGTGGCATTGACAAGATGAGCCGGATATAACTGTGCATATGCGGAGCAATATTTACCAGCCCTACTCTCCAACAAACCAATCTCCATATCGCTCTTGGTGAAGATGTAGGGATGGAGAAATAACCCGACGGCCTCTTGGTGTTTTCCAACTTGCGACTGGGATAGGTAAGTAAGCGCTTTGTCCGATGGACTTGTTGCAGCAAGCAATTCTGATAAATATTCGAGGTGGAGCATTCCCATCATCATGTCGTTTTCCAGTTTGACCATTCCATAGGTCGCAAAATCAAGCAAACTATTCGCCTTCACAGTTCCTATCGTATATTTCTGCACTAAGTCAGGAAATGTATGAGCTGTTACGGTATTCCAATCCATTTCTGCCAAACTGGGTATCAACCCCAACAGTCTGGATTGAGCCATGGTCTTTTCGGAAAGTGACTCTGGGCTCCCTCCCCAGGAGCAGACATGTAATATCATTTGATATATATCCTTGTCTGAAAAGATCCTTCTCCAGAATAGCCCCGATCCACTACTGTGCTCCGTACCATCCCCACTCACACTGGAAGGCAAATCTGCAAGTAGGAAAGCTAGCAGGACCCGATTTGCTTCCTTGTGTACTTCAATATGATTCACACATAACGCTGTGTTCACAAGCTCCTTGCAAACTTCGTTCCACGTAGCGACAATAGCGATATCCCCTGTAGATGCAGCCGCCTTGTGAAGTAAGAATAACCCAAGGAGCTGAATTGGCGGTACAGGGGATGAGAGCAATGAAAGAAAGGTTGCGGGATCTGCCAGAGCGAGGAGTTGAGTGAAAGGGACATCCCGGAGCAGTTTTTGCAGAAGATCAGTGAGGACAGTCGGATCGTGCTCCACTACATGTAGCACACTAACCAAAAGAGGGACAAGGGTGGAAAAGAGTGAAGGTGCGAGAACATCTATGATAGATTAGAACGGGTTTCGTAGGACTGGTCTAACGAGCTAGGACTCACCGATATAGACAAGCTGTGCGGTAAATATTCGAACTAGAGGAACCCGTATTGGTGTTTTGGGCTCTTCGAGGATAGCGTTGAGGTGGGATTTTAGCTCTTCGGTGGTGTCTGGCAGGGCCATGGGATTGACGGGATTGCTTGGTGCAGCAGTAACGAAATAAAGAGTATGATGTGAGAAGCTGTGATCTTTTGCCGGTGAATATATTTCTTTGTAGAACCTGAAGTCCTCAAGAGACTCTTTTGATGTAGCTACAAACCCATGAAGCACTCCTTCGTCAAGACCAAGAACCGTTTGGGGAACATCTAGAGTCTTGGCATGAGACTAGCTATTCTCTGAACTTTGTAGGTTGGCAAACGCTTAGGTACTCGGCACGAGACTAAAGTAGTCTTGGCGCGCGGTATCTTGGCGCTGAGCGTTATCTTCAACTTCGACCTGAGACTCTGCCTCCTTCCATGTTCTTTGCAGCGATAGTTAAGTAACAATACAACATGTCTCGAGGTGGCCGTGGCGGGTTTGGAGGTGGCCGTGGCGGTTTTGGTGGAGGTGGACGCGATATACCCTTTGAGATCGACCCGAACTTGAAACCGGACTTTGCACCCAGCGAACTCTTCCCCCCAAACCCACCACCAGTTCAAACTGCTCTATCTAAAGAAGAGCGGATTTACATCGCCAGGTTTCGAGAATTCCGAGATAAGGTGTCAAACGGCCCTTTTTTCACCGTGATGGCAAAAAAGCGAGGATTAGAGAATCCTTTTGAGGAGATTGAGAGGTTTAGCAGGAAATACGAGCGAAAACGCAGGAAGGTACCGAAATTAGATGCTAGGCCTTATGGTAAAAGAATCTCCGTGCGGAAAACCACCCCCCAGATCTAACCTCCGCTACTGTTTTAGTATTCGAATTTTTCCCTCTAGAATTACACACAACCCTTGATCCAAACCACACTGTAAGCACTGATGCAAAATCAAAGGTCACCGCCAAACGCCTCCACTTTTCTTCCCTTGACGCCTTTAACGACGACCCCACAGTGGATCCACTCCTCAATGAGGATGAGGAAGACGAAGGAAAGGTTAAAGAAGGGGAAGGAGAAGATGATGCTGGTGCCAAAGGTGATGACGAGGAGGAGGAAGAGGAAGAGGAAGACGAGGACCAATTCCAGGACGACATGGAGGGTGATTACAATGCCGAACAGTACTTCGACTCGGGAGACGGAGAAGGCTGGGGTGATGATGGTGGGGGTGATGATGATGGCTGGTTCTGAATACCCCAGTCTCTATGCAAAATGTTTCTTTACATAAGCGAAGGTGTGTAAGATGATTGCTGCTCTTTTTTTGCTATTCAGCGGGCGTTCAATAGACAAAAGATTTTATTTCGCTACCATTACTTGGTTTTAGTCTTGGACCTCGTTGAGGTGGTTCAAGTTGATTTTCATAAAGTCTCACAGTGTTGGGAACCTGATCCCGCTTTTTAGAAAACAGCACTTGAGTCATACAATAAGATTTTGGCCACGAGAATATCTGACAACATCACCCATTAACAACTTCCAATTCTGCGCTCTTTGCTGCTTCAAACTACTCTTGATACCTCTCCAATATATTTTTCATCAATACATTCTTCCAATGACTGGCGTAGCTTCCTGGGGTCCGTCTCTCATTCCCTACAGCTCTTTGGACGTCCTTCCACTTGATATCCTTGGTAATTACCTGCAACATGGCTGCGATTTCTCTCCGGCGGAATTTGGTTTCTGAGGGGCCGCCAAAAACTCCTGATGTCGTACTGTTGTTTGTGCGTGGCTTCCTCGGAGCACTCCGAGGCTTCTTTGACTTAGGCTCGAGGGCCTGAGTCGCCGAATGACGCTTTGTAGAGCCGGAAAATAGGGGCTGGGTTTGGCTCCACATTAGTTTTCTTTGAGCCTATTGATGATCTAGATGACCTTACTTCGTCATCTTCGGAACCTATTTGTATCAATCCCGGATATGTGGGATATTCAGAATGTGGTAAGTTTCCCGAAATCTCCCACCTAGGCAAATACCCAGCACTCTCATCACTGATGGTATGAAAGGGCATCATTTGGCCTTCCTGGATTCCGTTGCTAGTACCCATGGGCAGAAGTGGCATATCGGGAAGGCCTTGGATTGTATTTGATTGCGGGGGTGCTTGGGAATCCTGACGGAATTGTGGCGGAAGCATGGACTGAAGTAGATCCGGACTGAAATTGACTTCACCCTCCCTCGTATACTGAGTTTGGGAGTGGATTATCCCGCTTGAGTGCAAATTTTTTGCCACTTCGTTCTCACATACCTTCTGTGATACCTTTGTCACTCTGAATCCCACCACTCCGCGGGCCGGCGGAGCATTCTTCTTTAGCAGGATATTCATTGATGTTTTCCCTGGTTTCCTCTCTCTCGATGGACCCTTCTTCCTAGCAATAGTTCGCTTTTTTTCCTTGCGCCCCATCTCCTCAATTTCAGATATACCCTCATCTCCGTCCATCACTCCGTCGTCCTCGTCTTCCGTCTCCTCCCTATCAACCTCGAAATCTTCATCATTATCATCATCAATACCATCAGTTTCATCAAGCTCATCAATTTTTTCAGGGCTGGTAATTAGTTCATCGTTTTTATTGTCGTTCTCTGGTGCTGGTTGCGCAACACCTTTTCTGACCAGCTTTGCCTTAGCTGCACCAAGTTCTGCTGTCTCTGTGCTACAGATGATGGTCCCCTCGGCTTCTGTCTCGTTTGCTGGTGGACTGTAGTCCTCATGAGCCTCGTCGCTTTCGTCTTGGGGTTCTTGGTGAGCTTCCTTAATTCTGGCAGCCCCAGCAATTGCTGCTTGTCTCTGAGGACGACCGCCCTTGGTGAGCGTGGGTGAAGGTACGACATCGGACATTTTTTTAATATCCTGGGAATTAGAGAAGCAAGGGATTGTTGACGGGATTTCTGATTAATTTCATGCATTTAGATTGGCCCTCCTCGGTGTCATATATGTACCCAGACACTACTCCACACTCACCTATGTTGTTCGACTTGGCTCCCTTGTTTTCGCCCCCCGGCCTTGCATCTGCCACCTGCTCCGCACCTCCTCCATTTGCAACGATCGCGGAATTCCTTGAAGTTTGTCCTGTTGTACCACGAATGTGAGGAGAGGGTAGAACACTTCCCGTGCTAGGAGTCGTGTCAACTGGCTTTACGGTGATGATATCGTATACTCTTTTTCCCTCGTGGGGGTTTAATGGCGGTTGGCCCACTTGAACACTTCCTTTAGACCGCGTACGGGGCATCATCGGAGAAGGTGGAAACGGTCCTAGGGCTGACCTCTGACCCATGGATAGATGGTTCTTTGAAGTCAAAGAGCAGTGGAGAGAAAGAAATGGAGACACTTGGTAGGGATTTCCTTGAAGTTTGCTGTCGTCCATTGGAGTTGGTCCTTGTTGAGTTACGAGTCAGGCCCTTTATCCACACCAGGGATGTGGGAGTCGTCATAGTTATAGGATCAAACAAGGCTTGCAGGAAAGAAGGGGACGTGCAGCATGGCATTGCGAGATATACACTCCAATCCGAGGCTTAAGTAACTCCAACCGTAAGTGCGCAACCTGCTATTTCGAAAATATAAAATGATTATTTAGAACAGTTTGCAAATTCGCAGCCCTTTATTTCGCGTGCCTGCTTCCTGGGAACTATTCAGCATAATGTTCCAGATCACGAGATATCACGTCTCACAATATTGGAGGCACAGTGCTTAGTTCCCTATTGCTTCCTCAGCCAGTTCTGTTTCTATTTGCATCAGTTGTGCAGTTGGTCTCCAGTCCTCTGCATCCTCAAGTGCTACCTCTTCCTTCACATCTTTATCTTCCCTACCATCTATCAATATTGCCCTGCAATTCCCACACACCTTACCCAGCTCCCCACTCCCACCGCCATCACCACCATCACCAATACCCACATCAACAGCGACAATGGTTCCATGCTCCCCATTTTTGTCAGGAAAAGCATCATACATCTGCCTCAATACCACTGTGCCATAAAAGGTCCTCAAACTGTCTATATGTCTATACACCCCAGTCGCTTTACCGACTTCCTGGGCTATCGTGTTCCAGTCATCCCTGATGGTGTTATTAACCCAGTTTTGCAAGGCGCGTACTTCTTCCCGGGTGTACGGTCCTGCATGTTGGCGGCCGGCGTGCCGGGAGGCAGCTTGCTTTGGTGGTGTTGCTTTGGGAGAATCGCGAGGTGACGGTAATGCACAGGTGGGGTCAGCTGGGGGCTCGTCTTCCGTGGCGGCGTTGCTTTTTTTTGCACGTTTTGCGGGGGGCTTGCGGGGAGTTTGAGTCTTGCAAAGTGGTTAAAACCGACCACGCCTAGGTTTCGGAAATATGTGAGTGGCATAAGAGTAATATACCTTGATTTTCTTTCCATCATTAGATCCGTCGTTTCTGGGTTTAGAGCTCTGAGCCTTTCCACGAGCAGGCCTGCCTCGCCTTTTCGCTTTGGGAGAGGCTTCGGGGGCACCACATGCCGAGGGTTGAGGCTCAGGCTGCTTAGGCTGCTCTGTTGGCTCTTCCTCTGTAGCTGGGGGGCCTATGTCGATGACCATTGTACCTGAAGGTGAAGGCACAGTGCTGCCTTGTATGGAGGACTGTTTATCACATTCAGGCATATTGATCTGTGTTTGATGGGGATGGAGCTCGATGTATTGCATCTCCATGAGGGGAGCATTACTTACCATGGGGCCCTGTAGATTTCTTCTTTAATCTACAATGCAAACAAACCCGGGCAACTAGAATGTCCTAAGTCTGTCTACAACCGTCTTTATCCGTGAAGCAGTCTGCACACTTCACCTTCTCTGGTACGGCGGAAGAGAGGGGGGGGGGGGGGTTTCAGTCTGCATATTCACGAAAAGGTGTTTGCTCCGGTAGGAAAACGGTCATAGGGCATTTACGGATAGCGACTTTTTGTTAGCAAGGCCGTTCTAGTTGTTAAACACTTTTTTCTTTTGTGTGTGTGCCGTATGCGCCATAGTCAAACATTGAGTGTTTGACGTCTCTTAAAAAAGCCTTACATGCTTACGTGGGTGTGTGGTACGGATACCTACCTGGCTAATAGGTGCTTACAATAATTGTACATAACCAATTTTGTTAGGTTTATTTTTTTTTATTTTTTACTTTTTTTTCCTATCCCTACCACATTACTTCTATGCTACAACATGTCAATATCTATTATCCTTAGTCACTGAATTACCATCCAATCGAAGCACGCAGCCAGGTTAAGCTCCATTATCTTCCACATCTGGTTAGTAGTCTTAGTGGACTTCCTCATCAGGTAGTCCAGCACCCCTGTCCTACTAAGTACACATCGAGCCTGTGGATGTATGATATCGAATTGAACGTTTGTCACATCCTTTGTTCTTATTATTGAAATTAGGAAAAATGTACTTATGATATGGGTTGCAACATTACATACGAATGATTGTAAGATTTCTGTACCAGGAATACAAGCTTGACGCTTAGGCCAACTGCACTTACAGAAAGGAGAAGCTAAACGAAAAAAAAGAGAAAAGGCTAGAAATGGATCCATGGGACAAGAACCTAGGCATCAATAGTGCTAGATACAGTGGGGGGGCTCGCTTAAAGTTCACATATATAGATACGCTTTTGTACTGCTAATCATGGATGGTTGGCCGAGTGGTTATGGCGACAGTTTTAAGTATGAATATACAATCACTGTTATCGAGAGATGCAAGGGTTCGAACCCCTTACCATCCAACATTCTTTTTTGTATTTTTTAATTGTCTTGGGAGAATTTGTAAAGTCCGGACAGGAGAAAGTGTTCTTAGTCAGTAACCGTGATCGTTGTTGGGACACGATATTTCTGTCCTATTTATCCTGGAGTAACAACTGATGGTTACCTGCTGTAGGTGGCATCATGTTTATCTTTGGAGCTCTTAAAGTTGGAGATAATAATAGTAGCCAATTTTCCGACTTCGAGAAGGAAAGCCTTGCCAAAACCGAGAAAATAAATAAAAAAAAAAAGAATAAGTTCCGTCGCCGGGAATTGAACCCGGGTTCTGAGAGTCCTCACTTTTGAAAGATGAGAGTCTCAAATGCTAGCCACTACACCACGACGGATGTGATCATGTGATGGTTTGGAAACTATATCAATATAAAGTAGCTATAAGCGCTGGCGACAGTTACAATATTATGACGCACGGCGAGGTATATTATGCAGGTGTTGCGTCATAACTCTCGCAGGAAGAGTTGTGTTACATTTTTGGTTTCCAGGCCAATTCCAAATCAGCGGTGTGAAGAATCTGATAAAGCCGAACGCTAGTCTAGATGCAGCCATTGATACAACTGATATGTAGTTATACTGTCTCTAATGGCAAAAGCCAAACGGGAAAGCGTTTAAAAAATTCTTTTATCATTCTAAAATATTATATAAGGTGTTTATGTAACTAAAGCAATGCACTATCGAATGCCGGGATTTAGAGAGTTCTTAACTCAGCACTACCACCCGAAGACTTCTGCAACAGTCAAACAAAGATAGCTCTACCAGTGGACACTTCCATTATCCGGACTCTGAGGGGTCGTAATATTATCAGAAATCGCCCAGGTGAGGTCCTAAATCTGAATTACACAAAGGACATGCAACGTGAATTTCAGAGGTGCTATTCTACGCTTCGTAGACTTAGGGGGGTATACCTACACCCTATGGGACATTCGTTAACAATGCCATTATCTCTACCTAGTGCTTTTTTCAAGGCAATTATATTGTTATAGCCTACCTCCACAGCTGGGCTTTTGTCTCGATTCCTTCGTTTCACCATCGTTGACACGCAAGATCTTGCTATGGTTTCAGTGCTCCTTTGTTCCAAATTCAAGTTCCGCAGATGAATGAAAAGGAAACTATACAACACCACCAGCACTTGGAACCATCCTTGTGTCCCACGTTCTTCCACTTTTTTTGCTATCTTATGGCGGAGGCTAACTTAGAGGCTGTTTAACGCCAAAAGGCTCGTTTCATATCCGACCTCTTTTTTATCTTGATATCTCCATGTATTTCAATCCCTGCATCTCCATCCCGGCTTTCAGTCAGCCAGACAAGTTCTCCTTTCCATTCTTTTAAAGGATTTGATTTGATTTTTACAGAATTTATTATACAGCTGGTGGCAGATGAATATTTGCATGCTGCATGGAGGCTCGATTGTGAGTAAAGAGCAGCTTTTATCGGTTTCTACACCTTCATCTTTTTAAATTTTAGAGCGTAGTTCTCTACTCGTTACATATTTGATTATTTTCTCACGTTCATTTATAGCGAACGGTTCATTTTATACCCATTCTTTTATTTTATTTGTACAACCCATATAGAGATCATCTACGATGCATCATATCTCAACAGTTCTCATTCTTTTCCACACCTTCATTACCCTCCAATTGCTATGTCCTACCACTGCCTCCCCAATCTCAAAACGCTTCATCCCCGTAATATTACCTACAACAATTTCCAATTCCTTATTCCATCCACTTTTGGACCCTCCTCCCCAACTGTCAAACACGGACTTCGGCTCAAATTCCCCCCCGGAGTATTGTAAAGATATCTGCGGGGTGAAGAAACGAGCCCTGCCCTCCAAGACGCCAACAGTGGTCACAGTCTCTGGTCGATGGATCACTGAGACTCAGGATTCAAATCATTCTACACCCGAAACGTCAACGGATACGCCTAAGGACCAGCCAACGCAGACAATACTGGACTTTGACTCTCAGAAAGTCCATGATGTTAATACAGGGACGATACAGGGTGTTAGCCCATCAGACTCATGTGACTGTGCGAGTCTCAAGCTTGTCAATGATATAAAATCATACCTCCTCAAGGAGATTGCAAAGCAAATTCCCACCACCACTACTACCTCCACCACCAGCACATCTACCACTAGCACAACTACACCACACCCCACCCAAACAAACCCAAAAATCCCTTCAGATGACCTCACCCCTGGCAAACTCTCAGCTATAGCCGTCGGCTCTTGCTTCCTCCTCTTTGTCCTTCCCCTCTTCGGCTTCATAATCTATAGCATCACCAAAAGCAAGCAAGTAGCAAAGGAAAAAGACCAAAGGAGGCCCTCCTCATGCTTGAGTATCGATAGCTTAAACCCCGACGTGGGCGAGATGAGGAATAATATACTGAGTTTCCTCGGAACGGGTGATGCAACTGCAGTGAGTGAGAGCCAGGAGATAATAGTTGCGGGAGTGGGAGAGCTGGGGAGGTATGAGGTAGTAGTGGAAGTTGAGGAGATGGGTTTGCAGGATGAGGTGAGGGTTTCGCAGGTTGGGTTGGCGAGATGAGGTCCTGAATAACAGAGGGTAGCAGAATTTAAATGGCGACAGGTTTCGTTCAGCAAGAGGGGGGTGGTATATTCTTCTGTATATATTAACAATTTATATAATTTTTCTTTTGTGCAGAAGACCTTTGTACGCCGGTGAAGCTAATCACAAAACAAATACCTTTTCCATCCAAGTCTCTTGAAAAAAAAAACATAAAAACAAGAGTGACAAAACCCCCCCCAAAAAACATCTCGTACACTCCAAATTTGACCTTTAAATGTATAGGATATCCACATTCCTCCACTCAACGAGTCTATGCTGCCACCTTAACCACCTCTTTCCCCGGAATCAACGCATACTCCAACTCCCCACTCCTCTCAAACTCTACCATATCTAGCGCTACAATCGCGCTCTCCCTAACCACCCTCTCTCCGCTCGCTGCCATCTCTTTAAGATACTCTTCTACTCCCTCTACGTCCCCACCTACACTTCCCAGCGCCTCTACCGCCTCGTGCCTTACCATGGCATGTTCCTTCTTGTTCCTCGCCACGGGGATCAAGTACGGAACTGAATCTGGGTGCCCGAGTTGACCGAAGACGAATGCGATTTCGTGGCGGAATAGCGCAGAAGGATCGTCGAATCCCGAGGCGAGTGCTGGGATTGCGAGGGAAGGGTGGGAGTTTACAAGGTTCCTAAGGCGGAACATCGCTCGGTACCGGGAGAATAGGGGAAGAGATTGATCCGTCAATGTTTCTTGTAATATCGATATTCTCAATTCCATTCTCTGGATAATTTCTTCTAGTTCTTCCCTCTCTTCCTCTGATGTCGGCGGGGCAGGGTCAATAGACGTAAACCCACTCTTATCCTCACCCCTAACTTTCGCCGCTTTCCCTTCTTCCGTTCCAAGCCACTCAAGTCGGCTAATAGCTACCTCGCAAGTCTGTCTCACCTCCTCGAATTCCCCTTCGCGCGTAAGGAATTCCCGTAGGAGTGGGAGAGATTCCTCGTGGCCAAGAGCACCGAGGGCTTCGCCTGCTTCATGGCGGACCATGGGGTCTTCCGAGAGGTTAGAGAGGACGGATTGGAGGTAGGGTGCGGCGTGGGAGTTCGAGGATTGACCGAGGCAGTAGGCGAGTTCGTGTTTGAGGAGGGCTGTAAATCATACTATAAGTTAGCTTGCGTATGTCGAGGTGAGATATTTGAATATACGTGATGCCTACCAGAGTCGGAAGAAAATGCAGAAGCAATGGCTTCGACAGCTCCTATGTCTCCATTTGTAGCAAGATGTTTCAGCGAGAACAACGCACGGAAGCGGAGTGCTAGGTTTGCAGAGTCGTCACAGAGGACGGCTCGAAGCTGGGCGAGGATCTCCTCCGCGGAGGGAATCTTAGTAGCGCTCATAGCTGGATGACGAAGTGATGAAATTTTGGATAGATTGTTGAGTATTAGGTTGAGCTCTGCCCCACCATCTGATTAGATGGGATACTGGTGTTGATGAGATTAGATAAGCTTTATTAGATCTGATAACAGTAATGTGTGGGCTTAACCCTACTGCGAAAAAAAGACCGAGTATAAAACAAGCAGGCGATGATTGTGGTCCCAGTCTGACCTGATGGCCAAAATTATGAACCCGCAGTTGTGAGTTTTGGAGTTACAAGAGGCTTAACCAGACAATAAATAGCTACACTTACAAACAGGATATCAGACTTATTTACGTCTAGGCACCAAGGCATCAAAAACTCAGCAATCAGACAAACAAACGAACAAACAAACAAACAAACAAACAAACAAACAAACAAACAAACAGGTACTGAAACTGATGCTTTGGGAAGCTCAAAATCAATTTGCAGCTTCTTGTTTCCTCCCCCTACGTCCCCAAAAAGGATCTGCAAGATCTTCCGCCTCAATATCAAATGCCTCCGGGAACAACCCCTTAAGACTCTCCAGGTGTCCATTCATCGTCTGGTGCGCCATATAAACCGTCTCGTCTGCGTTCTCAAATATTTGCCTCAGCTCCCGGGCCATAGCTAAACCTTCCTTATCCCCTTTCACTTCTAACGCTTTTATCCTCTCATTTATCATCTGAATGATATATGAGAAATCCAGCCGCATATACTTAGCTGCCGTCCAAGCATTTCCAAAGGTTATCTTATTGCTTTCCCAAGGTTGCCCCGCAAACCAGTCAAGGAGGTCTGGGTGGTGTAGAGTCAGGGTTGCTTCGTTCAGAAGAGCAATGAACTCATCGGCCTGGGTCAGAAGGCTGGGAAATTGTTGGCCTTCTAATGGGATCTCCAAGGCCTGGACTTGGAAGCGGTTGGTGAAGTGTGTCAGGATGGCGCGTATATCGCTGAGAGGCTGTATAAGGGTGTGCTCAGTGGTGTCTATGTCTTCAAACCATGCGGTGAGGTCTGGAGGAACTGTAACAGGAATATTTTCCCCCTCTCCATCATGGGCTGTAGTGACAGGGCTCGTAGGTGGGCATTCTTCTAATGCCATTGCCTCGGATGTATGGACTGTACTTGATACACTCGTATGGTTTCCTGACACAGAGTTTTAGCTATGGGAGAAAGGAACAAAGGAGCCTGTCACGTAAAGTGACAATATAAATACACTCATCCTTGGTCAACTTGGGCAATAGGCGAGGTAGTCAACCCATTCAATGGAACCATGACCCACACCCGTACAGCGAGACTAAGGAAGCAATTAGGGAGTACAGGAGTGCATCAAAGTGCCCCACAAACTCTCTTTCAAACCATACCTCTCAACGCAGTCAATCAATCGGAAAGGGGCCATGAACACACCTTGAAGCCGTCCGTCACAAAATAGTTGACCCTAATTCCATTCCTAGTATTAATTCTATATTCCGAACTAATCAGTGTTGGCGTTTTTCTACCGCAAGCTCTAAGATAGCTCTTTCCAGCATATGCAAAATATTCAACGACTCTTCAATAATCACCCTGCACACTAGAACCTTCGCTCGACCGTCCACCACGTCTTTGACATCACTAAAGTTCGGGCCCAACACCGGCCTCGGGCTCACCACACTCTCATACTCCTTTGACTTCTGCTCCACCTTCATAAAACTCCACCTAAGGCTTATAAGAAGGTCATGAAGCACACAGGTCACCTTCTGAATGCGTTTCACATCCCCTGAACCCTTGATTCGGTCTCGACATTTAGCATTCTCTACTAACATACGGCATGAAAAGTGCAAGACTTTGAAGAAGTATATGAGATTGTTGTGGACGTTTTCGTAGAAGGCTTGCTCGGATATTTCAATCTGCGTGTAGGTGAGGAAGGATTCGAGGTGCTTGGTGGCGTTGATTAGAGGGGAGAGGAGGGTGTGATATTCTGGTTCGAGGCGGGAGAGGAAATAGCATTTTGGGCCGTTTGAAACTGGATTTGATAGACTTCCCATTGCGATTTTAAAAGTTCGTCACAATATGGTATTATAGATAGCGAGGATATATTGACCTGAATATATCTAAAGAGGACACTCGACAGTAGTGATACAAGATAATGCAAAGTAAGACATGAAGGAAATAACTGAACCTTATATACCCGAAAGCTCATTGATGACCTTTGTCCCTTTCGCAACTTCACAGTATTCCATGACCTCGCCAGCGATTCCTTCCTTAGAAACACCCCTTCAATTCACAAGTTCGCTGTTTCACCAAAATCACCTTGCTGGCGATTTTACGGCTTTCAACAATTCCCCTTAATATCGCTATCGGTAACCCGCGTTCACTCATTCCTGTCAAAGACGATGAGTTGTGTTTGAGTTACACTTCAGGGTAAACTTCGCTCTGGTTGCTTCTCTGGTCCCGTTCTTCTGCTGGTAAGTTAGTTGTGTTCCTAATGGTGCTTACAAGCAATGAAACACTAGTCATAAAAGCAGATTGAGGCCCTGTAAACTTTCAACTAAGTTTATATTCAAGTATGTATATTATGGTTACTTAGGCCTTTGAGGGCTGAATAGGTTGTAAAATGCGAGATATACAGAGCTTGAATCAAACATTTGCATAATGCAGATGCTATGGAATATGCTGGGATTTAAGGACTACATAGGGGCTTGCTTTAAGATGTCAGAATTATGGTACCACAAAGGTTAAGGGGCTCAAAATGGCTTAAATTCAATACCGAGAGGCCTTATTTATGTAAATACCATTAGATTTTTCTGGGAAGTTTACAATTTCACTTCCATATGATCTATAATGCCTCCATCTATCTGGTAATAATATGAACAGCGTTCGAGAAGGGTATTAAGTCCTATCTAAAATATCACATAAATTTTAATTTTTTCAGATATAAGCCTACAACGTTCGCCTTCCCCATCCTCTCTCACATGCGATCCCTTCCTAGCCTCGAGCACCGCTTCCCTTCTACCTTCTTGCGAAATTGAGATACCTCCCGCCATAAACAGAATATGATTATCAAATTTGACGCCAAAAATGCAAGAAACTCCCAAAATTCCTTCACCAATTATCAAAACTCAACTGCAGGGTATTAAACTCATATCCAACCTTAAACGCACAGTACTGACAATCTTCCCTCGCAGTCTCGTTAGCATTACGAAGATATCCGGTGGCGTAGCTTATAAACTCAGTGCCTCTCGTCGGGAATAGTACACATCAGCCGAGTTACAGGATTGAGTACTCTTCACCAAAACATTAACTCCCATTATAGGACTCGCAGGTCTCTCCAGCTGGTAGAGTGAATGTGCTGAGCTCCCACTCTGAGCATCGGTATTGATGTGCCATGAAGCTCGGTAATGACCGTACTGGAGATAAGTCGTGAAAGGGTTAAGTTCGTATATCCAATACCTCCAGAACTTGAGTATGTTTCGCTTAGGGACCTCCAGGCGGAAAGTAGATTCAGATGTAAAATCCAACTGCGCAGAGAATGCTCTATGACATCTCTGCGACGACCCTGGACAATGCAAAGGCAAACCTTCGACGATTACTCACGGTGGAAGATCATGCGAGCAAAGTCATATCTCGGGCCTGGAAAGTGTTGAATAAAACGGCAATGAATAGGAGGTCACCGCGTGTGAAAGCACCTGCGGGGATCTTTGGTAGATGGAGGTAAAAGTAGAAGTAACAATAGCAATGGCGAGGGAAGTGACCAAGAGACTGTCAATGAAAACTTGTCTTGACCATTTCAAAAGAAATTGATGCTGCATCAACGTCCAGACTTACTGATAATAGGGAATTGTGTATACTGATTTACCAGTTCACTTCGTTTATCGTCCTTTATAGCCGTAATAAAGCTCTCATAGAGGAACAGGCGAACAACGCATACGCACACATACAGATATTCCTACGCAATCCGAACTGATATGCATATGCCAAGTATTTACTCCGTATGCGTGCATATATATACATATGCAGGGTTTTCCCAAAGAAGAAAGGGGAAATGACAATGGTTCCTCCAGTGCATAGTGCATATGCATGTCCAGTCCCCACCTCCCCACCAAGAAAGCCTGCCATCTCGAGCCTGTAGTGGCTCATCCCAGCTTATAGGAAACATTGCAGCGCTGTTCCACCTTCTCTGTCTTACCGGCATACAAGACACGATACAGCTCCTGTGAGTGCACTTACCATTGGACATTTAACCTCCCTCGCCCCCCCCCTTCCCCGCCTCAGCCGCCGTTCATCATGTCGGCCACGGCCAACCCGAATGATCGGATCACTCCACAATTACTACAATGGCTGCATACCGTTATAACTCCCGTAAGCTCTATGACAGTCTCTGCCTGACCATTGAAGCAGATTTTGCTGATCTTGTGCTTCCCACAGGCATACATCGATCCTCGCCGAACCTACGGAGATGTCGTTCAAGCCCTGCGGAATATACCCTCTCTATCGCCCCGGACGGATGTCTACAGTATTACCCCTCAGGATCTATCTTACCAAAGGCAAGCATAGCTATCTAACACCTTTCCAGCACATGAAACCGGTCACCACGAGCTCCTACTCCTTCTCCACGGCACCTTACCTGTAAACTTCCGAGGCGCTACTTATAACATCCCCATTCACGTCTGGATACCACAGCGATACCCACACCAAGCTCCCATGGCATTTGTAGTGCCGCATAAAGATATGTTGATACGTCCAGGGAACCATGTCGATGGGAATGGAAGGTGCTATCATCCGTATTTGACGGGGTGGGGGGAGTATTTTGATGTAGGTGCGCACAAGCTCGCTAGACTGTGAATAGGGTGGGAGGTATTGGTAGGGCTTGAAGGGCTAATATGAGGGGAAGCAGAAGTCCAATCTTGTTGATTTATGTGATGTACTCAAAGGTGTTTTTGGTAGAGAACCACCTGTATACACGAGAGGACCTACGCAGCAACGGCCGCAGCCACAACAAACTCCGACTCCACCTCCAGTACCTCCGCTACCTGTGGAATTAGGTCGCAGGGGAGAGAATATCTCCGAACCAGCAAGGTACACCTCTCCCCCACCAATGCCAGGAGGCACTCTAGTCCACCCCCCATCTCTCCCGAGAGAGGTTGCTCCACTTACTAGCCTGCAGCCGCAACAGCGAGGTCCGCCTGTTCCGCCGCCCCCGCCGCCAAAACCAGGGAAAGAGGGTGGTCAAGTAAGGGGTCATTCGAGGTCAAATTCATTACCTGGGGTTGGAGGCGTGTCAATCCCGCCACCACTACCTCCTGCACCACATAGGCAGCAGCAGCAGCCGCAGCCACAGTATGTAGCTTCGCCAGTGCCACCGCCTATACCTGGTCGGCCAGCATCGGTTCCGTATGGAACACCGTATACACAACCTCCCCCTCCTCCAATTCAACAGTATGGCCCTCTCCGAACAGGACCAGTGCATCACCCAGCTTCCACACCACCGGCACTACCACCACCTCCCCCGCTACATATGAGATTTCCCACCGCCAGAGGAGTTGGAGGAGGAGGGCCCCCACTACCACCGTTGCCGACAACCTCCCAACAGGGACAACTACCCTTTGCAGGTCCATCATCATCATCATTTCCCACCCTATATATCCCCTCCCCATTGAACCCTAGCCCGCTCCCCAATAGTGCAATACCCCCATCATACCAACACCGGTCCCCCCCTCCCCCACCGCAACAATCCCAACCTCCTCCATCCCAACCTCCCCCACCTCTACAACCCCCAAAGCAACCCCAAACCCAACCCCCAAAACCAAAAAAAAAAATCCCCGACCTCCTCTCCAACCCTGATACAGACCTCCTCCTTTCCCTCCCTTCTAGCAGCATCTCCAATGCAAATACCCCGCCTCCTCCCCTACCCCCTAACCCACAAAAGGACCACGTAATCCACAGCATCTCCCTCGCCCTCCACAACCTCGCTCTCCAGTCTTCGCAAAAAACCCAAGCCGCCCTCGAACAAGCTGCATCTCAACGCGAGGCTCTCTTGCGCGCGGAACAAAAGATGCTCCAGGAGCAAAATGAACTTCAAAAAATCGAGGCGGTAGCAGAGATGGATATTGGGATATTTAGGGAGAGAATATCGATGGCTGAGAATTTGATACATGAGGTGGGGAACGGTGGTGAGGAAGGCGGCGGGAAGTGGAGCGTACCGGACGCGGATAATCTTGTTGTTGCGAGTACTGTTGTGCATGGGCAGTTGTATGATCTGGTTACGGAAGAGATGGCGGTGGAGGAGGCGATGTTTGTGCTGGGGAGGGCGCTTGATAAAGAGAGAGTTGGGTTGGATGTTTTCTTGAAGGTAGGCCATTGCCTCTCCCGGCTGTGTTTGGGAGCGTAGGATAGATGTTGGCTAATGTTTTTTTCGTGAGGTATAGCATATGAGAACGCTGGCTAGGGAACAGTTTATTATCCGGGCGACCATTAAGAAGATTGTGGGGATGATTAGGCTAGAAGAAGGTGAAGGGAGGAAGGGAGGAAGGGAGTGAGGAGGTCGTATGTCGCAGTCACGTCACCCGCGGGTAGGAGGACATGGCTTGCGCGGGAGGCTAATGTAGCAATTGGGCAATAAGCCTGTGTCGGGGGCGAGGGGGAGGGTGCTTACGCAGGTACTCATGTGGTGGAGGACCTGGACCATGTACTAGCATTTATGGTGTATGATTCATTTTTTGAGACGAAAATCGAATGAGGTTCTAGACGAGGACCGAAAAGGTTACCCTTAGTCACGTCATGTGATTAGACCGCGTAGCCCGTCACGTCATGGTGAGGAGTCACGTCTCCCCAGACTACACTACCCTACAACACGCGTTAAGAGGATTCATTCATTGCTTGTACCATTCCCATATATCACATACATCAACTCCACAACGGTGCCAGCAAGTCCCAGTTTCAATCAAATCACCAAAGCTTCTCCAGAATAAAGATGTCCTCCGACAGCAAATGGCGCCCCCAAGACGACGAAGCCGACGATGAGGAAGAAGGTGAAGTCGACGGAACAGTTCGTCCCTAGAATCCCCCCTCACCATCTATGCTAACCTCCGTCTCCTATATAGCAATACCAATCTATGAAAGACGCCATCCTCTTCGCCATCCATGTCTCCCCTTCCATGCTCTCCACACATTCCTCCAACGACGACGAAGAAGACGAGGGCTGGAACCCGAAAAAGAAAACGCCAAAATGCAAGCCTATGAGCGCAGTTCGCACGGCACTACAATGTGCCTATGAGGTTCTCCAGCAAAGAATCATTTCCAACCCAAAAGATATGATGGGGATCCTCCTCTTTGGAACGCAAGAAACAAAATTTCCCGACGGAGGGAGCTATAACAACTGTTATCTCCTCATGGACTTGGATGTCCCTGATGCGCCTAGCATTAAATCTCTAAAAAACCTGATTCAGGATGAGGATGAGTTTAATAAGGTTATCACCCCATCAGAGGCGCCCATCAGCATGGCAAATGTTCTATTTGGTGCAAACCAAATATTCACCACCAAGGCATCGAATTTCCAATCCCGTCGCCTTTTCTTAATAACCGATAATGATAACCCACACTCTGATGACCGCGCACTTAAAAACTCCGCCATCACCCGCGCCCGAGACCTCTACGACCTTGGCGTCTCCATCGACCCGTTTTATATCTCCAACCCAGGGAAGCCTGAATTTGACCCTACGAAATTCTACGAAGATATAATCTACCGCGCCCCCGGGGGGGAGGATACAGATGAAGATGACACCAGCGCGGTTCATCTCAAGCCTACCGCGGACGGAACGCTCCGGTTACAAGAAATGATCTCCTCAATCCGGACAAAAGCAACGCCAAAGCGAGCGCTATTCACTACAAAATTAGAACTCGGCCCTGGTCTCGAAATCGGTGTAAAGGGGTACATTCTCTACAAGCGGCAAGAAAAAGCACGAAGCCACTACGTCTACACCGGGGGCGAGCAGCCCCAAATAGTAAAAGGCGACACTACCCAACTCTCCTCCGACACCGCGCGGGTCGTAGAAAAAACTGAAATCAAAAAGGCATATAAATTTGGTGGGGAGACGGTCTTATTCTCCCCTGAGGAGTTGAAGGAGATTAGAAACTTTGGTCAGCCAGTAATTCGCATTATTGGGTTCAAACCCGCGTCTGCACTGCGCTTCATGGATAACGTCCGTCCGGCGAACTTTATCTACCCCACTGAGGCGGAGTTCGTGGGATCGACCCGCGTGTTTGCGGCTCTACATAAGAAGCTGCTTGAGAGTGATAAAATCGGGATCGCATGGTTTATTGCTCGAAGGAACGCAGCGCCGGTGCTTGTAGCGCTGTATCCCTCTGAGGAGAAGGTGGAATCGAAGGTACAGATCCACCCACCGGGGATATTCCTCATCCAGCTCCCCTTCGCGAACGATATTCGACAGAATCCTGAGACTCCCCTCGTGAGAGCACCAGATACGCTGGTGGATTGTATGAGAGCGATAGTCAAGGTGCTACATATGCCGCGGGGCTATAGGCCGGAGAAATTCTCGAATCCCGCGCTACAGTGGCATTATAGAATCCTGCAGGCGATAGCGTTAGATGAGGAGGTGCCAGAGAAGGCAGAGGACAATACGCTGCCGAAGTATAAGCTGATTAGGAAATATGCGGGGGAGAAGGTTATTAAGTGGGGGGAAGAGTTGGAGGAGGTGATGAGTGCGGATCCCGGGGACGGGAAGATTAGGGAGAAAAAGAGGGCTGCGCCGGAAGAAGATTGGGAGAAGGCGCCGGCGAAGAAGAGGGCTGCGAAGGGAGGAGAGGAGGGATTGAAGGATGAGGAGATGAGGAGGGCGTATGAAAAAGGGCAGGTTGGTAAGTTTACTGTGGTCCAGTTGAAAGGGTGGTTGTTAGGGAAGCGGTTGGAGGGGAAAGGGAAGAAGGCAGACTTGGTGGAGAAGGTGGAGGAGTGGTTTGATAATCATTGAGATGAGCTATAGGTAAAAGTGTGGGAGTTGTATGATGATATCGTGTGGGTATATTATGAGACTAGGAACTTGAGCCACGTGGTGGAGATGAGGTTACCCTGAAACTTTATTTATGTCCTTGTCTGACGTCCCGCGTCATGACCCGCGTCACAGCCTGGGGTACCATATCACGTGCTCACCCCCAATTTTTTGTAAATATTCCGACAGCTGAAGGCTTTCTCAGTTGGACTGCTTCTCGCCCTCCATCCCCTACCCAGAGTCAAACTTCCGCCCATCACTGCCATCACCTCACCCCCCCCAGCATAAACAATGTCTGCAGCCGTCCGTAACCTCCGCATAGGTACATACATGCCCCATATTCTCTCCCCTCTTCTCCAATTGTAAGCTCCCTGCTAACCCCCTCCCTCACCAGGGCTCATCCCCGGCGACGGCATCGGCAAAGAAGTCCTCACCTCTGGCCGGCAAGTCCTCGAAGCCCTACAATCCCCCTCACTGAAATTCTCTTTCCTCCCTCTCTCCGCCGGCTGGGGCACCTTCAAATCCACTGGTACCGCGCTCCCGGACTCCACCGTCGACGCCCTTAAAGCCGAGTGCGATGCCGCCTTATTCGGAGCTGTCTCCTCCCCAAGCACAAAAGTTCCAGGATACACCTCACCCATCGTCGCTCTCCGCAAGAAAATGGATCTCTACGCCAACGTGCGCCCGGTCAAATCCGTGCGGGGCGTCAAGGGGCCGCAGGTCGATATGGTTATCGTAAGGGAGAATACTGAGGATCTTTATGTCAAGGAGGAGAGATCGTACGATACCCCTGAGGGAAAGGTCGCCGAGGCGATTAAGCGTATTTCCGAGAAAGCTAGTCGGCGGATTGGAAAGATTGCGTTTGAGATTGCGGTGCAGAGGGCGCAGGTCCGCGCTGCAAATAGATCGGAGCATCCTACTGGACCCATGGTCACCATTACGCATAAATCTAACGTCCTTTCGCAGTCGGATGGCCTGTTTAGGGAGTCTGTGAGGGCGGTGTTCGACGCGGACCGCACAGGCAAGGGCCTCTACTCTAAAGTGAATCTAGAAGAGCAGATTGTGGATAGTATGGTGTACAAGTTATTCCGGAACCCGGAGCACTACGATGTTGTTGTGGCGCCGAATCTCTACGGGGATATTCTCTCTGATGGTGCTGCCGCGCTGGTGGGGTCATTGGGGCTTGTTCCCTCAGCGAATGTGGGTGATGGGTTTGTCATTGGGGAGCCGTGTCATGGATCTGCGCCAGATATTGAGGGGTTGGGCATCGCGAATCCGGTTGCGACGATCAGGAGTGTAGGGACGATGTTGGAGTTTATGGGCTTGGGTGAGCAGGCGGCAAGGATTTATCAGGCTGTGGATGCTAATCTCGAGGAGGGTAAGACCCTCAGCCCGGATCTGGGGGGGAAGGCGAAGACGGAGGAGGTTGTGCAAGATATCTTGAGGAGGTTGTGAGGAGGTGGGATGAGTGTGTGTGTGGGATGGAGGAAGAGAGCGGGATGAGAGTGAATGGCTGGAATGGGATTGAATAGGGATATATGTAATGATCTGTGAAAGATTAGATTCGGGGATTTGGGGGAGCTTTCAATTGTCTGCTAGAAAATGCCTCACAGCTGGAATAGATTAAAATGTCGTTATCTTTTGGTGGCTAGACAGAAGGGCCTGAGTTTTTAATAAAGTGCAAATACTATGTTGCAGATCTGGGAGGAACATAATTGCAGGTCATCCTAGGATTGTGCATATGTGTACTATGTATTGGAGAAAAATATATAAATATATTTCTTGAAACCCAATAGGAAGGCCCGCAGCATCCAAGAAAAAAAACGTTATAAAAATTTGGTAATGTTTATTTTATGTTTCTGCATTATATAATTTGGGAGGTAGGAAATTATACTCTTTTTTTTATATTTATTTATTTATTTATTTTTTAATACTCATTACTCATGACCAATGTATTGAGGAATGGACTAGACTAGTGACTATTCATGTTGAAATATGAAATGGTTTATATGGGAAGAGAATGGATATAAATAAACCTTTACCTCCTAAAATAGCCAGCCAGTGGTGGAAGAAGGTTATGAAGAAAAGGCAAGAGAGAAGCTACATCTCAAGTTATTATATCTACCAAATCACATCTTTTCCACAGATGAAAATACTCTCATGAGAAATTTTTTTTTTTTAAAAAAAAAAAATATAACCTACCCTTGTAAGCCTACTAGTGAGCAGCCACCATCTAGTGCACACCCCTACAAACCCCCTTGCAACAACATTTCCAGCCACAACTCGTGATATTTCATAAGCATTGTGTTTCCGGCTAAATGCATATCTATAGAAAAGAGTATGCTCTATAACATGGTTATGCTCACATCCCACCAAGGTCAACCAAAGACTCAATATTCCCCTTTCCAATATGAGCTCCCCATAAACTCACCCCCACCCCCTCAACGCCCCTTATAGGCCAGGTATCTAGCAGGTGAGCCTATGACGACTAGAAGGCCATTTCCTGGTATCTATATTCATGTCAAAACAGCCTCTAGGGCAGCAGCCACTAATATAACTAAATTGTATACAGGTAACAACAATGCTTTAAATGAACTATTTTCAAAATTAACTAATTTACTTTATTTAATAGTAGTTTGAACCCTCGACCTTCCCCCTCTGCAGCCTTCCCCTCTACAGTATTCTCAATTACTATGGAGAGGTCGCCAATAGCTTTAGAAGCTCTAATACTTATTATTCGAAGTACCCATACCTCCCTTTGGCATTTATAAATCGCTTCCATCTGGAGGGTTTGTGTAACGAGGGCACTAGGGCACTAAGCTGACCGAGGGATACGACCACAGGGATGGGGCGAGGTCGACACTTGCGTACAAGGGTTTACGTGAGTGTGGAGAGAGAGGAGTTCTTCCGGGGGCGGAGGCCACGACAGGGCGGAGGAGCAAGGCAAGGCGGAGGAGCAAGGCACGGCAGAGAGGCAAGGCATGGCGGAGGAGCAAGGCACGGCGGAGGAGCAAGGTACAGCGGAAGAGTAAGGCACGGCGGAAGAGTAAGGCACGGCGGAGGAGCAAGGCGAAGGGGCGCTCGGGGAGATATACCAGGGGGTGGACCAAATACTGTATTGTAGATATAAGACGTTGGATGGGGAACTTAACAGGAAGGAGCAGAAGGAACTCTATATACATGAACGTTCGGTATATCTAAGGCACCTGTCAACGTACTTGGGCAATAGCAATATACTAAGGCTTTTCCCTCCCAAGCTAAGCAAATACCCGAAACTGCGAACAAGCTAAGCGACAAGCTAAGCGATAAGCTAAGTGACAAGCTAAGCGACAAGCTAAGCGATAAGTTAAGCGAACAACTGCAAAACTGCGACGACGTTCCTAGCGGGGGCAACGTGAGTAGCGAGGACAATGGTGTTGTGACACTATCCCCTCTTCTAGGGGAGGAGCTCCAGCGACCAAAGCAGCAAGGACAGGGAGGAGCGATAACTAAACACTGAACCTCAGG
>ML121549.1:0-41713 GCA_003788615.2 Terfezia boudieri ATCC MYA-4762
TTAAGGACGGACAGCGAAGGGGCCTACCACTTGAGCAAGAGCCCGAAATTCGCCAGACGCAGCCGGCATATCGAACATCGGTTTCACTATCTGCGACAGCAAGTCCGATCTGGGAGGCTGACGATCCAAACAATTGCTGGGAAAGACAACCCTGCGGATCCCCTAACGAAAATACTTCCGATGAGCACAGTGACTGTATGGAAGAAAGACTGGATGCATACCTGACCCCCATCTTGGAGTTAACCGAAGAAGAATTAGCCGAGTTCGATTGGATGCTCGAGTTAGGGGGAGTGTTGTGAATAACTCTCGCTAGTACCCATGAAGGGTCACGGGAAGTAAGCAACCAAAAGAAGGCAATTGGGAATGCAAGGAGAATACCGGGATTCCACATCAGGGCAATTGGGAAAAGTCCGCGAAAGATAAAAGAGCCGGAAAAGTACGCGGGAAACATCTCTTTGGTAGAGCACTAGGACCATAGCAACCAGTCTATAGCGATATCTAGATAACTCTCTGAATATACAATTCTCTTCACGATTCCTCCGCTGCATAACCTCGTAATCTTACACGAATAACAGGGGCATATGTATCGTTGAAGTTAATGCCTTTTGTTTGGGAATCCCCTCGAGCTACAAGATGGGCCTTGAACCGTTGGACTCTTGGTACCTCCCCTGGTTGTAGAAATTCTTCACCAGTTTCTTTTACTGCAAATACCCATTTATTTTGAATAATCAGAGTACTGGCCGGGGTCCACCAAGTTCCAAGTTATGTTATCTCGTAGTGATTCAAACTCCTCATCATACGCTCTTCTCCATTGAGTAGCTTGAGCTGTTTTCATTGCACTTTTACCCACGAGGCACCTTGAAGTTGAATTTTATGCAAGTGGTAGGAGAGTTATCCTCCGGTAGGTTGTCGCTCATTTGAGCCAGCAGTTGATCAAACCACACACTCTTCACATCGTGGACGTCTTGTGCTTTCACCGAGCCTTGCAGCATATGCTATCGGGGCGGGTTGCATAAGTGTAGCGGGGGGGGGGGCTTCAGGAGAAATGGGGGAGGGATGTGTAGGTGGGGCAGCTGTCGTTGACGGAGGTTATTGAATGTTGTGAGCTGAAAGATATTTGCTGTAGAAGAAGACTGGTAAACATTCTCAAGGGTGAGCCAGGCCGCTCGACGATTTACACCTGAAGTAGATTTCTGAGAAAGCCCATTTTGTCAGCCTTGAGCCAGCTGGCGTTGGCATCGTGAGGGCGTTCATAGTCCACAAGGTCAAGAAGAGACATTCTCATGAGCAGGATAAGCATATATTTTCTCCATAAACCATAGTTGGTGGTTATCGAGAAGATTGAGGACGAGGGTCTCTCGGTGGAGAGTTTTCGGGATGTCTAGGTCCTTCATGTACGTAGGAGGTGGGGTCAAAGATGAATATAGGGAGGGTTCTTTTTAATATAGATCTGTATCGATCATTGTGGATGATACAGGAGGTGCTCATAATCTAAAAGAATGTATAGATCATATTCATGATGTTCGTTCAATGATGCCCCAGGTTCATCAACGAGCTCTATTTAACATGTTGCCAGGCCCGCTTGTGCATCCTAGACCACCATATGTGGTACTATCACGGCCCGCGAGCATTGCTAGTGCGCCCCAGGCGGTGTGGTGGGAGTTGAAGTCCCCCCGCGGCCTCTGATTTCGATATTATTCAGGGTCTTCCTAAGGTGTTCTGCAGATTCCTTACCTTATTTACGCTTCTTACATGAATAGAGAATGCCTGATATCAAAGAACTTAGGAAACGAACTAGAGATACTCTCTCTACACCATCACCAAGTTCTAGTGATCCGTTCAAATTATCTCCAGAATCTCATTCTCCACTTTATAAGAAGCTTCAAGCGTTTACGTCTCGCTTACGGCAGTCTGTATCCACTTCATCTACTTCATTATATCCATCTCGATCTCTAGAAGGACTAAAAGGAAGTACAGTATCCTTTACCAGCACAACTTAATATAGCTTCTGATATAGATCACCAATTAATCGTGAGCTTGAAAAACGTATAACAGTTGCATCACTATTTGGAGGTATGTATTTTATTCTAGTCTGAGTGTACTATCTGTACTACTCGGGCCTTTCATTATATATACTACCTAAGCTAATTTTTTCAACGGTATATGTGTAATAGTATATTACCTGCTGGTATTCCTTCTTAATCTTAATACTAGTACCTTGTTCTCGCTTTTTTTTTTTTTAGTTGATAATGTCAGTAATTCTTCACTATCAAACTCAACAATAATATAAATCATTGAGTAGGCAGTCGTAAATGTACAGGATAATTACTCACAGCAATCCTACATGAAGTCGTGCTGCAGTTCCAACTTGTTCAATTTGGAACCTTAAAATGTATGTACATTTGTCTAAATAAACTCCAATACATCACTATAAATTGTTAAGGCCGGTGCCTGTCAGGCTAGCTGGTGAATTGTTATGATTATACGCTATTGAGAGCCTATAGGATGTACTGTAATATGTACATTAATAATGAAGAGATACATACAACGAACTTACAAAACTGGGAAAATGTCCAGACCAGGTCTAAAAATCAAGTGCAGCCTCTTATAGGAGATAGTTAGGTTCATCTTGAATTAGAATCACACAATCCTGAAGTCGAGCAGTACGGAGTACTTTTTCAGTCGAGTTTAGACCCCACATGGGACTGACAACAATTGGCTTGCTACTTAAACCAGACTAGGTAGGTAGCTACTTACTTAATCAATTATGTAATATATTTTAGCTGTGCTCTGCATGTCTCACAACGCGTTGCGCGGCAATCATCGCAATCGCGTCCTCCCGCGGCCGCACCTGTGTGACATCACACATGGGTATTATATACATGTACAGCACCTGCCGCTTCGTTTTGTTTTGTTTACCCCGCATCCTCATTGCATCACAAAGTTTGAGTTATTCACCTCCACAACTACCAACGTAACTCCAGTATTACTTGAAGCATAAGGCCGTTAGCGCTACCAGGATGCCACCCCCACCTAAAAAAAAGAAGCGCTCCCGCCAAATCACCCTCCCCTTCTCTCCGGGGCCTGGCCCCGCCACATCTAAATCCAGCCCTCCCCCAATTTCCTCCAATAAACCCCGCAACGCCTTCGCCATCCTAATGCACTCCCCATCCAAAGAATACACTCACCCAATAAGTAGCCCTACGCCCGCCCGTCCACCGATTAATGTAGCTGGTTATCGGTACTCGGATACGGATTCCGAGGATGTTGGTGATGATGCAGGGAAGAGGTGGAACAAGGGTAAAAGGGGTGGATTGATTGGGATTGCGGAAGCGAGGGGAGGGAAGAGTGCGGGGTTCTTTGGAGTGGGTGGGGGGTTGAGTCGGAGGAGGGTAATGGGAAAGGGCGGGGGGAGTAGTAGTAGTGAGGGCGAGAATGAGGAGGCTGTTGGGTTAGATATAGTTATGAGAAAAGGGGAGAAGAGGGGGAAGAATGTGGATAAAGGGAGGAAGGTAGTGGTGGTGGATGATCAAGAAGATCAAGATGTGCAGTTGAAGAGGGTGATTAAGGAGAGGAAAATGAAGAGGAGATCTGAGGGTGCGGCTGTTGTTGGTGGTGGATGTGGTGTGAGGAATGGGGATGTGGGGGTGACGGCTAGTCAAGTGGCGCTGGGGAAAGTGTTGATTGATGATTCTGAAGAGGGCGCTGAGTCCACGGAGGAGAGGAATTTGAAGGATTGGATTAGAGCAAAGAGGAAGAAGGAGGCGGGGAACCGAAACCGGGCGAATGTTGAAGTGGATGAGAAAGATGTATCGATGAAGGATTGGAAAGGTAAAGGGAAAGAGAAGGGAAAGGAGAGGAAAGGCAGGGATAAGAAAAAGAAGGATGTTGTGATTGAAGTTTTGGATGATGATGAGGATGGGATTGAAGAAACATTCAAGGTGGGAGTACCACAACCTTCGAAAGGGCGAGCAAGGAGGGCAAAGCATGACGGAGCAGAGGAGAAAGTAGAGGTAGTTCATCATGTAGAGGTGGGTGAAGATCACGCTACGGGCAAGACTAAGAGTGGCAGTTCAGATGCCACCAGCAAAAAGGCATCTAAACGAGATCGGAAGGGAATGGCGAAAGAGAATAAGAAGAACAAGAAACGCTTGCGGGTGAGCTCGGAGGGGGAAGGGAATAGCGAAGATGAAGATTCTGTGCGACCAGCTGGAAAACGGGGGAAGCTTAGGCACCTACCAGTTGTGAATAGAGAGGAAGAGGAGCAAGAGGAAGCTAAAGTAAAGAAAGAAAATGGTGCCGACGAGGAAGTCCCCCTAGATTCAGGAATCCAGGTCACGCAAGCTATGAAAGATAAAGTCAGGAGCTGGATGATTGAAAGTGACAACGAGGAGGATGAGAATAAGAATGAGAATGAGAATGAAGAATCCAATGCTCTCGATCGGAAGGGTCAAGCTCGCGTGCTTAAAAAAGAGAACGGGAAGGGCCGAAGAGGAAAGAAAGTTGTGATTGATGATGATGATGAGGAGGTCGACGAAGAAGAAATGAAAAATGCTGAAAAAGAGGATATGAAAGAGACTTTCACCCACTTCGAAGCAAATGAAAGCGACCACGAAGAGAGCGAAGGCGAGCTCATTCCCCAACGACGAACACGGAGCGGGAGGGGAAGAAAACAGCCTATAATCGATCTTATTGATGATGATGAGGATGAGGATGAGGATGATCTACTGATAATTACGTCCTCCAACCGCCGGCGGCTCAAATCAGCTGGAATATCATCCCCAGTTAAGTTGGCTGAGGAGGATAGCGACCTGGGCTCGGACTCAGAGCTAGCTGCACAAACACCCGTCATGAAGTCAAGATTGAGATATGAAGACTCGCCGAAAAAGCTCACCCTGTTTCAAAGAAAGCTGAAGGAGTTGACAGCGAAGCGGCAGGGGCTGGATCTCGTTTCTGAGGAAGAGGAAGAGGAGACGTCGGGGCGGATGAAGGCGCTATATGATTCTGGCACTTCGAGTGAGGCGGGGAATGTGCTTGATAATGTCGAAAACCAAGAGGAAGGGGGAGGAGCCATGGTAGTCGAGCATGGTCGGCGCGACGGCGGCCTCGACTCAGATATCGAGTCCTTTATCGTCACAGACGACGAATCCGACCCACTTGGCGCCCCGGATGACGAAGACAACGTCGGTGGACCAATAGTGCGGGTTCCGATCCAGTTCACATCCCAATCCCATGCATCCTTAAAGAATCACTTCAAGACTGTGCTTCAATACATGGTCAATCTCCTCCTTAACCCGTCCTTCCCCAAAGACGACGAGTATTTCACCTATGCCCTCCACTCTATAGATAGGAAGGTCGACAGCTTCAGAGACTCGGTACTCAAAAGTGAGGCCTGGAAGAGCGACTTTATGCGCGCATTGAAATCCCGGCCAGGCTTCGAATTCGATCCTCATGGGGGACATGGGTGGGAGGATCATTGCATGGCATGTAATCGTCGAGATAGAAACGCTAGCTACACAGTCCGGTTCACGGGGAAACGCTACGATCCCGATACCTTCTCCGACTACGAGTCCAATTCCGACTCGGGCGATTCAGAGGATGCAGTTGGGAATATTATCCCACCAAGCGGGCAACCGTTCCCTGTGGGGAGGTACTGCTATGAGCGGGCGGAGATCACTCATAGTTTCTGGCACTGGAAGAAGGGGCTTAGGACGGCTCTGGAGGATGTACTCACGCAGATGGGCGTGTTTGAGCAAGAGGTGGTGAGGAAATTGGACAAGATGAAGGGGAAGGAGAGGTGGAGGTGGGTGGATGCGAAGTTGGGGGAGTTGGAGATGAGGGGGGATGTGGATCTGTTGTGGGATATGTTTCAGGCGCAGATGAAGAGGGCGGAGGAGTTTATGAGTAGGCCGAGGAGACATTATACGTAGTAATGCAGATCTTGAAGGCTGAGGGGGGGGAGAGCAAGTGGTGGTTATGAACCATATTGGAAAGTGGTAATTGGGTGTTTTGGTTATGCGAGAAAGGGGGGGGGGGGTCCTGGGAAGTTATATATCCTGACTTCCTACTTGTTTCATTAATAGTCATATTTAGTATGCATTAAGCAGGAATCGTAATCAGTCAAGCAGATATGGGAAATGCATCTACAAGTTGAATATACACCGTACGTCTACCACTTCCCACGTATACGTGACTATATTGGAACCCCAATGTTGTGTTTTTTTGTCTCTTTCTTATAGACAGTGCCTGCGAACAGAGGTTTACTTGGTGTTTCTGAGAGCCAGGAAATTAGGCTTGTAGTGTCTGTCCATCGCGAGTATCCCTTTCGTTTCAGCCTTTGCAATCCAACACAGAACACCAATTAGACAGACTCTCTCTTGAGCAGAATACCAGCACCATAGCATTAATCACAAAGATTCTTGCTCAGCGCCGTAATCTTACACCAGGACTTCATTTTGCTTTCTAAACTACAACACCAAAATATGTGATAGATATAAATAAGTGAGTATATAGAACTTATCGTACTGTACTGCCTTGCTTGTCTATTCACCACTGGCTACCCCAGGGGGTTTATATACATGAGATTCTCTATAACTCTACCTCTTCACATGAGTCCACATGAGTTCCACATGAGTTATACATATGTTGAGTTATGCATGTGTTTACGAGTTATGCATGTGTTAAAGAGTTATGCATGTGTTTACGAGTTATACACCCAAGTATGGTTGGCCGAGTACCCCCTGTACTGGGAATAATACTCTCGCTGGCTTGCCTAGAATGGAAAGCTATTGAGAACAGGGATAGTCCAAAAAGGGAAAGACATGGTAGACTCGGTACCTTCAGGCACGTGAGCAACCTAAGTCTAACGGAGGCAAAACTGGGTTAACGGGCCAACGAACTAACGTACAAGTGGGGCAAGATTATTATTCCCTCATGTTACAACTCTGTGGAGTATATTCTACTTCTGACAATTGCTGCTCTTCCCTCCAAGATTTCTCGCCCGTAATAACCTCACAGCATCTATATCCCGGACTCTTTATTTGGTAGCTAATCCCGCACTGGGAGTGTCTTGTACTTGAACTGATGTCTTGACCACATACCGTAGCATTTTCTTTGCATGATGCCGTATCAAGCCGCCTCTCGTGCGCCGGCTCGCTCCCTTACATCTGAAAACTGGCGAGTAAAAGACGGACCTTCCGCTTCACCAGCCCGCCCTTCCCATGTCGCTCCCCAACTGCCCCCCTCTCCAACATGGCGCCTCAAGGATGACCCTCAACGCTACAGCCCTTCCACCCAGCGTGCCCAGCCCCACCGCAAAGCGCCCGACCACCTCAACCGGCCCCATGACCCCTCCTACCCCTCCTCCACACGGCTCTACGTCGGAAACCTCCTGTATAGCGTGCAGCCGCACACTCTCACGCATTTCTTCTCGTCGGCGGGGTATGTCAATATAGATATTAGTATGGCGATCGATCCATTTACGGGGAGAAATCCGAGCTTTTGTTTTGTGAATTTTGAGAGTGAGGAGGAGGCGAAAAGGGCGTTGGCGGAGCTGAATGGGAGGGAGATTGGAGGGAGGCCAGTGAAGATTGGGAAGGGGGTGCCGGAGAGGCCGAAGAGGAGGAGGGATGGGGATGGGAATGGGGGTGGGGGTGGGGGTGGGGGTGGGAGTGGGGATGGTGGGAGCGCAGAGGGGAAGCAGTATAGAGTGAGGAATTGGAATGGGGGAACGCAGGGGAGGGATGGGGTTTTGTGGAGAGACGGTATGTAGGCTAGCTGACCCAGCCCCTGGCTAAGTAACGCAATTAATAGGGTTTCATTCTTAGACGAGCCAACCCCAATCTTCGACCGCTGGACCCGTACCTCCGATGCCCCCTCTCACTGGTTCGGCCAAGCATCCCTCGGAAAACGCCTCTACGTCGGTGGTCTCCCCCGGATCGACAACTTCACCGCGCTAGAAGCCGAAATTACTAAGCTCTTTTCGGGTTTCAAAGTCGAGGCCATCAGCCGCCTCATTTCACCAGACCCAAAGAGGAAGAGTACACCAGGGAACCATTATTTTGTGTTTGTGGATATGGAGAGTACTGAGGAAGCGGACAGGGCGGTGGAGAGGTTGCTAGGGACTCCGACATGGTGGGGCGGGAAGTTAAAGGTGCATAGGGCGAGGCCAGGGTCAGATTCCAAGAGGGTATTGAGGGAGCAGGGTTCGTTGGGTGGGGAGAAGGAAGGGGAGAAGGAGTGGGAGAGAAGTTGGAAGGGCAACGAGGGGATATGGAACGGGGAGAGGAGCTCGAGGGGTGGAGAGCCGGATAAAAAGCGTGAGGAGTGGGACTGGAGAGATGAAAAGGGGATTCAAAAGAGGGAGGCTGAAAATGGGCTTACGCGAAGCAGAGAGATTAAAAAGGCGACCCAGGAGGAGGATCTGATCCCGGAAATCAAGAGTGAGGAGGGCTGGAGGGATTGGAGAGGTGGAAAGCTGGAGTGGGAGGTTGGGAATGGAATCATTCCGGACAGAGAGATTAGAAAGGAGGATCTGGAGGAGGGGGAGGTTGAAGAAGATTTTATTCTGGACAGGGCGATTGAACAAAAGGTTGTGGATGAGGATTTGATTATCTTTGACGACTGAGTAGCTGGGTTTCTCTGATCACTCAGCCTGATATGGTCACCTAGGGATTTTTATGCTGGGACAATATATCATGTCGGTCCCATACAAATGGGGCTCTATATCCGTACGTCGCAGTATGTTCATGGATCTGCGACAATCTGGTAAATCTCTGAGCATGACTATGTATATATATATATATAGTGGTACATAAACACAGTACATGGATACTGTACCTATAGGGGTGAGGTAAAAAGATCAAAGTACCGGTAGCCCGACAGCTGCAAGTGTGCAAGGTACACGTTTATACAGTACTCCGGCGAAAATATTTGCGACCCCCCCCTGCAAATATATATGGGGAGCCTCGCAAATACTTTTCCCGGGGTATTGTATATATCATTATATCAATATATCAATGCATTCAGGTAGACGTAAGGTATAAATTATTCATTAATTAGACAATAGGTACATGTATCCAAAACATTAAAAAAAGAAAAAAAGAGAGTGACACCACCGTACGAAAGAAGGAGGTGAAGCGCTAACGTCTTTGCATACCAACCCGTAACCCTCCCCCACCTCTACCTACGCATTCGCGGCCCTAGCCATCTCCGCAAACACTGCATCAATCTTACCCTCATACTGCTTTCTGATATTCCTTCTCTCCACCTTTCTCGCACTCGTCAATAGCCCATTCTCCGGTGTCCATTCGTCATGCTCCGGCCCCACCAGGACCACCTTCTCCAATAACTCAATCCCACTCAACCCCCCTTTCCTGCCCGCCTGCAACATCATCGCCAGAACTGCACTGTTCACATCTGCATCCTCGAGTAAAGTCTCATACTCTGCCTCCTGTCCTTCCTTTCCAAGAGTAGTCGCTAGTCTCCGAAGTTGCGCGGGGACAGGGTAAACAACTGCGAGGGGCTTGGGACAGTCTGAAGATGCCATAACGCACAGATTCCCCACGACGGGTGCGCTGCGGTAGAATGCCTCTAGTTTTTCTAGGGCGACGTATTCGCCTTTGCTAGTTTTGACCAGGTTCTTTTTGCGGTCGATGACACGGAGGCGTTTGATTCCGTACCATTCCCGTCCGTTGATCTCCACAACTGGCTTGCTCTGATCGTCTACGAATTCAATTTCCCCAATATCACCAGTCATGAGCCAGCGGCCGCGCTCGTCCTCAGTCCAAGCTTCTTTCGTCTCAGCTTCCCCTTCAGGCCCGAAATACCCCCTAGATACATTCCCCCCCCGTATCCAAACCTCGCCTCGTGGGTTCGGTTTATCCAATACACTATATCCTGCTTCAGGGAATGAAACAAGTTTAACCTCGCTACTAGCAGCGATAGCTCCATCTGAATCCGCTTCCCACTGATCTGGGACCATAAGTGCTAGAAGACCCGTGGTTTCAGTCATTGCGTAACCTTTGACAATCGGCGCGCCGAGAACATGTGTAAGAAACGTTGATGTCTCAGGGTTAAGTTTTGCTGCGCCAGAGAGCGCCGCGCGGAGGTTACCCCCAAGTAGCTTCCTGACACCGTTGAAGACAATAGTATCTGCGACGCCGACGGCAAGCTTTCCCAAGATCCCCGGCTTGGGGGAAGAGTAACCCCATTTCCGCGCGGCAAGGGCAGCGTAGAATAAATTCTTTTTGATGGCTCCTGCAGCAGCAACTTTATTCACGATGCCCTTTTTAACCGTCTCCCATACGGCGGGGACACCGACCATGACTGTAGGCGCAAAGAACTCAATGTCGCCTTTGATATTAGGGTCATTTTTATTTCCGCCTTTACCCACAAGGCTGCCCCCTGCAGTCGTGAGGGTCTGTGGACGGCCGTAGCCGAGGGTAGCGCCCCAATATAGCGAGCAATGTTCGAAAGCAAATTCAACGATATGCGCAAGGGGGAGGTACGCGAGTAAGCGGTCTTGCGGAGTAAGGAATTTCTCTAGTACGTAGTTCGCTGCGGCGATACCTGCGATGACGTTTGCGTGGGTGAGGCAGACGCCCTTGGGGGTGCCGGTTGAGCCGGATGTGTACATGATGCATGCATCGAGGTCGGGGGTGGGGGGGTTTAGTGGGTGGGGAGAGGCGGCGCCGAGAGCGCGGAAGTCTGTCCATGACAGGAATTTAGCGTTTGGAAGGAGGGACTGAAGGGAGGTGAGGGCGGTGGGGTCGGCTTCGCCGTAATCGGTGGTGTAGATTATGTGTGTAATGTGTGGTGTGCTGGAGAGGACTTTGGTGAGCGAGGGGAGGAGGCGGGCCTCGGTGACGAGGATGCGGGTGGAGGTAGAGTTGAGGGAGTGTGCGAGGGCGGCGGGGCCGAGGGTGTCGTATGCAGTGACAATGGTGAGGGATTGCGAGTGCGAGGCGAGGGAGGTTTGGAACCATTGCGCGCTGTGGTGGTGGGGCAGAGGATTAGCATTTCTGATGTTTGACGCGGTCCGCCACGACGCATATTGGAGGGAGCGGAGGTGGGGGATGCTAACCAAGTTTGCATGTATATCCCGACCCGGCCACCTTTCTCCAGGCCTAATTCTATCAGAGAGCTACCCAGGAGCTTGACTTCCTCCCATAACTCCTTGAACGTCATGTACTCGTAGTCACCCAGCTCCCACATTGTCCAGTTCTTGCCCTTGCGGTCTTCATGGTGGACGCTGAGGACCTTTCTGGTACCCATGGTGAGCCGGTCGGGCCATTTGTCTTTTGCCCGGACGAGACAGTTGAAGGTGGTGTTTACGGTGGGGTCGCTGTGGAAGACGGTGATGAGGTCTTTGCCGATTCGCTGGGGGTGCCGGTAGGGAGGGGTCTCGCCCTCTTTCGGGGCGCTGTCAGAGACGGGGACACCGTATGGAGGGGGGTCGGTTTGAATTGGGGGGATCCGCGGGGGGTGGTAGGGCTCGGGGAAGGGGCGCGTGTCGAAGGGATAGGAGGGGAGCTCAACAAGAGACTCTTCGGAGGTCATTGTGGCCTGGCCGGAGCGTGTAGCAGGCTATATATGGTGCTTCGATTCGAAGGGAAAGTACAGTGAGTGTTTCGCCGGACAGAACCGAGGACTTGTGGGGCCTTGAAGGAAGCTGCACCGTCCGTCATATAAGGGCTGAGTGGAGTGGACGTGGGCGCAAGTGTATATAACGTAAAAGTCGATATTGTCGACAAGTCGCGATCCCCCCAATCCAGCGCTGATCCCTTGGCCCAGGGCCCAGCCCGCCAACCAGATCAATCCGAATAGCCTCAACCCGAGGCATGTTCAACATTCTAATCGTGATGCATGCGGTCGACCGCGTTGCGCCTGGATGCCTCGGCTGGGGAGCCATCCACGGGCTCGTGCGATGTCTCGCCTGGTGCCTCGAGTGACTGATATCGGTGACCCGGCTGGCGAACACGCTGCCCTCGCGTCCGGCAGGAGTGTCTGGACGAATCAAACTTGTCTCCGGACCGTCTCGCCTGTACCGCAGTTGCAGGGCCAGCTCAGCACGTCTGACTATTGGGCAGGTCGATATCTCGATGTCGTATACCAGGAGCGTTTCCATGGCTCTGACGTCCAAGTGCATTAAAGATCTGAGGATGACAACACCGGATATCACATACAGGAATCCTACTGAACAGCTGGCAGCTGGCTGGTTCGCATGCACATGTCGAAACCCGCTTCAACAGCAAAGAATGCCTATCCATATAAATGGAATCGCGAGTGGATCATGCCCCCCAAGTACTCTGTTTCTGTTACCCTCAACTACAAACTTCCAACAGAGAAAGTTCTCATATAGCTATCATAGGTCCCTCCAGTTGTGGGAATGCTGCTAACAACCGATTGTTTCAATCATGATCTAGGAGTATCTTCCATTTACACGAAATCATAACAAAAAAGAAAAGGGTGGGGGGTAGGGCGGCAGATAGTTATGCTGATTTGTAGAGGTTGGAGGATATATTTATACCTTTAACGCTCTTTTTAATTTCTATTTAGACGGCAGCAGTAGAGCAGTAGAGTTGGATATTGCGAGTCTTGAGGTTATGAATGTTTTGGTGATGATTAGAATAATAATGATAACCAAAACTGTAGTTTTTAGTTGTAGTTTCCAAGTAAATACCCGGGCCTCAGCTTTACATTCGCTCTATTCATTTCGCCTTCCCATCCTCTGCCGCAAGGTGATATATCCTTCAACTACCAATGCCTAGGTGGGGCTTCAATTATTGTCCATGCCGCGAGTACTTCCTCATGTGTTTCTTCTCTACCAATCATGTCATATATTGCGTTACAGTGCTCAATTCGCCGGCCATGCAGGTGAACGAAGTTTATATCTTTTCTGCATTAGGGAGCAGAAACTCTATGCCCAGTAAGGAGCCTGGCTGCGTTGTATAAACGGCATGCAGCCAGCGCACTGGTGAGTCGAAAAATATCGTATTTCAGGAGCCCAGGCGCTGCTCCAGAAGACTATGAACTTTATCAGAACACTTGTATTTGCTAACGCTTGGGCTGCTTCTCTGGTGCTGATTCTCTCGGAGCTGCTGACAGCGAGAGGGGCTTGGGATATTATGGCAGGTGGTAGAAATTTCAGAGACGCTGTGATTCGTGACTGTGGCGAGCCGGGGGAATGCGTATGCGGGGAGGCTTTGAGTTTGCGCGTTTGGATGATCGTGGAGATACTGAGTGATCGATTCGACATCAAGAACCTCGATAAAGGGTACTAATGCAGACAATCATACCGATGCTGGCGTCCATCAAACCTTGCCTTCAGACACTGCCACCCGGATTCAGATTTTTCCAGTCCACATAACCGAGCGTTGACATTGCATTACTTGCACCATTAGCATGGGAGGTCTCTGCAAGCCCCATCACCTCCCGTACTTGTGCATTCTTGGGGACCCGTTATACATCTTGATTGAAGTAATTCCCGTCATTGATAGGTCTATTGCAGTGCTTGCAATGAAAAGAAGGTAGGGGAGAAAAGTAAACTTGAAGCAGGAGGTAGCTATACCGTTATTGAGCCTCTCTTGAGCCGTCTGGCGGCACTGTCTCGCATAGAGGTGTATTGTATTGTGTATTGCAGTGGTGGGAGGGACGGAGCCGAGAGAAGATGGAACTTTTTCATAGGGGGAGTAGAGAGGAGACTCGGCGATGTATTGGCTGACAAACACCAGCGCCGAGGTCCTATGCGGTCTCTCACGAGCCGTTTGGTCCGAACTATGTATTTGTTTGTTAACATCTCATTTTGTCCATTCAGTGATGCGAGCGTGAGGGTTAAAGCAGATATACGTATGAGACCTTGTGTCATGTCAAGAACTCCGTAAACACCACTATCCATACACTCTCGATCTATACCTCCAAGCTGTTACCCCGTCCCGATCCCTCCTCGATCGCTTTGAACACGTATTGCTCGCCAGCGCTCCTACGCCCCCAATACCCTCCCTCCGGAAATCTCCTCCACCACCCCCACCAACCTATCCGCCACCTCCCTTCCCTCCACTTCCTCTTCCCCCCCCTCCTCCGCACCCTCCTTCCCTACCAACCCCCCCGCCCTCTCAATCTGCACACTCAGCTTTAATGCCAACCCCCTCATCCTCTCCATCTCCCTATCCAACTCTCCTCCCCTTGTCACCAAATTCGGCTGGACTTTATGCGGTTCACTAAACGGCCGTAGCTTCTCCTGCAGCTGCGCATAATACTCATACCGTGATCGCTGGGCCTTGAAGGAGGTTGATGCATGGAGTAGGCGTGCACGGAGGGTTTGGTACCGGGAGAGCTCAGCTTCGGAAGGTTGAGGCCCTGGGGTTGAGGGGTTGACTGGATAGTCTTCTGGGAGGAGGGAGATTGTGCTATAGCATAGCAAAATTAGTCATTTGCCATCTCGATTTCGGTACCGCGAAAAATGACTGAGATTCTGTGGCTGTCCGACAGGGCGCCTCGCCATAAAATTGTACCAGTTGATATTGCCGCGGTAAATTATATTCGATCACAGAGAACAAGTACATACTCCACATCCATTAAATCTACCCCTCGTCTCAACACCTCCTCCTCCCCCGGTACCTCCCCGTATCCACCTCTACCCTCCTCATTCTCCCCCCCACCTGCTCCGCCATAAGCTGCTTCAATCTGCTCCGCAACCCTCTTCACAGTCTGCGAGCTATACACACTCCTATTATGTTTCTTCGCGATAAGGTTAACCTTCGTCAACACCTGGTCAATCGCTCTCTGACTAAGATCTCCTCCAGGGCCAGCAGGGATTTCATCTTGCCAGTTTGCGGGAGGTGCAAGGTCGGCTGAGAGGAGGCGGATTTGGGAGTCGAGAAAGGGTTTTTTGACGGTGAAGAGGGTAGGTTGGATAGGGTCGCTCATTGCTGTAGGTTTGGTTGCGCATTTTGACATGAGGGAAGACGCGACCAGGAATCAACGCGAAGGTCACGTGGGGTAATCTAGCAAGGTAAACTGTCATCAGGGTAATATTGTTGAGATAGGCTACTAAGATCTATGATTTCGACGGTGCAATTAGATATTACTCTTGCCCTCTTCTAATAAGATAGTAATAAGAATGAGCCATAAGATCCAGACAAAGCATCCAATGTCGGAAGCGCCTTCGTAATCCCTTGACGTCATTAAACATGCCAATCCAGTGGTGGTATAAGGCGTCCAGCAAGTGTTTCGCTTGGGTCCTACTACTCTTCACCCCTCCTTCTCCTCTCCAACTCCCTCTCCAATCCTTCCGCACTCCCATCCTCTCCCACCGCCAACAGATCCCCCCACTTTCCTCTCCATTTCTCCACCTCCGTACCCACCCACTCCCCTACTGCCTTCAAACAAACCACTAAAAACCCCAACTCCTCCCTATCTACATCAAAAATATCCCACCATCCAGCTTCTACCTCAACTCCAGGCACTAACCCCGCATCGGGCATCTTCGCTCCGCATTCCCTCGCTGCTAAATATATTGCCGCAACAGCGAGCGCGTTAGGCTGATGGGTAAGGTATAGCAAGCTGGGGGACAATAACGCGTCGGTGAGGTATCCAAATGTTCGTTTTACGATCGTTGGGTGGGGTTTTAGCGCATCAAGGGCTTGAAGGTAGTTTATTGCTAGTGTATAGGGTAGGGCAATATGTGTCTGAAATGCTATGGCACGGAGAATGTGTGCTTCAAGTTGGAGTAGGTGAGTGCGTTGAGCAAAGTAGGACGATTCCGGGACGTAGTATGTCTCTGGGTTGGGAGTCTCGGGGAAATCGCCGGTTTTCGGTGGTGAGATGGGACATGGTGTCGGGACGGAGAGGATGTATGCCAGGACGTTGATAATGTCTCGTGGTCTTCGAGCTTGTTCGGTGAGCTTGGAAGAGAGGAACAGCGCCGCGGAGACGGTTGGCTGTAAAGGTCTCATGTTAGCATAGATTCATAAATACGTAGCGAAGGGCGGGTACTCTGATAGGATGTTCTCGCATCGACGAAACTAGATAAAACCTCTGAAGAAGCACAATCGCCGTAGCTACTGTTGTCTGAGGGCTGGAGCAAAGGTCGCGTGCCAATTAGTCCCCGGTCATCATATCCCCACCCCCATCTCCACCTCCACCCCCACCCCCACCCCCACAACTATACTCACAGTCGAAGCAATATTCCTGCACTCTGTATCAGTGCACATCCAGCAAAGCGCAAGGACGCCTCCAAATCTTGCGGGATCCCATCCGATTGCGAAGGTGAGGCCGCGAGTTGCAGAGGGCTCGCAAGAGGGTTCGCAAGGAGCGAGCCCATCATAGAGCCTCAATCTACACTGAGGGGGGTCGGTGGATCGGATGCTCGCGGCGCGAGGCTGTTAGCTGTTTGGCAGATGTTTGTTGCCCCCTGAGAACCCTGGAAGGTTCTGGAGTGGGAGGCCGCCCGGCTTGGCATAGCGGTGACTTCCCACCCCCCCCCCGCCAGACACAAAGAAATCAGGCTTCAATACGTAGGCGGTCCTTCAAAAGTAAACAACCTCTAGAGAACTCTCCTCTCGATAATACATTATACATACACAGGTAGGCTGAATCCCAGAGTGTAAGCATGGCTACCATTGCTTCGCAGGCCTCGGAAGCCCTCAACAGGGCCGACTACCGCACGGCCATTTCCCTATATACCCAAGCTCTCGCAAACCTTCCCACTGCTGTCGATTACTACATAAAACGCTCGACGGCCTACCAGCGCTCTGCTAAGTATAAAGAGGCACTCAATGACGCCGAAACGGCAGTCGCCCTGGCCCACCAACGGGGCAAGCGTGAACTTATTGGACAGGCTCAGCTCCGCCGAGGCATAAGCTGCTACCTTCTGGAGCAGTATGGAGATGCAGCGTTCTGCTTCGGTTTAGGCAAGAAGTTTTTGGACCAAAAGGAAAAGAGTGTGGATATGTGGATAAGCAAGGTGGAACTCGTGCTGAGGGATACAGCCAAGGTTCCGGAGGATGATTTCAGGAGGGAGGTTACGATTAAAGAAATCCCAGATGTAAAGATACCTACGGATGCACCAGCTGCAGCACCGCAGGCAGTGGTTCAGGAGGAGAAACAGGAGAGTAAGCCTGCTACCACCCCAGTACCCTCACCAAAGGGAGTGGTCACACCTCGGGATAAGATCAGACATGAATGGTATCAGACAAATACACATGTCGTCTTTACCTTGTACGTGAAGGGTGTGCCCAAGGAGAGTTCAAGTATTGAGATTGAAGACCAAGCGGTAGGCGGAAGCCATCTTCAATATTTTTCCAGAGTGTCCAGCTAAAACAAATTCTAGATCTCCATTAATTTCCCCCTCCCCAACTCCTCCGACTTCCAATACAACCTCGACCCTCTCTTCGCCCCCATTGATCCTACCACATCGACCTTCACCATCCTTAGCACCAAAATCGAGCTCAAACTAACTAAAAAGAAGCCCGGGGAGAAATGGAAAACCCTCGAAGGTATTCCCCTCGACAAAGGCAAAGGCCGAGAAACCAGCTCCGCATCCACCTTTGACGTCCCGACAACTCCCGACGTCCACACCTCACCCTCGAGCGTGGGCCCTACCTACCCCACCTCCTCACGTAAGGGGCCAAAGAATTGGGATAAAGTCGCTGACGAATTGGCGAAACCTGATGGGACGACGGGAGAGGGCGCAGATCAGGATGAAGAGGGAGATCCGGTGAATTTCTTCTTTAAGAAGTTATATAAGGATGCGGATCCGGATACGAAAAGAGCGATGATGAAGAGCTATATAGAGAGTAATGGAACGGCGTTGAGTACGAATTGGGCGGAGGTGGGGAAGGGGAAGGTGGAGACCAGCCCGCCGGAGGGGTTGGTGGCTAAGAAGTGGGATGAATAGAGCATGCTGCGAGAATGAGGACGGGACGGCGTGTGAGGAGTGAATTTGAAAAGCAAATTAGGAGATCAAGGCCACGGTCCGAGTGGTGGTCAACAAAGGACCCGTGGGGCGTGTTAGAAGGGGCGACGGTTTCTTTTATGTGTCGGCGAAATCATTATTTATATGTACCTTTGTATCAGCTCTTCATTAGGGATGCCACTTTACTACTGGTAGTCTCTTTTGAATTTCATCTGAATTACCCTGAATCCAGAGTAAACCTTGGCACCTGAATTACTTGTTCTAAGAACATAGAGATCTACCCCCTCCAATTGAAATGGCACCCTCCCGAGGCCCAATCCATCTCCTCTGCCAATTGCGCCCCTCCCATCTCCAATACGCCTACTCCCCTACCCGTCTACGGCTCTTCCACTCCACCCGCACCCTGCATGCGCCCTCTCCACTCTCCACCCTCAAAGAGAAATACTCCACAAAATGGACCCTCTCCGACCTTCTCCTTCCCACTTCCTCAGCGCAGACTCGAAATCCGAAATTCCAATGTTTCGTTTCCACTTCGACTAATCCATTCATCAACCTTTCTACCGAGCAGCATATATTTCAGAGTTGCGTTGCGAATGCGAGGGCGTGGGAGCGGAGGCAGAAAGAGCTTGGGAAAGAGGGCAAGCGGCTGGGGGAGTATGAGCATCCCGTAATATTGATGCTCTATATCAATTCCCCGTGTGTGGTTATTGGAAGGAATCAGAATCCTTGGTCGGAGGTCAATTTGCCGAATATACTATCTTCACGGACACAGACAGACGCTGCATGGGGTGGGGGCGCTGTAGATGGAGTATCCCTCCTGCGAAGACGCAGTGGGGGTGGCACGGTTTTTCATGATCTAGGGAATGTGAATTACTCTGCTATCGTTCCCGCGCTGGGGTTTACTCGGGACGCACACGCGGAGATGGTGGCTGAGGCACTTGAGCGCGGGGGGGCGGTTGATCGTGGGGTGAGAGTAAACGAACGTCACGATGTGGTTATGGCTGCTGGGGGAGTAAGTGTAGGAGGGAAAGGGGGGGAGGTGCCAGAGGTAAAGCTGTCTGGGTCAGCGTATAAACTTAACCGAACGACGGCGTTGCACCATGGGACGATGTTGATTGAGTCGGAGCTGGGGAGGGTAAAGAGGTATATTAATTCTGAGGCGAGAGGGTGGATTAAGGGGAGGGGAGTTGCGAGTGTGAGGAGCCCAATTGAGAATGTTAAGGTTGATGGGGGAGTTGTGGGATTTGCGGAGGAGGTGGGGAGGGCATGGGGGAGGAAGTATGCGGTTTGTGGTGGTGGGGAGGGTGGAGAGGTATGGAAAGTGGGGGGAGAAAAGGGAGACGCAGGGACAGTAGCTATATGTTATGTTACGGAGGAAGAGGCGCTGAGGATACAGGAAATTAAGGACGGGAAGGAGGAGTTGGAGAGTATGGTGTGGATGTTTGATCAGACTCCGAAATTTACGTTTTCGATCCCGGTATCCGGGCTTATTGAGGGCTCAATGGAGGCAGCAACACCGGTACCACCAGGAGATTTGGAAAAGCCGGATATACCAATGGTGCAGATTACAAGTGAGAAGGGAGTGATTACGGGGGTGGGGCTGGGGGTGCCGGAGGGGATGGAGGTGAGGGATGTAAGAGCCGATGTGGAGCGGATGCATGAGACGCTCGAGGGAAAGAAGTTTGATGGGGAAACTATTGTGGATGCAATGAAAGCATGTGGAGTGGACTCGACTGCTTGGGCATTGAGGTGGGTTGAGGGCTTGTTGGGGAAGACCCCTGGGAGAAGTTAATGACTTGTAAGGTCCGGCATTGTGGATTGCTGTTGGTCCTTGTGCCAGAAAATTTTATTGTATATACAGTCCAGCGGTAGTTTCTTAGAGCATGTAGATTTGTAGCTTAGATTGCTGATACCGTAAGCTGATTATATCCTGGAAGATATCCATGTTGTTCTTCGTACGGCACATTGTTCGTTCGCTGGGCGCTTGCATTTTCCTATGCAAGTCAGCCGGGATGCATTTTGCATGTAAATATGGTCCCTGCATAATGGTATCCCAACCTGACGACAATTCACCGACGTCACAACCCCGTCTTGCCCCACACAACAATGTCCATCGACATCAACTGGGACGCCTTCACTGCCGGCCCCGACGGCGCCGCCCTAGCTCTCCAAATCCGCGACTTCATCCACGATAAATTCCAGTGCGTCGCCCTCCCCAAGTTCATCCAGAGCGTGGAAGTCATCTCCTTCGACTTTGGAAGCGTTGCGCCAGATGTAGAGATTCGGGGTATTGGAGATCCGTTTGTGGAGTTCTATGAGGATGATGATGAGAGTGATGAGGAACAGGAAGGTAGGGGTGAGCAGGCAGGGTTAGATGGGGAGATGGCGTTTGAAGATGATGAGGAGGGATTGGGGCTGGAGAGGGAGATGAGGAGGAGATTGAGAAATGATAAGGAGAGGGAGAGGGAGAGGGGGGATAGAACTGGGTTAATGAGAATGCAGAGTCCTCCTGCGGCAGTTGGTTTACGGAGTGGGATTCCCCCGCCTCCTCCGCCTCTACATCCACAGCATCAAATATACCAATACCCACATCAACACCACCACAATACCCAACACCGCAGTCCAGGAATGGCAGGGTTCAGGTCTGCCTCGGATTCATTCCGGCAAGGCGGTGTTTCCACTCCACTATTCCCGTTCTCGACCCCCACTACCTCGAATTTGCACTTCTTCCACTCTGCGCTGTCGTCCGGTTTCAGCGGAGCAGCGACACCTACTGCATCTTTACCTTTCCAATCACCGCATCACTACCAGCACTCCTACGACCACCACCATGTGCGGCGGCGGGGGGGGTCCTCACCATCTTCATCCCCAAGTAGCTCACTCTCCTCACTCCCCTCGCCTAGCTCCTCTCCACGACTCCCACCTCACCACCTGCCCCCTCCTCGCTCTCCTACCCCCGCTCCACCCCCTCCCCCACGCCGCCCTCGGGCCTCGTCTGATATCCAAATCACCGCACGGGTAAAATACACTGGCGACATCCGCATCGAACTCACCACCGAGCTCCTCCTCGACTACCCCGCCCGGAGCTTCGTCTCCCTCCCAGTGCGGCTAGTAGTCACGGGGATGGCCTTTGACGGAGTCGCTTGTGTAGCGTGGATAGGGCGGCGCCTGCATTTCTGCTTTCTAGAGGAAGAAGCTACAGAGGATTTGCCTGCGAATTTTTCCACCACGGGGGTGCCTGAGTCCGGAGCGAATACCCCCGGAGGAGGAGGCATGAGTAGTGCAGGGGGAGAGGTGGCTATTGGAGCAAGGTTCCAGGGAGGGATGTTGAAGGAGATCAAGGTGGAGAGTGAGATTGGAGAGAAAGGGAAGGGGAAGCAGGTGCTGAAGAATGTGGGCAAGGTAGAGCGGTTTGTCTTGGAGCAGGTGAGGAGGATATTTGAGGAGGAGTTTGTGTTTCCGAGTACCTGGACTTTTTTGGTGTGAGCTTGTTTGTGGAAGTTATGTTATGGAGGGACTGCTTTCGTTGCGTATTTATGGCGGGTGTTTGGTTGAGGCGTTTGGGCATTTGTGCAAGTATTTATTTGGCTCTGGTGGGAGTTTGAGGACTGGCTTTCCTGAAATATTCTTTTTTTATTTTATTTCAATAATCCCCCCTCAGCGTATGAAATGCTATACGAAATAGTCGGAAGAGTATAAATAACAAACAGACTCTACAGAAGTTTAACAACAAATTACCCTGAATCTTCTTATCCACGAAAATATATCTACACCTCGCTCAGCACTTTGAACCAGAGACTGTTTGCGCGGACGCAGCAAGAGCTCTCTAGCGGCAAGTGTGGCCTTCCCTTTCGTTCTACAAATATTCCTTGGAAAAATTAGTTTTTCCAATCCCTCACACTCAAACCGCGGCATCTTTGTCCTATGCGGCCCCCTAACCTGATTCTCTTAACCCCAAACACCCCGCTAATCTCACATAGTCCTCATCCCTCCACTCTGGCGTCTCCGGGGCCTCCTCACAATCGACGTTTCCTCTCTCCATATCCTTCACCACCTCACCACCAACCTTCTTCTTCTTCTTCTTCACCGGGGCAGAACTTAGTTCATACTTTGCCCTCACTGCCTCATCATCACTATATTCCGGGGGGATGTCCTTTCCGAAGATACTCTGCTGCGAAGTATCGATTTCCCCATCGAGGTACTTTTCAAACGTGGTTTTTCCGGAAGAAGGGTCTTTTTCCATGCCGTTGTTTTTGCCCAGGAGGGAGAGCATGTCGGTCCCGTAAGTAGGGTCGACGGGTTTGCGGCGGCGGCGGGAGTTGGGGGCAGGCTTATTACTAACTGAACTCTCATTCCCATGAGGGCCATCATCTGGTCCTCCCCCGCCACCTCCCCCGCCATCATCATCATCATTATTATTATTTCCCCCCTCCTCCTCATCTACCTCCCACACATCCGCCCAAACCAGCCTCCTCTCCCCCTCAGGCCCAACCTCAACCACCACCGTCCCATCCTTAAACATCTCCTCATACCTTCTATAATGCCTCTCATCCAGAACCTTCTCCATATCCACGCTCCCCGGCTCTGGGGGTCTCGCCCACGGGACCCCATTCTGGTCCACGTGGGCCTGGGTGTTCTTCCTATGCTGGAGCAGCCTGTTGGGCTCGCGGGAGAAGTCCTCGGGGTCCCGGTACGCGGCGAGGGTGGTTGTGGTTTTGTACAGGAAGGGCTCCGAGTGCGAGAGGATTGCGGTGGGGGAGATGGACAGCGTCACGGGCTTGACCCCGAGGAGGTTAAAGCTAAATTTGTAGGGCGTGGAGTCTGGCACAGGCACGGGAGCGCAGAGGGGGAGGAGGAGAAAGAGGAAGAGGGGGAGGGAGAGGGAGAGAGGGGAGTGGAGAGCGGGCTTCATGATGACTGTTTAGAGTGTTTGACCTTGAATGGTCAAGGAATGTTGTGGAAAGTGATGAGGAGGGGCTAATAATCAACGGACCTACTAAGCCTCCTCGCTTCTTCAATCGGCCACCTTTCAAAACTATTGATTTTGTAGATTTCAAACCTTATAGCAAGTGACGTTAATGGAAATACGTGTGTGAAGCTTATACCTACACCAAGAACAAAAGAGAAAATAATATCAAGAAATTTAGAGTATTCATTAGTTATAATTTCGAAAATGGTATATCCCCCAAACCCCAGCCGACCAAAAAACGCCAGTAACCTCGCTTTTTTCTCGTTCGTTGATGCTGAGAAAAATCAAGAAGCAAACCAATATAAACAGTTATAGTAACTTCAAATCACCGCCTCCCTTGCTGCTTCCCACCTGAGCCCTTCTTCTTACTTCTCCTCCCCCCCTTCCCGCCCTCGCCGGGAGCACCGCCACTCTCACTTACACTCCCATTCCTCCTCCCCCAAGAATGCTCCTCCGTCCCACTCGGGTTCTGAGGTAGATTCAACTGCTCTCTAAACTTCACCCACTCCTCTCGCTCATCTTGATGGTTACCATTCCCATCCCCAGCAAGTATCCCTAGACCATCGCCCCCTGTACCCGCATTCCAAATCAGCGTCTTCCCCCCCTCGCCGTCATATTGCCCATGGTAGCCGGAGCCAGAGTCAATCCCATACACTTCCCACTCCTCCGATTCCCTTCCCTCGCCATAGAGCACCTCGCAGACGCCCCCAATCGGTATATCTATAACCCCATCTGTCCCCTTATTCCATAATTTCTTCCAGTCCCTCTCTCTGTCTCTTTCCTTCTCCCCTCCCTTCTCCCTCTCCTTCTCAAAATTAACCACCGCGATCTTTGCCACCCCATCTACCACTCCCTCCACGGCATTAAGATCCGGCGTGAGATACCCTGTATTATATCCCGCCAGCGCGACATATATCCACCCCACCGCCACTACTAGCCAACTTGGAAGTGCTAAACTCCACCAACGGCTTGGGTAGTAGTGGATTCCGATTGCGTGGAGCATTGGGGCGGGGAGGTAGCTCCAGAGGATGTACATTAGGAAGGAAACCGTGCTGATAAGGTAGAGAACGAAACCGTAGTATTCGTATGTTGGGACTCGCGGAGACGCGCGAGGGGTTTGGGAGGCGAAGTGGGAGGAGAAGGCGAGGGAAGAGTCGGTAGTGAGGGGGCCAGCGGAATTTGTCGTGGTAGAGGTGGCGGTGGAGGTTGCTGATGCGGCTGCACGAGCTCTGTGAGGGATGGATTCGGTGTCTGAGGCGGAGGGGGAGTGGTCGGGGGAGTGGAGAGGTGTGTGCCGAGGGGAAGGGGGGGCTGAGAGGGTATGTACTGAGGGGGTACGGTGGGGGAGAAGGAGGGAGGTTAGGCTGGGGCTTGGGGGGAGTGGGGTTGGCGGCCGGTTGTAGAAGGGGGGGTAGAGGGAGGTAGGTTGGAGAAGGAAGGAGGGTCGGTTGGAGGTGGTGGAGGAGGATGAGGATGAAGAGTCATATTCGGAGTCTGAGGAGAGCTCGGGCGGTTGAGATTGGTTGTTGGTAGATGTGCGGGAGTTTGTGGGTCCCCGAGGGCCACGGAGGCAGGTGGTCTCCGGGGAGAAGGACATTGTGTAGAGGTGGGGGAGGAAAGGTTGATTGGGAATAGGGGATCAGGGTTATGTGCAATTGGAAATGTTGAATTGCATTGGAGACTCTAAAGCTGTGGTGTTTTATCTTCCGAGAAGAGAGGTATCCGGTACAGTTGTATGCAGTAAGAACAGTGGTGCATTTAGTGGTGCATTTATGCATATTGTTGCATATGCATGCACAGCCCAATTCATATACCGGTACAGACGTATGAGCTCAAAAGTGCATACACCAATGTACATCCGTACGGCATGCCACTTAAAGTTTCTCTATCAAGATGCAACCCACAAATGTATTGAGCATCAAGAATATTGATAACGTTGGATATGAGTGGAGTTCACCATGAACGGTTTTGCATTAGAATTCTATGTTTGAAACCTCGACCCATCATACATGTACATATATATCAAAGGAATATTTATAATATCGAGGACCACTATAGTTGATGGAGGAGCACACGTAGCGAAATAAGTAACATCACATTTTCAGACGACTCCAAAGTTCCCGCGTTACCCAAACATCAATAAACTAACAAACCTAACTTCCCCCTCCCCCTCCTCTAAAAGTCCCCACTACTTCACCGCCTCATCCCCGCCACAACCTGATTAGCATCCCACACCCACACCCCCTCGTCCCATCCCGCACTCGCCGCCCACCCCCCCCCCCCAAACAAACACCAACCCAGCCCTGCCACAAACTCCGTATGCTTATCCATCACCCCCAACAGCCTCCCCCCACCACCACTCATCCCCCCCTTCATCCCTCCCCCTACCGCTCCCAGTGCCCCCACCCCCATCCCCCCCCCACATCCATCCTCCCAAATCCTTATACTCATATCATAACCGCCACTCATCAATACCCCCGCCCAATGCGGGCTCCAACACACCTTCCTAATCGCATACTCATGCCCCCTCAACTCACTAACTACGTTTGCTCCACCCAAGCCCGCACCCATCCCACTGTTCGCCACACCGCTGCCAGTAGCTCCTCGGACATCAAAAACCCTTATCACTTTATCCACGCCACCAGTAGCTAGTACCTCCGGTCGGTACTTATTCCAGTCGTGCGTCAGCAACTCCGCATTCCCAGGAACGTGGATCTGAATTGCGGGCTTCGCCGGGACTGGCTGTGCGGTTGATGGGGGAAGAGGAGTGGCTTGGGGAATGCGGAGGTCAAAGATCCGCAGGAAGGAGTCCGAAGAGACGCAGCTGACGAGGTGAGTGGAGTGGGGGGAGAAGGCGGAGGAGTAGGTGCAGGAGTTTGTGGGGAGTGTAAGGAGGGACGTGGGATGGATGGGGGACCACTGTTGGAGATGTCAGCTTAAGCGATACCTTGGGAGGAATGTTTGTGCGAGGGGAGGAGAAAGTCGTGAACATACGATTTTGACCGTCCCATCCCAACTCGAGCTACAAAATGTATTCTTGTCGACTAGATTCCAACTCACAGAGAACACCTCTCTCTGATGCTCCTGCCAGTTTTGTATCGGGAAGCTGTCCTACTCCACCCCCACAATTAGCCCATTCCCACCTCTTCCCCCACACATGCATACCTTCACCATAATATCAAACAACTTGACACTCCCATCCCCACTCGCCACCACAAGCTGATTCTCATGAATCTCACTCCAAGTTAAATCAAACAACCCATCCTGAGTATCGAACCTACACACTTCACGTCCCCTTAATTAGCCCCAATCATCCTTCTCCCGTCCTCCACTCCCCACTCCCTATTCTTCCACCGTCTAATATCAGCTTTTTAAGGGGACGCACCATTTCTCTCCAACAATTCCCCCTGGTGTTAAACCCAAAATATATAGCCTCCCATTCCCAACCAACCCAAAATTCGCAGATGCAGCGCACGCGAGCCGGTTATCGAAGAAAGAGGAGTATTTGACGGCGTACCCGTTGTAGCCCTGCGTCCGGTAGTGAAACATTGCCGGAGGACCCTAGCGGAGGTCAGTGGTGTTGCGGGGTGAGCTACTGCTGTACTTCGCAGCGTGGTATCAAAGGTCAGAGTTTCAGGGTGCTAGCGTAGTAGGCTTTGCACCTTTTTTGGGGGGGGTTTCTCCTGCCGGCAGAAGTTGCTGATAGATTCTTTGTTTGCTTCGTATAGGTGGTAGTCGAGCTATGATGTTTGCCTTGCCGAGGTCACAGGGGACATACCGCTTCTTTATTATGCACATGCGACAGCTATCCGTTTTAGGGCTGGGACTGTTTTTGGCATAGAGAATGTTCATGGAGAGAATGTTCAGAGAGCAGCGTTGAATTTGTATTTACCAATTATTGATACTGTCAACTACTTATCTCGGTATAAATAAAGTGTCAAAAAAGAAAGGAAACATTTCATGTCAAGGAAAAGATATTATATCGTACACCCGCCTAGTCAGGGTATTTCTAACATAAGCCCAATAAACCCTCCGAAAGCTCCATCTCCACAGAGAGAGGTGTTCTCTGTGAGCGGGAATTTAGTCGATAAAAATACATTTTGTAGCTTGAATTGGGATGGGACGGTCAAAACAGAATATTAACAAATTTCCCACAAACATCCCAAGGTATTACTAGAGCTGACTTCTCCAGTGGTCCCCCATCCACCCCACCTCCCCTCCCCATCCCTCTCCCCACAAACTCCTGTACCTACTCTTCCGCTTTCTCACCCACTTCGTTAATTGCATCTGCTCCAACTCCTTCCTGCAGATCTTCGACTTCCGTATCCCCCAAGCCATTCCACACAACCAGTTCCTCGCCTTCCCTCAGCGAAGCCCGCTACCCGCATTACTCGCCACTCCCCCCCTCCATCTTCACCTCTTCACCACCCCCCCATATTCTACGCCTGCAAACCCTTCAACGCCTCCTTCTCCTCCTCCTCCTCCACCTTCTCCATCTCTATATCAATCTCCGTCGTCGGCTTCAACTCCCCCTCCTCCGTTGCCGCATCCAACTCCATCACCTCAATATCCCCTTTCACCACCTCCACCACCTTCACAAACTCATCTTTCTTCTTCTCCCCTTCTTCTACCGCCCCCGAATCACCCATTACACCCTCACCCGTTATCGCCCCAGACTCTGCCTGTGCCTCCTCTGCAAACTTCACCTTCCTCCCGGGCTTCCGGCCTCTCCCGGGCTTCCTTTTTGGTGGAGGCCTCCTCCTCGGCGTAGGTGCTACTTGTCCCACCGAGCCCGCCAGCGCCTGGCCTCCTGCCGCTCCCACCGCTATCTCCCCACCAAGCCCCATCTCATCCAAATAGCTAGTGATAATCTTCCCTTCAGCCCTCTTCCTCACCCTCCTCCTCTTCCTCGCCACATCCGGCAACTTGCCCAAATAATTCATCTCATTACCTGGCTCCAAGTGTCGTGGAACTAAACACCACCTCCTAATCATAAACAATTGCTGCCCCTGGCTCGTCTGTGTCTGATTCGGTTTCGGTTTATCCAAGGTCCCTGCGCGGGCGGCTTGCAGGAGGGCTTGCGACATGGGTGTGAGGAGGTGCGTTTCTTTTGGGAGGGGAAGCTCAGGGGGGGCAGGGGGGGCGAGCGATTTCAGACCAATGGGGACTTCGGCTTTAGCCCAGCGGCGGATGGGGAGGCCTTCGATGACATCGTGGTGAGAGGGTTGGGAAGCGGCGCTGCGGCGGGATTGGCCGGTGGGGCGGTACTGGGGGTGGGTTAGTGTCGAAAGACATGGTCTCGTGGGTGTGGGAACTCACGAAGGAGACTCGGGCTGGCATCCTGTTCCAGGAAAACGAATGTTTCTTTGTGTATAAACAGGATGGCGTGGGTGCGTATCAAAAGGGGTATCAGAAGTGTTATCGGAAGTTTAATTGCAGGTTGTAAATAGCAGTTGTGATAGGTAACTTGATGTTAGTTTACTGTAGGTTTGGTGGTTGACGCGAATGATTACTGATGCAACCAGCCTAGTCTGGTGTATGTACGTGCATAAACATGCAGCTTTGGCAGCACATAAGTAATCACAACCACATGCTTGCATAGGCCTCATGCGAACATCCAACATAAATTGTAGCTGTAGGGGTCTGCGCATGTATTAAGTAATTATCCACCACTGTCCACCTGTTACTACAAAATAATAAAAAAGGCAAGGAGGAACACTCACCATAACCCTCCTCCGCCCCATTTTCCATCGCCGTAACCGCTTACAAAAATAAAGCCAGAGGACAAAAAATCAGTACTAGTGGGGCCTGGGCTCCGGTGGGGTGATGTCTACAGATACCTTCTCCCCAATAATGTATTTGTTGTAGGAGGACGAATTACAAATGTTGGCGCTCCGGGATTTCTCCTTGGTGGTGGAATCTCATATTAGTAAGTGGGGCTTTGGATGGATAACGTCAAAGAATTTGAGGTAGGTTCTATGTATGTAGGTACTGTAACTGCCCCTAGTTGACTGATGCCTGCCATTGCAATAGTCTCGCACCCAGACGCCTTGTAAGAGGTCGCCCTCGCAGATCTATCGGACGTGTGAGCCAATGAAAAGTCTCATTCAGATCTATTCTGGGCTCTAAAGGGTGGTTCATCCAACATTGGGATTGTCAACTCCTTCATGCTCACAGCCCACCCCATCACCGGTAAGGCGTGGATAGGAAAGTTCGCTTACAACACCGCAATCGACTCTGATGCAGGCAAGCGAAAGAATATAGAGGCTATGCTAGGCATTCGTTGACAAGAACGACGACACTTCGGGAGTTCTCCCACTCTTCATGTACGTCCCACAGTAGAGAGGACCTATTGGAGATATTTCAGTTATTAAGCCCGACGTTGACGGTAGAATGGAAATGGGGGCTGGCTGAACATGGGCCTGCTCCAGACATCGTCCACTGTTCAAGGATATGACGGAGGAGATTCCTCCCATGATAGGGGCATGGAATATCAGCCACCCTTACCAATCAACTTTGGCAATGATCCTGATGGATATAGGTTGGTCCTACACTCCGTGATATAAGTTGTTGAACATGATGTTGATACTGTTGCAGGCAGTCGTTCTGAGTCTATGCAGCCAAGGCAACTCGAGAATCCCTCGAATTGATCACCCACATATTCTACTACCGAATTCCAGAGCTTTTGGGGAAACTCCCTACTGAGGAAATTCTCCAAACTCTGGGTCACACTAGTGTTAATGAATGGTCTGACTTGACGAATGAACATGAACTCACATATGAGGCGCTGGGGAGAAGGGGTTGTCCTATCCATTCATTTACATGAATTATGCTCACGGAAACCAGGACGCATCTGCAGGGTATGGACAGAAGGCTAAAGAATATCAGGGAGAGCAGTATGCCCCAAGAGGCTATTATGGGAAGAAGGAGGGGGGGTAGTTATAAGATTCCAGAGTAAAAAAGTAGCTGGAAGGGGCGTAAGATATCTTGAATTTGTATCTGGTACCATATTAACATATCAAGTAAAAGAGCGTGGTATTAGCTGGCATGCATATCCCACACGCTGAGGTTGGCAAAAAAAAAAATGAACATAAAAAGACTTATACAAGCAAAGAAAGAACCCAACCAAAACACATATTTTGTACAAACAAACTCCGCCTGTACCATGTTATGGACCTAGATATATAAGGACCTAGAATTATAAAAAGCAAGAAAAAGATTCCACCTATATCCTCCCTCACCCACGCAACCGCCCACGCCACCCCTTGTGCTTCTCAAATCCCTCTTACGAGTTCAACTTCTTTTCAACTTCTCATACCTCTCCACCAGCGCCTTCAACTCCTCCTGCCCATGCTTCCGAAACTTCGTCACCTGTTCAATATTATCCACCGTCCTCGGACTCAACGCTTTCCCTTCCCTCCTACACCTTGCAATCGTCATCGCTATAATTGCAAATTTCATATCCCTGGGCCCATCAACCAGCTCTAGAATCGCACTTGGCGCCTGATCCGATTTATCTTTTGGCTCCGTCCGGAGCACGCGGGTGTATCCTCCTGGGCGGTCACTATATCGCTTTACTATGGGGCCGAAGAGTTTTGGGAGGATTTGGTTTGGCCGCTATGGTATATTTTTTTGGTGTGTGAGATTATGTTAGCCCTCTTCCCCCCCCAAAAAAAGAAAAAAAAAAGGTGAGTTTGGTATATAGAAGGGGAGCCGTAAGACGTACGAAGATGTGTTTCATGACGTTCGTCCGGGCAGCTTCGCCGCCCCGCTTGGCGAGCGTGATGCAGTGTTCGGCGATGCGCGCTGCTTCTTTGGCCTTGGGGTATGTGGTCTCGATGGATTCGTGCTCGATGAGAGACGTTACGAGGTTGCGGAGCAAGGACACTCGGGCCGCACTGTCGCGCCCGAGGTGGCGGTATTTGAGCTTTGCACCGGTCATGGGGGGGTGTACAACTGCGGTGGAGGGGTGTTGTCAATCCGGCGGTGGGAGAGGATTTGTACATGTCCAGCTGGGGGCTTTTTTGAGGCTTGGCGGAGACAGGGTGCTGGCTGGGAAGATTTGATAGCAGTGTATTATTTTTCTTATATTTTTCTTTTCTTATATAGCAGCACGCCACACAGCTCTCATCATCAAAAACAAAGACGCAGAGGAGAAACCGCATCTCCACAGGGGCCTTACATACCTGCCTTACAGTACTTATCTTTCCAAATTCTATTAAAAAAAATCTACGGAGCTGTTCATACACATATATCCACCCCAGCAGCAACACCCAACACCCAACAACAACCAACACACACACACACACACACACACACACACATACACACATACACACACACACAAAATGGGACGTCTCGCCGGCTTCGTACGCTCCCCCCTCCTCCTCCATCCCATTCTTTCCCCTTCCCACGCAACTAACCCCCCCTCTCTCTCTCTAGGCCTCCGGCATCATTGTCACGCTCACGACCACACACCTCCTCACGCAACACCTCCACCACACAACCGCACACAACAGCAACACCCTCCGCCAAACCACGCTCATCGCAAACAGCATTCTCAGCCCCCGCGTCCCCGTCACCCCGTTGAGCGCATACACCGCGCGCCCGAGCCTCGCTGAGACAATGAAGGATATGTGGAACGAGGAGGTGGAGCGCGTGGTGCGGTGGGTCCAGGGGTGGGAACTACGTAGGGCGAGGGAGGGTGCGGAGGAAGTGGTGGGGGCGGTGGTGGGGAAGGTGAAGAGGGAGGTGAGCAGGGAGGGGGGGAAGTAAGTTGTTCTCTGAGGAGGGGGTTAAAATGAGGGAAGGTCTAAGTGGATAGATGAGGTCGGTTTTTTTTTTTTCCTTTTCCGTTTTCTAATAAGAGTTTGGGGGAGTTTCTTTTAATTGTTTATAGACTCGGTATTTTTTTTGCTGTCTAGATAGAATTTTTCTTTGCTGCCATCCTGTTTTAATATACATTTCTGATTTTCACAAAAAAAGAACGGAGTAGGAAATGAAGGGAAAGGGGAGAAAATATAATAGTTATACCAGCTTCACATAGTTTCATATAGGTTTGCATAGATACATATGTACTGTACATCATAGGTACGAGTAGTACATACATCTCGTTTGATTGGGAACAAACTCTTCACCTCCATCCACCACGTACCTCCTTCTCCCTAGCCTATCCTCTGCATATAAAAATCAAGCAAATATGGCCCGACACCCCAATCCTCCCTCCTGTTCAGCACTATGAACATCTCCTGAGGCATATCCCCAATCTATACTCAAACCCGGGTACACTATGAAGAAGTCTTAAATGCTTGGGGAAAAGCAAATAGACAGCAGAATGCTCGAAGAGTATTTTAGGCTAGTGGAAGGTTACAAATAACGTGATTTTCCCCCCCCCCCAAAAAAAATCGAGGAAGTGGCGATACTTTACTCGGCTTCTTACTTGGAAAGCAAACTGCTAAGCTCAGCTATTACTCAAATGTTCCCTGCGAGGAAATGCAAATACAAGCCATAAAAGTATTGTATTTCGCTATAAACACAGCTAAAAGAAAATCCTTAAAAGAATGTTCTGGCACTAACGTAGTGAGGACAGACAGGAGGACAGACTGCTACCGATACCCGTGCTGGAACTACCCACATCATACTCTCTCAAAAAAACAATTGGGCATCTCTAACTTTTTCTGAACCTGTATTGCTTTTTTCTCTAATGCTCTGACAATATACATACACCTCATCTGGAGTCATTGACCTCGCTGCAGCGGAGAAGCAAACCATATATCTGTAAAGTCTGCTTAACAGGAGTGTCGGCACCAACTTTTAACAGATCAGTCATGATTTTGAATCTTCCAAAGAAAGCTGGGGGTCGGAAAGGTATTGTAGTTCAAAAATCGATCCAATCTTCTTGCCTTTGTGGCAAAGGCCGAGTAATTGAGACGATATTTCCCTCCGTTGCGCTTGATAGGTTGAGCGGTGGAGATGATAATTCTCTCTTCTGCCGGAATGTGGACATGAGATATACAGTGCCATGTGAGTAATGCAAGTTTCTGCGGCCTTTGAGGATAACTGGCTGTTCCAGGGGTGATGTACAGTACATGGATGTAAGTATGTAGTGTCTTCCCTATAATCTTCGGCTTCATCCCTTGCATCATACTCCGAATTGGAGGCATGGGCGGAGCTTTAGCGATCGATATTATTAATAATTGCAACGTCAATCATGGACTTTGTGTTTGTCGGGGAGTTTCAAAGACATGCATGGTATGTTACATACGAATTGCCCTCACAAGGATTACTGTATAGCCGTCTACCTGAACGGGCAAGAAATCTGCGGAGCACCTCACGGAGACCCTGAATAATATCAAAATCAGAGGCCACACGCTCATTTGGGGGGACTTCAACTCCCATCACACCGCCTGGGGGCGCACACTCGCAATGCTCGCGGGGGCGTGATAGTACCACTTTTGGTGGTCTACGATACACTAGCTGGCCTGGCATCACGTTAAATAGAGCTCTGGGGCACCACCGAAGGAACATCATGAATATGACCTATATAGTCTATTAGGCTATGAGCACCTCCTGTATCATCCACACATAATCGATACAGACCTATCTCTAAAAAAACCCTTCCTATACCCAAAGATTTCTTCTCGGCCTTCATCTTGGACCCCTCCTACGTACATGGAGGACCTAGATACCCCGAAAACTCTCTACCGAGAGACCCTCGTCTTCGATCTTGATAACACCAAACTATGGTTCATGGAGAAAAAACATGCGTATCCTGCTCATGAGAATATCTCTCCTTGACCTTGTGGACTATGAACGCCCTCACGATGCCAACGCCAGCTGGCTCAAGGCTGACAAATGGGCTTTCTCAGAAATCTACTTCAGGTGTAAATCGTCGAGCAGCCTGGCTACCTTTGAGAATGTTACCAGTCTTCTTCTACAGCAAACATCTTTCAGCTCACAATAACATTCAATAACCTCCGTCAACGACACTTCCCCCCCCTGCACATCCGTCCCCCATTTTTCCTGAAGCTCCCCCCACTACACTTATGCAACCCGCCCCGATAGCATATGCTGCAAGGCTCGGTGAAAGCACAGGACTTCCACGATGTGAAGAGTGTGGTTTGGCCAATCACAACACAAACAACTGCTGGCTCAGAAGTTTTCCTGCCAGTATGAGGTATAACCGCTCCCTAGTCCTATCTGACCTAAATAATTCAATCTGATAGAAATGTTCCTACAGATTGGTCAATCATCATATCAAGATGCAGAAGTTTTTCCTACAATGTCTTCACGCAATGAGTACAATATCAACAAATTTCAGGTAATTTCTCCCTGACTAAAATCCTACTCTAACAAGTACTAACCCATAATAGTCTTTGAAACTTTGAGGGACAGAACCAGGGGACGTTGGGCTAAGTATATGGAATTTTTTTCCTTTTTCTTTTTATGCTTCGTTTGATGATTTACCTACATATCTATACGACAATGCCATCATTGGGAGGTGGTAGCACCACATATGGTGGTCTAGGATACACTAGCGGGCCTGGCATCATGTTAAATAGAACTCGTTGATGAACCTGGGGCATCATCGAACGAACATCACGAATATGACCTATACGTTCTATTAGGGCGGAGGTCCTAATTTGGAGCGAAAGGAACAACCTAACCCAGCAGGTGCATTATCATTGCCGGCGGGCAGATAGGGAGAGTCTACTCGACCTAGTTTTCACCAACAACCTAACAAGCCTGAAAGGACCACCCATTACATCTGGCCTGGATATGTTCCGACCATGCTATGGTAGCAGGGTTTATCAAGACCAACATCCCTCAGAGCCGGACCTATCAGACTATGATTGGGTCTGGTGGGTATCCTATGTGGACAGAGAGGTCCCCTTCAACCCGACACATTCCAAGAGGCCTATACCCATCTCACAAGGCTCTTGGGAAAGCATATGCTCACCAAAACCGTCTCCTCCCGCAGCAGGAAATTGTTAAATCAGGAAATCCAGGAACAACTGGAAGCCACCAAGCGGTGCGGCAAAGCGGCAGAGGGTGGGCGGGGTGAGTATAAGAAGGAGTCTAAAATTCTCAAAAAGATGATCAGGAAGGCGAAAAGGGCTTGCTGGAGCAAGTTCATAGAAGAGCAGGGATGGCACGATTCTCACCTCAGACCAGGTCAAAGTCGCAGCCTTCCAGAAACACCAGCTAGTCACGAGACCCAATTAGGCCAACCCCCAAACGTCCCCTGTCATAGTGGAATCTCCTTCGTCATATCGAGAGACCGACGGCTCGTATATCGACAAAGTCCTGAAGGCTCCCAACAGAACCTCCAACAGTTCCGCACCAGGCACGGACGATGTGAGTTACCGGCTTTTGAAGCTTATCAAGGCCAGGCGATGCACCTCGCTCTCACCATGGAATCCTCCAATATGATTGCAGTCATGTCGGATTCACGTGCCACAATCCAGACGGTCCATAATTTGAATAAAGGCTTACCTCCGAGATCCGGGATCGAGGCGAACATTAAGAGAACCCTCTCCGAATACGCCAGCTCCAAAGACGTGAGGATCTCGTGGGTCCAGGGCAACTTTGGCATAGAAGGCAACGAGAAGGCAGATCAGAGAGCCTGCTTCGAGTCGCACCTAGGAGAGCTCTCTGGGAGGGTACGCACAGTTACACACGGAGCAGTGCGCGCCGCATCCAAAGCCATTCGCACGGAGGCCAGGACCAAAGTGGGGCTCGGGGCAAGGAGGTGCGAATGGGGACGACAGGCACTCTCAGCCTATACCTGGATGCGGGCGGATCGAGAAAAGCTGGCTGCACCATATTGGTAAAGCGGAATCCAGGGATTGCCCATGTGGAACCCATGGAGGGCGGAGGACACATTACCTTCGATTGCCCGACGCAAGCTCCTGGGGGATAAGCACCAGACTAGGGGACAAGCGCCACAGCGCAGCTGGGAGGACGACCTTCTTTAACTATATTTATCACAAGATGGCCAGTTCATTCGAATTGGGGTTTTACACCGCTAAAGGCTGCACCATATCGGTAAAGCGGAATCCAGGGCTTGCCTATGTGGACAACCCGTGAAGGATGGAGTACACATTATCTTCGATTGCCCACGGTTTAGACGCACGAGAGTCAGCCAAGCACAGCTGGGATAAGCCGATGTGGAGGAATCCTGAGGCCACGGAGGTCTTCTTTAACTATATTTATCACGAGATGGCCAGTTCATTCGAATTGGGTTTCACGCCGCTAAAACTTTAGCTAGGTGAAGAAATAATGCTAGATTTGTTTTACAACGGAAATACTATATATATCCTATCCCCTACCCTCTCTTACTCCTTTCTTTTTTCTCCCTATCGAGAACAGGAACATCTTTCATAGTATTCTGTTTGATTACCTAGTACTATAACATTCAAAAGTTGGTTTTTCCATCTCCCCTAGCAGATGATATCCAGAGCCAATAACTAATCTTCAATAGATTCTTTCGGCCCTTCTTGAACGTTTTATCAAGATGCATTTCCCGAGGTACTATACACCTCTTATCGCCATTTTGCTTGCCCTGTATGTTGGGCAAGCTTTCTGTGCACCTATAAATGTTTCGCCCTACATCGGTCAAGATCTCAAGGTCATTGGAAGAGCGCATGATGGAAACCTCAAGGCTAGGAAGTACCAACTTCCAGAAAAGCGTTTGACAGTTCATGGTGACCTCAACAAGCGCGCTTTCCCAGGTGCTATGCAATTGATCACTGCACCAAACCACCTTGAGATAGAAACTCAAACCCCTGCCATCACTGCTGCTAGCACCTCTGTCGGCAGTAGTGATGAGAAGCCCAAGTTCCTCAAGACCGTTGCTCAAGGGCTGGGCAATTTCTTCAGAGCCATCAAGGGTTGGTTCAAGTCTGACTCCAAGGCTGAGAGCTTCAAGGACCTTGGACGCCGCTTCAGTTCCTGGTTCAGAAATATGAAGGAAAAGGTCCTACAGAGCAAACGATATCCCGTCCAGGAAGCAAACACTCCCGAGGCAGCTTCTCCCAAGGTACCGACTCCCGAAGCAGCTTCTCCAAAATCACTTACCCTAAAGGTAGCTTCCCCCGAGATACATACTCCTGAGGTTGCCTCTCCCAAAGAAGCTGCGCCTAAAGTACGTACTCCAAAAGCGCCAACTTCTGGGGTTGAACTTGGCACTCAGGAAGCCATCCGCAAGGTTAGTGAACAAAATGCAGCGGAAAGATAGCGGCCAGTCTCGACTCTGAGTATGAAGGAACCTTCGACGATGATGAGGCTCAAGACGCCCTTCGCCCCGGTATGGGAAGCTTGGTTGATGCCGACTACGAGAGATTGAGGAAACTCCCATCTGGATACCGCTCACCATTCAACAGTGAATACGAGTCGGGACCTCCAAGAGGGAGAATTGGCACTTTCTCCAAGCAAGCCGACAAGGAATTGAGAGAGTTGCAGGCAGAGGGATACGAAGACTACCCCGTGCCTCATTTCGACGAAGGAGTGCGAAAGAACCCCAGCCACCTCGACCCTATGGATAGCCTATTCATCGAGCAAGGCCTTGACCCATTGAAAGTCGACCCCAGAGACCGCCGTAATTACGCCATTATTCTCGAATGGTACAAGCAAACCAGAGCCCCCCAAGACCGCAAACACCCTAATCACGGAGAGCTTTATGAAGCCGACCATAACCCTCCTCCGGACGAACATGGAAGGCGATACCTCTGGGGCACCGATACATACATGGAACAGTCGTCCCGCCCCGCTCCAGTTCCTTACATTCGTGAGAATATGAAAAAAGCAGGAACTCTCGAGAAAATCGGGAAAATGACCACCTTCGGCCTCTTTTCTAACGACCCTAACCGCCCACACTTCTGGTTCCACGACTGGCTTCCTGGCTTTGACCGCAGAACTGAAATCGAAGACTGGATCGAGCTCAACATCCCCGCTACCTGGATCCAAAACAACTTTCCCACGGAGGTTGGCCCAGTATCGAGGAGGAAATACGAAAATCTTTCGCCCCTAGAGAGGAAGGCAAGGTTGGAAGCGTATAATGCCCATTACAAGGACGCTGCAGATAGGAAGAATAGGCAAAATGCGCATGATCTCTATAAAATGGGCCAGGCGGATGCATGTGTCCAGGCACTGAGGGCCGGTGACAGCCAGGCAGATGCGGCACTGAATTTCCCTTGTGAAGAGGAGATTTTGAACAATAGGGTGTTGTGGGATAAGTTGAAAGCTAGGCTGTTTACGAAGCAGGCGAGGCATAATTTGTTGAAGCAGGCGAAGAATATGCATAGCATTGATCGGGAGGACTTGCATGAGAGGTTGGAGGCGGATGGAGTGCTAGTTGTTGATCAGCCATAGATTGAAGTTGGGACAGTGGAAAAGTTAAAAAGTTAGTATGCATGTATATTCTTCTGTATTTTCTTTTTCTTTTTGAACTCTATATTCTTCTGTAGTTGAGGGGCGTTTTTTATGTGGGAACGGGAAAATCATTAGCGGTATATGCTGGGGAAATCTACTTGGTACTGGCTGTCCAGCAGCCCGTAAGCAAATGTATGTAGTCTGGCAAGCAAAGTGGTACCTTGTTCTAGCAGACGACTTTGGTATTAATTTAATTAACCGGAGTAATCATTGTTAAGGAAGGTACACCTCTGGCCTAGGACCTATGAATTATGTTCAGTTTCTGGTGAGAAATGTCCATACTCGCCATGTAAAATCAGAGACATTTATACACACCTCATCTTATGGATTAGTCCATGCCATCGTTGGCGAGTCCATAGAAAAACTCATCACCATATTCCTCTAGTCTGAGAAATGCGCCTCGTTAGCTGGTGGACTCATCTATGTAGCCTCTTGTCTTAATCTCCGTGATCGACTTCGAATTCCTTCCCCAATCCGTTACTGGCGCATATACGTTTGATCCTCTCATTCCTTCGCCATTATGCTCAAACCCAACAAAAATCAAAGTACTTAAATCAAAAATAAACCAGCAGACAAACAATATTTTTGGTATTTTGTGAACACCCCTAAGCAGGTTAGTTCGATAGGTACGGCTTTCAACTAATGAAATTCGCTAAAAGGGTAGGTAAGTGCTCGTTTCGCCTCAGAGTGAAGGGATCAACTGAGCAGACTATGGCTGCAAGCCTAGGCAACAACGGGCCAATAATACCTACTGGGCACTGTTGCCAGGGAAGTGTTAACATTTACCCTCGGGAGGGGGGTTTTGTAGTTCATATCGATAAGTAATAAAATCAGATATTCGTGCTCAGGAGCTCGAGTCGAATAAATTGCACTTTTCGTCGACGTCGGAAGCCTTTTCGTTGGTGTGAATGGTTTCTAGCTCAATCCAGAAAGTGACGTCGATGATGGCCACCGGAAGGGAGGAGGGAAGGGAGGAGGGTGGGGACCAGGTAGGAGGCAACAGAAGAACCAGCAGCTATGTGTACATGTACGGTACTTGGACCTACCGATTGACGACGAAGGAGGAAGAAGATATCACTTCTTCAGATCCTGCATATTAATCGAGTACACCCAAGGGGAGGGAAGAAAAAGAAAAAGATGATTCGTAATACTAGTCTAACGAATCTATACTATCTACGTATGCAGCTGACACAGAAACAAGTAGAATCAAAAAGGTTACTAAAAGGAGAAAAGACCAGCAAGAATCTTTGATATCAAAGATAATGTCCCCCAATAAACCCCGACCCCTGAAAGTCACCGAAAGAAAGATCAAAAGGAATAAATAAAACACAATCCACCTCTACCCGTCTTTTATCAATTACGAACTTCAATAGTCAAACACCTCTCCACCACTCTCCTGTACTGCTCCCAAGTTACACTCGCCTTTGTTCCCTTATACCTCGTCACATCCAACTCCACTTTCTTCCACTCGCTTTCTCTCCCACTCCATCCCGCCTTCCGCATGAGACTGATCAGTGTCTCCTCCTTTGTCCAGCCTTGCTCAACAGGCACATCTGGGAGATATGTGGCTCCAAGTCTCCGGCCGTGGTATACAAAGGATATTCGGAGTCCGTGGATCCCATGCTCCCAGTCCATGGAGTGCTCGGCTGGCTCAAAGTCGGTTAGGATTGAGACTGCGCAGCTAAGATCGGGGAGGTCACGAGCGCGAATGGGGTTGAAGCGGGTATCTTCTAAGGCACTATTGTGATGGAGAGTGTTAGAGCATTCGGTAAACAAGAGTAGGTTGATTAAGCTTGGTTTGCTTGCAGTAGCAGTTAAAATATATAAGCTTACGCAGTGAGAGCATATTGCTGCAACCCTGACTCCAAGGCCTGTGGTTCAAACGTCCCAATACACCCCCGGAGTTTATGCTGCGAGCTCTCTTTATTCCACGTAACGAACAACGGCGAATTCGGCAACTTCTTTGGTTTTGGGAGCTCGACAATTTGCGGCTCCACGGGGGCACCGTTGACTGCTAGCACTTGCCCATCTGGACCTAATTTTGTATCAAACTCCTCCTCGTACAGCATGATGCTGCAGACTCGGTCAATAGTCTGTAGCGGGATCGGCTTCCGTTTCTCGAAATGTGCGACAAGTGAGTCGAAGCAGTAGAGAGAGTGAAATGCTTCTGCCATTATAATTACTGAAAGCCGATATTACGGGTATGAGGCCTGAGGTTGCAATGTGGGGGAGTGGGGAGTGGGGGTGGGGCCTGCGTTGGTGGGGTAAATTGCAGTTTATGATAGGGAAACGCCAGGGCTCTAAAGTTTTGTAAGTAAACGAGAAGATGGGTGTTTGCACCTCACCGCACGCCTCTGGCCCCTTTGGATCGCGGCTGTAATGATCTACTGGACTGCCGCGAGAAAAAGGATCAGAAGAGTGAGCAGATACACCACACCGATCGCTGGGCTGTTATGTTGTTCAAGTCTACGGACTCTCCACACCGGAGGCACCGGAGTAGGGACCAACTTGCCAAGACAAGGGGCAAGCATGTGAACAGTTTGCCCGTGGTTGACGCCTCATACGGGCCGTTACCTAGGTACCATTTGATGCTACGGGATAATACATACTTCAGTATACTCAGTACCGGTGCTGGCTTATTGGCTGGATTCCGAGGGCCCGGCCCGAATCTACGTAGGGGGAATCCCGGTGGGCTTCATGAGCCCACTCTTCTATCCGGTCCGGACTGTTCTTTTTGTTGCCGGCCAGACTCGCCAGGCTAACCAGACTTGGTGCAAGACAACTCCCGACTAGGCTGAATGCGGTAGTATGTCCAAAGCGCAAAGGCCCGGCCTTCATGATCAAGCCACAGATCAAGCCACAGAGCCTGCCACAGAGCCTCTCACGAAACGAAACGTAAATGCCTCCTCCACCCACACCTCTCGCCCTTCCCCTCCCATCCGCTCTGCACTTCCTCCGCTACGTCATCTCAAATACACCGCCAGCTTGGGATCCTAGCCCAGATCTAGAATTCCACACCACTACCACAAAAACACTCCTCGTCATCTGCTCCTCCCGAAATGCGTTCCTTCACACGCTCCTCGATTCGTCCTCTGGCCACCTCAATTCCCATCTCACAACCCCCTTGTCTACCCTTGCAGCATCCGTCCACATCAAAATAGTCTTCACCCCAACAATCCAGCATCTCCGCGCATACCTCTCTTCACTGCCTTCCCGAGATTCCTCCGGGAGCCAGCCAGTTTTGCTGGCTATCTGGGGCCTAGTTGAAGCACATGCAGAGACGACGGAGTACTCGGCACAAGGGATAGGGAGGACAGTAGCGTCTGTGGTCGCAGCAGGAGTGAGGACTGGGATGGGGATTGTTGTTGGGGGAGTGAAATGTGGAGGGGCAGAAG
>ML121549.1:41738-288318 GCA_003788615.2 Terfezia boudieri ATCC MYA-4762
CATGATGGAAACCTCAAGGCTAGGAAGTACCAACTTCCAGAAAAGCGTTTGACAGTTCATGGTGACCTCAACAAGCGCGCTTTCCCAGGTGCTATGCAATTGATCACTGCACCAAACCACCTTGAGATAGAAACTCAAACCCCTGCCATCACTGCTGCTAGCACCTCTGTCGGCAGTAGTGATGAGAAGCCCAAGTTCCTCAAGACCGTTGCTCAAGGGCTGGGCAATTTCTTCAGAGCCATCAAGGGTTGGTTCAAGTCTGACTCCAAGGCTGAGAGCTTCAAGGACCTTGGACGCCGCTTCAGTTCCTGGTTCAGAAATATGAAGGAAAAGGTCCTACAGAGCAAACGATATCCCGTCCAGGAAGCAAACACTCCCGAGGCAGCTTCTCCCAAGGTACCGACTCCCGAAGCAGCTTCTCCAAAATCACTTACCCTAAAGGTAGCTTCCCCCGAGATACATACTCCTGAGGTTGCCTCTCCCAAAGAAGCTGCGCCTAAAGTACGTACTCCAAAAGCGCCAACTTCTGGGGTTGAACTTGGCACTCAGGAAGCCATCCGCAAGGTTAGTGAACAAAATGCAGCGGAAAGATTAGCGGCCAGTCTCGACTCTGAGTATGAAGGAACCTTCGACGATGATGAGGCTCAAGACGCCCTTCGCCCCGGTATGGGAAGCTTGGTTGATGCCGACTACGAGAGATTGAGGAAACTCCCATCTGGATACCGCTCACCATTCAACAGTGAATACGAGTCGGGACCTCCAAGAGGGAGAATTGGCACTTTCTCCAAGCAAGCCGACAAGGAATTGAGAGAGTTGCAGGCAGAGGGATACGAAGACTACCCCGTGCCTCATTTCGACGAAGGAGTGCGAAAGAACCCCAGCCACCTCGACCCTATGGATAGCCTATTCATCGAGCAAGGCCTTGACCCATTGAAAGTCGACCCCAGAGACCGCCGTAATTACGCCATTATTCTCGAATGGTACAAGCAAACCAGAGCCCCCCAAGATCGCAAACACCCTAATCACGGAGAGCTTTATGAAGCCGACCATAACCCTCCTCCGGACGAACATGGAAGGCGATACCTCTGGGGCACCGATACATACATGGAACAGTCGTCCCGCCCCGCTCCAGTTCCTTACATTCGTGAGAATATGAAAAAAGCAGGAACTCTCGAGAAAATCGGGAAAATGACCACCTTCGGCCTCTTTTCTAACGACCCTAACCGCCCACACTTCTGGTTCCACGACTGGCTTCCTGGCTTTGACCGCAGAACTGAAATCGAAGACTGGATCGAGCTCAACATCCCCGCTACCTGGATCCAAAACAACTTTCCCACGGAGGTTGGCCCTGTATCGAGGAGGAAATACGAAAATCTTTCGCCCCTAGAGAGGAAGGCAAGGTTGGAAGCGTATAATGCCCATTACAAGGACGCTGCAGATAGGAAGAATAGGCAAAATGCGCATGATCTCTATAAAATGGGCCAGGCGGATGCATGTGTCCAGGCACTGAGGGCCGGTGACAGCCAGGCAGATGCGGCACTGAATTTCCCTTGTGAAGAGGAGATTTTGAACAATAGGGTGTTGTGGGATAAGTTGAAAGCTAGGCTGTTTACGAAGCAGGCGAGGCATAATTTGTTGAAGCAGGCGAAGAATATGCATAGCATTGATCGGGAGGACTTGCATGAGAGGTTGGAGGCGGATGGAGTGCTAGTTGTTGATCAGCCATAGATTGAAGTTGGGACAGTGGAAAAGTTAAAAAGTTAGTATGCATGTATATTCTTCTGTATTTTTTTTTTTTTTTTGAACTCTATATTGAGGGGCGTTATTGTTTATGTAGGAACTGGAGCAATCATTAGTAAGATGTATACTCTTCTGTTATTTTATTTTATTTTATTTTTGAACTCTATATTCTTCTGTAGTTGAAGGGCTGTATTGTTTTCGTGGGAACCGGAGTAGTCATATCAAGGAAGGTACATCTCTGGCCTAGGACCTATGAAACATGGTCAGTTTCTGGCGAGAATGTCAATACTCGCCATGTAAAATCAGAGACATTTATACATACCTCACCTTATGATTAATCCATGCCATCGTTGGCGAGTCCACAGAAAAACTCATTACCATAGTCCTCTAGTTCATAGAAATGCACCTCGTTAGCTGGTGGACGCATCTACTGTATGTAACATCTTGTGGTCTTGAAACCGGACATCTCGTCATCTTCATCATCATCATTGTAAGCTGCGTGTTGCCGCTTCATACATCCTGGGCCTTTGACCGACCCAGAAGGTATGTTTTCGTTTGCTCCACATCATTTGTTGTTGGCAGGAAACAGAATTCGTTTGTTACGAAAGACGGGCACGAGACTAGGTACTATTAGTTATTGAAACCGTAAGTAGATTAGCTTGGTTCAATCCTAGCAACAGAGCTAAGTAAACTACCTCTTTTGAGTAACCAGTCTAATGTCGTCTGCCTAGTCTGGTTGGCACGGCAATTCAATTCCGCAATCATTCCACTTTCGGTTCTGCATTGATTCTTTACCAATGATTGTACATCATACACTCATTCCAAAAATACAGAATATAAGTTTCAATTGATAGTCCGAAGATCTTGGAAATGAGATTAATCAAGCTGAGCTAAAGTTATTTAGAAGATTGCTCTAGGTAGCTTCCTTTTTATCGATGAGACTACTAGATGTGTAGGCTTTCTTATAACAAACTGGTGTAGAGAATATATAACTCTTTTTTTTTCCGAAGTACGTTATATACTCTTGTGCCACCTAGAAGGCCTAGGAAATAAAACGGGGAGGTGAATAGTTTCATACTAGAACCATATAGTAGCATTCAGCTTGGTACCAGCTCCTTTCCGCGGTAACAAACCATAGGTCTTAGTAGTAGGGGTAATCAAATCCAAACATGCACTTTTCAAGTGATCATATCTTAGCACTTGGCGAACCCCATTATTGGCAATTGAACTTCTATAACCTAGAAGTAAGTTCGAACTACAGGAAATCCTCTAGTTCCGAGTTTCAAGTTCCGAGTTCTGAATTCCAAGTTCCAACATTTGTAAATATCATAAGTATGGCAAATAAAGTAGAAACCACAAGCTAACGCAAACTCAAACACAAATATGCCATACCTCAACCCCACGAACATGGACCCGAGAGGAGGTTGAGCAGCTTATTGTTTGGATGGAGGATAACCGAGAACAAATGCGAGGCAAGCAGAAAGGAAGTTAAAAAGCAAGCATTTGCAAATGAAGACGACATTACGGTTAAAAGAAATCTCTAAAAAAATAGGCAATATGAAGAAAGCTTGGAGGGATACAAAGGCAATGCAAACACATTCAGGATGAGGAGTTAGGCCTGAGGATAATGAGCAGTCTATCAATGTGGTATTGGAGTGGAGATGTCCTTTCTTGTGGAGTTTGGCGGAGATATGGAGGTCACGTCCGAATGTATCTGTTATTCTTCATACCGAATCTATATATCTCTTCCCCAAATACCCTCAAGCCAGAACCTCAAATATCTCCTGAGCCAACGTCCCATATACCTTCTGAGCCAGTACCTTAAATATTTCCTGAGCCAATGCCACAAATACCTCCGAGCCAGCACGTCAAATATTTCCTGGGCCAATGTCCCAAATACCCTTTGAGCTACCGCCTCAAATACCCTCCCAGCCAATATTACGAATACCCTCCGAGCCAACATCACAAATACCTCCTGAGCCAACATCACGAATATCCTCCGAGCTAATATCACAAATAAGCACACCAGCTCGACATTCAACTCCTGCACCCCCTTCCCTACCAAAGAGTTCAGAGAAATGTGATTTCAGTACTGTATTAAAGCGAGATTTTGAGGATAAGCAAGATGTGCAACAAGAAATAAGCTTGAGGAGAATCAAAGCTGAGAAGGAGGCTAAGTTATATTGCTCAAATTTAGGTAGATGCGCAAGTAAAACAAATGGGGGTATTTGCTTGTCTAATAAGGAAATGTGCTCGCTACTAGTCGAGGTGGATTTGGAGGTGGATCTGGAGGTGGATATGGAGGTGGACCCGGAGAGGTGGATCAAGAGGTGGATCTGGAGGCAAAGGTGAAAGTGGGGTTGAAGGTGAAGATTAATAGGGTTGAGCTTATATCTATAAGGTTGCGGAGCTCATTTCGTCTTGTAATTCTTACTTGTTTGGCCCTTGCATTGGGCTCTTGTTCTCTCTCATGAATATATTTCCTATATTATCTGCTTCTCTACATTCAATTTCTACTTGTAACCAGGTCTCACGATCTCGTAAGTTGTTAAGAATAGGCTAACGAGCCTTGAGCACTCCAAATGCATGCTCGATCTTGACTTGTGGTATAGAGAGCTCATAATTAAATGTTGCATTAAGAGGCGTCAGTGCATGGGTGTTATCTGCCAGGATATACTCTTGTGGATGGAAATATGATCCCATCACTCAATAGAGAGTAGTAGCTTTCCATGCTGTAGAGTCATATGTACTTGCAGTGTGTGTCCCACAGATACCCATATAAATTGACCATTTCAATTGTATATTGCCTGTAAATTGAAGCTATTATTCTCGTTCCGAGAAACAAATAAGTCCTATGGATCAATCATAGGTTTATCTCTGACAGTGTTTTGGGCCAATACAGTCGTATAAGATTCTATTAATTGGATACTTGACCGGATGTAGAGGCCAGCGGACATACTCAGGTAGCAGCCTATATAGCAGCTCAATTGTTTACCAAGTATATTTCCATACTGTGCCAAATCCAATATCAAGTGCAACCCGAGTCCTTTCTCTAGTCCCGCCCCTCCTCCAAGCATATAGACTACTACTGTAGCCTGTTGATAAATTGGTCTTAGACTGCGCTCATATTCAATACTCTATAGCCCCAATACCCCCTTCTACCCGCTTAGGTCAATATTTCAATAAGCTGCCAGAAGGACGCACGATGCATGCGAAATAAGGCAGGAAACGCAGTCTCAGTAGATATAGGCATCAAGGACACATCAATATCATGCCTACCAGCACTAATATCATGGGAAAGATACTCGGTGGGCGGCAATGATTTCTTATACTACAAGGATATCCTGAATATGCTCCTCTTCAATCTCTTCCTCTTTGCCTTCCTCTTCTGCCTCATCTGATGCCAGGTAAATAGGAACATGCTGCGGCTTCAACTGCAGCGTCAATATTCTCTAGAATCTGAGCTTTTTTGTTCGGAGCATGGTTGCGTATGACATACAATAGTAGCAACTAAAATCAATATGTTGCAACTTGGTTTGCCGTAATCAAATCCGTCGGCTTATTTCAGTTAGCTTACGGCTTGCACTAAAAGCCTTGTGCTTGAACCAGGTTTGTTGATTACCCTGATATTATGGTTATGACGACGTATTTATATGAAGTTTTCACGATTCCAAGTCATAAGGGTCCGACCAGGCCATCAAAACACCTAACTTTGTCAAATGTAAGAAATCATCAACACTATCAATTAACCCGTATTTTTCAAGCCCATAAAAGTAAACGTACTTGCATTTTGTTGTCATACTAGTTTCTGGGCAAGATGATGCCAAGTACCCCTACCTCCTTCAACAATTAACTCATGCTCACACAGCACCGAAATATATGCCGGTTTAAAGTGTATGGGAGGATATTCCATTGTGTTACGGAATTTTGGGGTTCTTCAAAATAGGGCAATTTAGCCGCGTTGGTCGGACACTAGAACTGGGCGCCCAGTCCAGCAGTGTAGCGAAAACTCCCAACATCAATTAAAATTATAAGTTCGCCATATATTTATTGTGCTGTACTCTCCATATATTTATTGGTAACAGAGTAGAGTACATCACAATACAATATGTTAGAGGCCATGCACTCAAAATCCTAAGATTCTTTGGTTTCTTTATATTTTGATAGGAGTTCATTCGCAGTTGCTATCTAGCGCACAATCGATCTGGCATCAGTCTAGGTAGATTTGTTTTAAGGGGAGGGACTGGACCATCCGCAGCTGTCATGTTGAAAACATCCAACTAGTGCTTACCTCTCGCATGTATGCCGGCACTCAATGATCAGCGAGCGGAGAGGGAGGTAACCCGAGACCCGGTGTGACGTACGTACACATCATGCTATCCAACATTACGGTGTGCATCACCCGATTTATGAGTACGCTTTTGATAAGTGCCCGGAAATATGATATGTACTCATATATATATACACCCAGGCAGTATAAGTTTATGTAGCGCTGCCCAATGGTGCGTACCGGTAGTAACTTTCCCCACATGCACTGTATGTACATGTAAGTTCTCTTGATTGTCACAGCTTAGTCATACATAACCACCATTCGATTTGATTCCTGTTTTAAGGGAGACCTGGGAAATATATGGCCTGCACACTGAAGGGACAGCCTTAGAGTAGTTGCTGTAAAATGCTACCTAAGCGCCTAACTCCTTGCAAATATACAAAGGTATAATATCAATACCAGAGCTGGAGTGCTAAGGATTCCGGGCATGCTTAGACTCATGCGGGGTCCAAGTTGCACCGGAGCACCACATTCGGCTCTTGCAATTGTGGGGAATCCTTGACAGCCAGTTTCATACTTCCACTCCTCGGAGATATAGGTCGGGGTTAGTTGCTAAAACGGAAAAAACCCTAAAGTTGAATTCTGAGCTGGGGCATCTCAAGTAAAACCAACAAAGAGTAATGCTGACGCACTCTCTTACCCCTATACAAGCATCCATTACATTTTTGCTTCGAATATAGAGTCAAATATCATATACAAATGACTTATATGTATAACAGCTGGTGGAGGATTGTCTGACAGTCATTGTTTGCATGCAAAATTTTAAATATGATTGCACGGATCCAACGGTCGACCTTGGAGGCTTACTTTCATTACAACCTCTTCCCTACTATAATCGTCAATTATTGGAGTTTCATGCTAGTCTCTCTGCATAGTGTAGCCATCAAGCCCAAGCCCTCTGGCTGTGGCGAGAGACCTGTAGCTATAGTATACTCACGTGAGTGCAGTATTATATATGTCTTCGAACTTGCATAGTCTCCAACTAGTACTACTTAGCTCGATCCTTTACTCCAACCAGACTACCTTTACTGGTACTTTTGACACCTGCAGCCACCAAGCCATACGCATTCTGGACATAGAGATACAGTATAGGTATATATCACTAGCTGCGGGCCTATTGGATTCGGGAAAAGGCATGCAGATCATGCCTGGTCTCGTTCATTTTTCCTATTCAGGAGCCAAAAGTAGCCGACCCCAGGTAAGCCAGACGACCGACCTAACAGCATACATGAGCCTTACGGCCCCAGGTGCGGCGAACTCTGAGGTAATCCGGCTGTGGGCAGATCTTGCTTACGAACAGCAAGGGGTATTACTCTCCCGGTGAGATGTGAGTAGACATTGTCGATCAACAACCGGAATACATCAGAGGATTTTTCTAGAAGAAGCACGGATACAGGCCTGCAACCCGTACTTACATCAGTGAAACTCTAGGCCAGCCGGCGGCCGTCGGTATTCATAGGCATATGACGGTTGATATATGTGCCTGCACATATACGTATGACGATATTATAGATCATAGCCAGCTGCCTTATAAGAAGGGTTTCCATACAAAACCAAGTAGGATTGTAGGCTTATATCATGACAATTTGCCATAATATAAGTGATTTTCCTAATCGGTGTTGTGTATGTGTCGCGATCCAACAACGTTTGTAGGCTCTGTTTAGGTCTATCTACTTAAGTAAGGGACCAAAGCACAAACTACAATCTCTTATTTTTGGTTTTTAAAAGAAAATACACATTAACAAACTACAGTCAGTCAAGTGCTTTCAGTCAAGGCCGGATCTAAAGGTCTGATTATTGTGCTCGAAATTTTATATGTATGCGGTAGGTGGGCCCTGAGTAAGGATACATGAAGCAAATTCGATATACACAGTGCATTACCTCATTATAATGTTAACAGAATGCCGCCCTATGTCATGGCATCCCAGTTTACTATGGATGAATTATGTTCGATGAACATATCTATTGACCCTACTCATGGCTAGCTTTCCTGAGCCACTTTGGTCTCCAGATCTTATGGTGAGCATAGCACTTATCCTTGAAGGTTAGTTCCTCAAGCCAAACGCGTCTTATATATCGAACACATATTGAGATGATCGCTTCTGTTACTGGGCTTCATGCCCGGCCTCAGGTAGATCTCTCACCTGAGTCATTGTATACTCGCCTGGATTCCAGATTGATATTATCTACATTCTTTCGAACCGCCTGAGGGTGTATGGTTACCACCTGCCCAATACGCAATGCAGCACTGCTCAGGATGCCAATTAGGCCCAGCTGATAGGAACAGCTGACTACGGATTGGGGTCTATTGATGCGCTAATCATGTGGACCTGACCGAATTCTTGATTTATGAGAGTGTGAGAGGAAGGCTAAATAGTATGGGGGGCCTGAAGCTGTAAAATATAAAAGGCCTTTGGATTCCCACCGCGAAATGGATCCCTTCACTACTCAGCATCGATCAGTAGCTTGAGCTCCCTCACTTAGACCGATACTTAAGTACATAATTGTCTCCCAGCTTCGCCCAATACTTTTCAATACTCTTCTCTCCAGAATACCCCTCATACTCTCAACACAATGAAGGTCCTCTCAATCCTCATCCTCACCCTTCTCGGAGCATTGGCTGTTCTCGCGGCTCCCGGCCCTAAGCCCTTCCCTGGTGAATTGGCCATGGTTGAGGCCCGGGCTGCTTTCGAAGGAACGCAAAGTTCTGGCCCACCAGGCACTGACAACAAAGAGCCCGACTCTGTTCCACCCCACCCCAAGGTTTCCGTGAACCCCGGCGGTACGGGAAAGATGTTCAAGCGTCAATCATGCCAGCCAAACTTCTGGTATTGTGCTGCGCTCAATGGATGCTGCCAGAGGAGCCCTGAGTATAGGTGCTGTGACTTCGGGTGCTGCCCACCTGGGTACTACTGCTGTGGGAGGGATGGCAAATGCTACAGGACTTGGTCGTGTTAGGTAAGATGCAGAACGCGGTGCTCACTAGAATAAGATACGATGCAAAGCATTGAGATAACTGATTCTGATGTTAATGATAGAGGGTTGCCACACGTTAACCTGCAATCCAACGATGCATAACAATTACGTTTGGGCCGCAGCATCGATAGTTGGAGTTGCAATAGTTGGTAAAAGGAAGATATGGGATAGGGGATTGCGGGGGAATAGAATACGGATATTGATTTTGGAAGGAGGGGGGGAGGAAATATCAAAAAATAAGAAAAAAATGGAATATGGGGAAGGACTAATTGATTTGCTTTCATGTAACCACACAATCTTTTCAGTTGTTATGACCAGTCAATATTTAAGGGAAGGAGTTTGGTGGCATCCTCGTAGGAAGTAGCTACCCCTCACTGAAGGTCTTAAATGTTCTTTTTAAATTAAGAAGAATCGTTTTATACTGTATTTGGATGTGGGGGTTGCCTTATGGAGTTCTAACGCCGTACTACTGGGTAGCCCAGTCGGCTCTAGCCATACATCGCCTCTGTACTCTCGCTTGTAGAAACCTTACAGTTAACACATTATTTATTCCGAAATAAAGAGTAGCAGATATTATCCAACGTGCAAAGGATAGGATCAGCCACGGGTGATTATCCAACTACCTGTGGAAGTATCTCAGGAGATTATGCAGGCTGTTGAGAACCGTCCTGTACCACTGTAACTAATATTGGTTAATTTCAGGCTAGACCTGCTATGGGTCATCAGTCCACGTTTCTAGTCTCAGCGGGCTATCGGCTTCGGTTATGCCTGCGTAGTCCACCCTACTCGTAACGTTTGTTATACAAGTATACACAGGAGCGAGATCTGGAGTCTTCTTCATGATCTTGGCATTCTCATGTCTTAGTCATGACTACTAGATGATTTGATCGTTCGATCATGACGAGTGATCAAAAGCCGTTCTTTGTGTGGGGAATTTTCACTTTAGAAATGGGTTGCCAGTGTACTAAATCTTTGTGTGTAGCAAATGGATTTACAACCACCTAAATGGATTTGGTGTCAAAACCATGATCGCATATAATTGATCAATTACTTTAGCTTTGAATAGTAACCCCTAAAGTGAGGGTACGAACTTGCATCGTGTCGGCTTTGGTCGAAAAAGGCAGGAATTGACACGACAAGATGCCGGCAATTACCTTTTATGACCTAGGCCCTATATAAACTGCGGCAGAGTTGGCACATTACCCTGGTCTAGGCAAACCTGGCACCCAGTGAATCACGTTTTGTAACCACCTCCCTCCGACGCCACCTTCCTGGCATCCTCAACCACCATGGTAAGGTCTCCAATAGAACTAGAAGTCCCCTTTGGTGGGGGGGTATCCTAGTCTCCTCGAGGGGCTAAAACGCCCCTCACAACTATGGATATTAGTACAAGCTAATTTCTGTACGTGAGGGCTGCCTGATTGGGCACTGTGAGGGCTTCTTGGTTGGGCATTCGGGTGTTCGGGATGGATCTCTGAGGTCCGAGATTAGGTTTGAAATTACATTAAACTCCGAGTTAAAATCCGAGAGAGGAGCAGGGTTAGATGCTACGTGGTTAGTGAACTGTGATATATGAGTAGTCTGGTTGATATATGAGTTGGTTGCTGAATTGGATGGTGGGAGAGTCCCGATGATGGTGGAGACTACTGAAGAACTATGAAAAAACGTTGCACAATCAGAACGAAGCTCTACTCACGCTCTTGTGAGGAATCTGCAAGTGTATGATGGAAGACGATTCCAAACCCACTTCTGCCAAGACCTTCCCGAGTCTAACCTTCCATTTCTAAAATACTAAACTTTTTAATCCAGTACTGACGCACTGGTGGCACTGGTAACGTAAAGTTACTTGAAAAGGGAATTTGTCGGGCTTGGCGATGGTTAGTTTACGTCGTCCTCATTCTTAGCACAGAAGTATCATATCTCGTTCATTGAAGATAAATACTTTTTCAGATTCCTCACGATGAGAAGTGGGTTGAGTTTTATCTGAACTGTAATCATTTCTATTCCTATCAGTACCAAATCTCACAAGTCACTACGTTAAATATTAGGTCCGATGTGAGTTCAATCCTCTTGGCTGCAGTCCCTACGCTTCGCTCCGTTCCCTTCGGGACGATCAATTTACTGCCGTCACCTTCGATACCTCACGCTCTGCTCTGCCTAACAAGGTTTAAGTGGATTATCGGTAAGTTCACGTTTGGGTTGTGTAAATTAATACTGATTGGTTAGCAGGTTTACAATGGGTGACGAACAGCCGCAGCCGAAGAAGAGAAAGCCCAACTGGGCTGCGTCTTATTGCAATATGACTATTCCACAAGCGGAGGACAGGTTAGGCTTTAGACTCCGCTCGTTAAAGAGATACCGATTAAGGCTATACTGGAGCACGCTGAAGGAGTAAACCTGGATGCAACCTGGATGCCACGAAGTAAGAGGTCTATAAAGAGATAAAGCAGTTTTTACGGATTACAGGTATTTATATAGTCAAGAGTTTGTTCACTAGCTGTGCTAATAGATGTTTAAGGTTCTCTTACGGAGGAGGATCCGGATATCAAAGTGGCTAGCATCAATTATTTGGTTTATGGCATCGTTAGTCCAGTACTAGAATATTTTATCGATACAACGGGACTAGTCTGGTTGGCCAAGCCCCTCGAAAGAGGCAACGGGACGTGAGACTGTATAGCTCCGGTCTGTATCTACCGATGGTGAGACAGGTGGAGAAGAGGAACATGTTGTTGTGGACTTTATTGAATTGAAACGAAAAGAATATATCCTTATAGTGGAGGCAAAGCGGTCCTCTGTGGGTCAGGCGATGAAGCAATGTTTGCTTGCGATGAGGGATATGCATGATAATAATGGTCGTCAGGGTACAATATATGGGTTTGTTACGACAGGAAGAGATTGGCGTATGATTAGTTATGATGGTGAATCTTTTCAGAAGAGTGAAGAGATGGTGATACTATTCGATGCGATGGGTTCAGATAGGCAGCGATGGATGGATAGTTATTCTTTTGTGGTGGAGTGCATCTATTTTGCGTTGGGCCAGATAGTCAAAGAGGCTTGCATGGATGACGGAGGGAACGAACCGCCATTATTGTTCCATTGGTCAATCGGGCGGTAGATTGATCTGCTGGACGAGCATTCATTAGGGTAGCCATAATCACGTGCTTATCACACTGTGTCAACTAACTTAGCTGTCATCCATCAACTCTATAACCGTTAAGTTTCATCTGAGCCAGACTCCTGTATTCTCTATGTACTTGCTCTACAGCTACAGTAGACTTACTTGCTCGAGCTCCTACTGTATAGGGGCTCTCCTAGTATTAGCTCTTCTTGCGCTTATTCCTTGCACTTTTAAGCTTTTGATATAATTTGATTGCGGTTTTTAGTAAGTCCAAAGCGTGCCTTTCCACCCTTTCATTTGTACATAGTTCGCGTGAGACTCGGATTTCCGGGTGGCTCGTCATAGGTGCATACGGGTACTGAGTTTCTTTCTTTTTTTAAAGAGAAAATGATATAATTAAAATGCTACACGTTGTAGGGCACAAGAATAGACTTATCGTCTTGAGTTGCACATTTTAGTAATAGGTGGAGATCATGTATCATGATTCCATATATGAAAAAGAGTTGAGTCTGCAACCCAATATTGATATCCGTATGTAGCACAGAGACGTTAATAAAGGTACTTTACCTATTCCAAACCCTTTTATTGTCCTCGTGCAACCAAGCGCAACATATATAGAGGGAGCAGGCTGACTACTATCAAAAGATGACTCAATATTTAATTGATTTGGGTTACACAGATCCTGGTGGTGGCCCATGATGAGGCACAGTGGTAGTCTACAGTGTTCCGTTGTGGACGGATTAATTCGAATGAAACATAAGCTTCAGGGCTGCTGTGATTCGAGTTATTTTTGCTACCATCTTGCTTGTATTGTTACGATATACATACAAAAGACTGATACTCCCAATAATACGAAAGGAAGAAGAAAAGAGTGGGCCTTATACAAATATACCCGAGAATGCTCATAGACCGTCCAAACCACGCTCGTATTTTCAGGAGCATCCCGAACCCATATCATGCAACATTTCAAGCTTCTCTATTATTCCCGTATTCAGTCATCTGAATCCGTCTGCAACTTATCCATTTCCGTATCCAGTCTTGCTAAATCAAATCCCTCTGCAACTTATCCATTCCCGTATCCAGTCTTGCTATGAATCCTTGGACCTTCGCGTCATAAGGCGTTGATTATTACCGCATTCAACACCTCCCTTAATTCGTCAGCTCTGCCCTCATACCTGCCTTGGAAGTGAGGTATTTCAATCGCTGTCCTGCAACACATTTTGTTAGCTGTCTTCCTCGCCAGGCACCCAATCATGCTTAAGAGAGTTGCGCTAATTACAATTACTAGATCGCAGAAGTTGATTGGAATGTACTAGGCAGAGCAGCAGAATCCTCACGTGAGTGCAAGAGCGAAGAAACACAAAGAAGATTCTAGTTAACTTTCTTGTTAAGTTACCATGGCAACCCGACAACTTCCGATGTTACCATAGCAACGACTTGTTAGTAAATAAAAATAGCCGCACCTTGAAGTATAATTATACCAAAAGTCTACCCCTCTTGCATTCCCTCTCACTCAACGTATAGCTATCCAAACGGCCTATCGCTTTACATATGGCTTCTCAAGATCGAAATACTTCTTACGGTGCAGAGTGCGTGTTGCCTGCCCAAGTTGAACGCGCGCAAGAGCCACCTATTCCAAGCCCATCTTCAACTCCTATTTCAAGCAGTAACAACCAGACTAAGTAACAACAGCACTAGCGTCCGACTGAAAAGGTTAAGCTTGTTCGACTTTGTTTAACATGAAACCTCTCTTTTGTCTTTCTTGGCTAATTTTAAGTCTATTTCTGCTTACTAACTCTAACATTAACATTAACAAGAAAGCTTGCGAAATCCCTCTTTTGGTAGATACCAGCCATGACAGCGGAATCAGCAGCTGCAAATGAGACAGAACATAGCTATCGTACTGCTACAATGTCCACGTTACCGACCACCCATACGACCTCCACTCCGAGCCCTAGCAATTGGATTCGATCAGTTTACAGACACTGAGTGTGTTGAGTGCTTTCGATTTACAGGGATTCAACTGCGTCAGATACTGCCCAATCTCGACCTTGCTCAAATTATCTATTGAAATAGATGCCAAGCATCATTTGAGGAGGCATTTTGTATACTTCTATCCTGGCTCTCTAGCAATAAGCGGTTCAAGGATGTTATGTGATTCTTCGGACAGAGCAGGACATATGGCAGTCGGTGGTTTTCAACGATATGATTAAACACTTGGTTACCCGATATGCAAAGAAGTTGAAATGGCGCTTAACATATCATAAGCTTCAGAGCTATGGAATATGTGGGAGCTTGGTATGCTGACCTTCTAATCACCAGCGGAGGTGGTATTCAGGATATAAGAAACGTCACGCCGTGAAGTTTAAGGCAATTACCACACCAGATAGCCTTATTTAACATCTTGCTGGACCGCTTGAAGGCAAGTTAGGAGATTGGGCTGCATGGAGGCAATCAGAAATTGAGCAGCATCTTCAACAAGTTCATCAAGGTCCTTTAGGAGGACAAGGAGGAGCACGATTGAGGTTATATGTTTATAGTTATCCAGCATACAGTACGGGATATAGTGTAATTGGACCATATAAAGCTCTTCCTAATTGACCATTACCTCCCGAAACGCAAGCTCTCAATGCTTATATGTCTTCCTTGCGTATTGCAGTACCTAGAACATAGTTTAGGCAAAATCTCTTCTTCATGGCCATTTGTTACCCATTACCGACGTTTAAAAACTAGGCACTCAGCAGTTGGAGGCTACTATGTTATTACCCAACATTCATATATGCCTTAGCGGAAGTCAAATCTTCACTCAGTTTGCTTGCTCTCCTCCATACCTTAATGAAGATCTCTTAATTACTCCGACCGGTTCAACAGTTCCCTCAGAAGCCGATTGATTTCCTCCGTACATTCTTTCGCACACTGATAGGTTCCCCTGTATAGACTCTTCTAACTTCGCAACTTTAGCCTCCAACTCCAAGTCTTTTTTTTTCAGCTTTACCTGAAATTGCCGCCCATATTGCTTCCATTCTAGCGTACCACATCTAAAACTTCTGCATTGGAATTCCGGTTGTGTAACCTCTGCCTTACCAGTGGAGCACAGCCTCCATGCTATAAGTAGCTACTATGTAGCTAGGTATATAAATATAGTTACAGCTACAAAGAGATACAAGGGTATTTCAGCGGGCCCCTAGAATTCGATACAGATCATTCCCTCGTTTCTATTCAGGAGCCAACGGTAACCGTGCCAACCAGACTAGGTAACCGCGGATTCGGATCTGGGCAAATCGTGCAGCAAGGCTGGCCTCTTATCCGGTGAGTTTCTGTATTGACAGCGGCTGGAGTACATTACAGGGTTTTCCACGAGGTACGGGTACCAGGTCCGCAATTGCAATCTGCAGTGAAACCTTGGTTAGCTAGTGATTGTGAGCGCTAACCCACTGGTGCGTAGTAACTTTGCCCCATGCACTGTATAGGTAGGTCCATGGACACAAGGGTATGTCAGCAGGCCCTTAAAATTCGATGGAAATCTTTCTTTCATTCCTATTCAAAAGCCAATGGTAACTGCAGATTCGGATCTGGGCTAATCGTGCTGCAAGGCTTCTGGCCTCCTATCGGTGAGTTTTTGTGTTGACAGAAGTGCGTTACAGGATTTTCCAGACGATGTACGGGTACCAGGTCCGCAATTGGTTCGCTAGTGATTGAGTATTCATTCATATGTTTGGTATATTTGCATGCCCATATGAGTGTGATGCCCTTGTCACGATAATGGCTCATAACTAGCAAGTGCCGTTGTGCTACTTCGGAGATTTCCAACCTCAATCTGTAGGATCGTAGCCTAGTATCACCTCAAACTTATTTACAATAATATTATTTTATTTTACTGATTAGTACTTATTGTGTGAACCATGTTTGTAGATTCTAACCTACTCATGTAGGGAACAACAAACGTTTATTTCAGCCCCAGTCTAATCATATTGTGGGGGCGGCTTAGACTAGGCTATTCTGGAATGGCGGCAGCTAAGCTAAAAATGGACCACCGTTGCCTTTTTAGTCTGGTTGGCACATGCCTTGCCATCTTCAACATCACGATATCCTGAGACTGCGCGATAGACTTAACCAAAAAAAAAAAAAGAAAACGCAACACTTTTCGACGTCACAGTACACAGTGCATTGTCTGAACCTTGTTAGTTGCAGAAAATGATGGTGGCATCGATCTGGGTATGAGAGGTAGTTACCCTAAATTTAATGTACGCCGAGGCTAGCTAATATAATTCATAGGCAGTAGATTAAGCATACATCTGAGAACTATTATTGAAGGCTCTACCTAGTAATTTTCAGACAAACATTTTCGTTGCAAATGTAAAGTCAGATGTGCAATGTCAATGCAAAATCAAGTGCGTTTCTGTACTGCTCAATGTCATAGTGCTTCAGGGAATTTTCCATGTACTAATTTAACATTTGCCTGCTTATTCTGGCGTGGCCCTGCACAAATATGTGCAGAATTCGATATACACAGAACATTAACTAATTTTAGTCCTTGTTAGTATCGCGGCATCCCAGTTCACCGTGAGGAGGAACGCAGCTAGATCATGTTCAATACACACATCTACTAGTCTTTGCCCCTGCACATGGCTAACTTTCCCGAGTCACTAGATCTCTGGACCCTAGGGAGGAGCACAGCACGCACCCTTTTGAAAGTTTGTTTCTCGAGAAATACGCCTTATGAGTCGAACATATACTGAGATGGTCGCTTGTGTTACCGGGCTTCGTGCCCGGCCTCAGGCTTAGGTAGAGCTCTCACCTTGTTTGTTGTATACTCGCATAGAATTAGATTGATAGTTACATGTCTTACTAACTGCCTGAGGGTGTATGGTTACCGCAGTGCCCAATATGCAAGTCAGGACTCCACAGCTCCAGGATACCACCTAGGTCCTGGCAGATAGGGACAGCCGACTGCGGATTGATGTTTGTCGGTCAGATTGGGGTCTATTGATGGGGCCTGACCAAACACTTGGTAAGTATGCGAAGAGGCTGAATAGTACTAGTACTGTATGGGAAGGGCTTGAAGCTGTGAAATATAAAAGGCTTGTGGATACCCACCGCCAAACGGATTCCATCACTCCTCAGCATCGATCAGTAGCTTGAGCTCCCTCACTCAGACCGATACTTAATACATAATTGCCTTCCAGCTTCGCCCAATACTCCTCAATACTCTTCTCTTCAGAATTCCCCTTATACCTCAACGCAATGAAGGTCCTCTCAATCCTCATCCTCACCTTTCTCGGAGCATTAGCTGTTCTTGCGGCTCCCAGCCCTAAGCCCTTCCCTGGTGAATTGGCCATGGTTGAGGCCCGGGCTGTTTTCGAAGGGACGAAAGGTTCTGGCCCACCAGGCAATGACGATAAAGAGCCCGACTCTGTTCCACCCCAGCCCAAGGTTTCCGTGAACCCCGGCGATCCAGACAAGATGTTCAAGCGTGCACTATGCAATGCAAACTACTGGTATTGTTCTAAGATCAATGGATGCTGCAAGAGAAGCCCTGCGTATAGGTGCTGTGACTTCGGATGCTGCCCGCCTGGGTACTACTGCTGTGGTTGGGATGGCAGGTGCTGGAGGTCTTGGATGTGTTAGGTAAGATACGAACGCGGTGCTCACTAGTATAATATGCGATGTAAAGTATTGAGATAACTGATTCCAATGTCGATGATAGAGCAAGTTCATCTACAGACTGATACAGGACAAGGACCTTTGGGCTGCAGCTCCAATGGTTGGGATAGCAATGGTTGGGTAAAAGGAGATATGGGTTTAAGGGATTGCAAGTGAACATATACGGATATTGATTTCGGGCAACATTTTGAAGAGAGGGAGAAAATCTCAACATAAGGGGAATGGAACATGGGAAAGGGATAGCTTATGGAACCACACGATCTTTTCCGTTGTTATGACCGGTCTTTATTTGAGGGGGAGGAGTAGTAATTAGCTTTGGTGGAATCTTGGTAGGGAGTAGCTACCCCTACTGAAGGTTCTCATAATCCAAATTAAATACTCTTGTTTCCAATTAGAATCTTGATTTATCACTCATATTTAAGTGTGCAAAATTGGAGATTGACAAGCCCATGTTAGGACCGAGTGAACTATCTGACTGCCTAACTTTGGCACCATGAAGCCTAACTCCTGGAGGCCCTGACACGTCTTGCTGAGGCTCTGAACGTAAGTTTGACCAAGGTCATTGAAGATGATTTTTTGGAAACACTTTGGTTGGGAGTCTACACCTTCAGTTCGAATTACCATTCTCAGCACTGCATTTATCTATAAAAAAAATTATGGCGAGGGTAGGATTACATAAAGTCAGTTCAATTTCACACGAAAGGAAGCGTATTGATTTTCCATTTTTTGTAGTTTTTTATATAGGTTCCTATGTATCTAATGATCTCCTGTGCGCAGTTTTTTAATTCATTTCGTTTAATGTAGGAATTGTTGTAGTTGGGCAGCTTGGTTAGTCTTAGTAACATTACCTGCCAATGATCTTGCGTAGCCGTGAGCAAGGTGCGACGGCCACACCAATGCTAAAAATAGATTTACGTACAATACAGATGCACGTGGTTTTTATTGTGGGAACATGTACAGAACTATGGCTGATAAGCTGCTATATGTATTAGCAGTATCGTAGGTGTTTGCTCAAGGCGTTTTTGCACCAAAAACGTCTACTTTGAACAATGATAAATAATCACCAATACTGCGAATTAACTTACTTATGGTCACTAACAATAAGTACTTAGCAAGCAAGGTTATGAGATTTATTTGCATTCCCAGATCGGAAAGCACGGAAGGCAAGACAAAAGGTACATGGTGAAGCATGAGAGATTCTGAACTACTTTGCCCGTGATAATTTGTATGGTCATGTACCCATCCCTTTTTCAGATCCCAAGCTCTCTGGAGAACATACCAGTGAACCCAATGTCATGTTAACCTGATGGTGATTAGCTCTTGATAGCTATTTTTGGATTTTGTAAAAAATAGGGTCTATGGGTCAATTGCTCACTTTTGAAATTTCTTCAAAGCAATGGATGTAAAAACGGCCTCATTTGTACCAACACTAAAAAGCAAACTTTCTTGAGACTCAGAAACCCCTACTAAGAAACTAATAGCAAAATGATGCAATTAGCATTCTTCACCGGGCACGATGTCATTGCTTCAGTATTTGGTCACAAGCGGCTTTCGTCCATAGACAAAGAGAATCTTGTAGGTGTTAGTGATTTATGTGCAACCCCCTAGGTGGTAAGTGAGACTCATAGCTCAGCGTTGTTCTTGTTTCATGTCCCTACAGAAACTGTAGAACAGGTTCCACATCCATTCAATGGAACTTTGAAAGTAATTTCAAGCCGTATGCTTCGGCGGATCCAGACCGGGGACTTGATAAATTCTCCCTAGTTCCTTCATGTGCTTGTCATTTGAGAATGGTCGTAAAGCGCTAAACAAAAACGCTGTCATGTACGCCTTCGTCTTCGAAGCCAAGACATCCGTGCAATCGTCCAGGCACTGTGGTAACGTCCAAGGTCTACGTTTGGCTTGTCTACGGCTGTGAGCCCCAGCCGTTTGCAGCTATATAAGCTTACTTCTTTGCTTGTGACAATATTACACTTCAATCCCTGAACGCCCCACTCATTGTCCGGATATGGTCGTTAGTCAAACGTGTTATTTGTTGAAGTTTTCCTATGGCTCTACTATTTCGAATACAAGTTGTGGCGGAACCCGTATTGACCGTACCTATTATGTGGACATCGGGGTATCCACTACCAGCTGTCAGCAACAATCGAGATAAGTGAAATTGAAATTGAGACGCTCCGAATTTGCGATTCAAGAACTCCCACCAGTGCGTCATATGTATCACATATAAACTTGTACTTCCGACTGACGAAGTGGCATCCTCCTTTATATCCTCAAAGTCTGAACCTCAAAGCCCAAACCCATCTTGAGGTGCTGCGTATATCGAATGGTGCATGGTATTTTGTGACGATGAGAGAGACGGAGTATAGTGAGAAACCCACAGCACTGAACGAACATGCTTTAGTTATTCCACCATTTCCCATACAACGCCACTCTTGTCTCTCGATTGAGTTGGGATGTTGAGCTAAGTAGCAAGCTATAATTCGATAGTAATGGAGAGATACAAGTGTAATGACGTCCCATAGTAACTTCCTATGGATTTTTCTGAGCTTGATTAGGAGCTGTTTACTTCACGAGAGCTGGTAGCCATCTGATTTAATGACGACTGTCCTAATCTGTGAAGGGGAAATCAAATCGCACAACCCTACATAGGAAAGTCTTTGAAACCGTGGTTAATCCCTGTATATGTCCTCATGCAAGCCTCATAGTTTAAATTTTTAGTTGCGTTGGCTTTGGACAGGCAGTGGGGGACAAGAACCCGACATCCCGGTCTTTGGGACTTCTTAAAATCTTGGCACTTCATTTGGTGCCACGCCTACTTTAACCCACCTAGGCTAGCTGACAGGCTTGCCCTGACCCTACCGTACCGGTAGCGGATGTTCTCTCGGACTTTACAGGGGAACCATAGGGATCAAAACCCTCTAAATCAAGTCATTTCTTGAGAGTGCCTAAGCTCTACTGATGGATAGACTTGAGCTGAATGGAGATACTGTATGATTTGGTTTCGAAATACTGGACACTTGCTATATCGAATACTAAATGTTGCAGTCTGTTATAGCAAGGTTTAGGTGTATATCGGTTGCTCGATCATACCAACGAGCTAGCGTTGGGGATTGGTATAGTGATAGTACTATCAGTCCTATGATCATTAGCCATATATGTTAGGCACCTTAAAGATAATTTCTTTTTACAACTATGGCTACGGCGAATATATACCTGGATGGTCTACTTATAGTTCTAGGTCGTGTCATTTTCAGACCAAATTGCCAGTTTTTGAAGAAATCTAAAAATCAGAGATTGACCCATAGAGCCTACCTTTCACAAATTTAAGAATAGCTGACAATTATCAGGTGTAAATATTGAGATTAGGTTCACTGGTACCTTCTCTCAATAATGATGGGACACCTCTGCCATAGCTACACTGTGGTTGAGATGTAAACCCCAACATAGCAATGCACACCAATTTGAACACATGAATAATTAAATAAATTATGACTATGCACGGTCTGTTAGAGTGACAGCTCTAGGATAGAATTTAAACTTCAATATATAATAATTTAAATCACTGGTATAGATATAACTCGCGGATGACAGTATAATTCAAAGCTCAATACCCTACCACCGATGAGCCGAGTCAACTTCAATTGTTCAGTTCTATTTCCTAATATATGGACATTACTCTACATATTAACAGAGTAGTCTGGTTGGCACTTAACAGAGTGGCATTGGGGGACAATTAGCGTGCCAAGTTACACTAAATCCCTTAATTAGACCAGTGTTTCTTTAAATTATGATATTTCACTAGCAATTATTTCTAGGAAACCGCAAGAGATATATCATTTCTCTTATTAAGGTGATTCTAGTGTTTAGATCTCATTGTTTTTAAAAAGATTTTATTAGTTGTATTGTGGGAGATTTGGCCCATCACTTTGGTCGGCCATCTTATTTTGAAAACTTTCAGAATTTCTCACCTTTACTACGTACCGTAGAAAAGGTGGGAATATAGATAAATCATATACACTGTTGGAGGATAAAACATGATCACTGGGTGCCCGGTTTGCCTAGACACCGATAGTATATTGTACGCTCACATAAACCTCATGAGCTCAGTAAGTATCTATTTCTAGAGACCATAAGTAAGTTAATTCGTGGTGTTGGAGGTTTCTATAAGGTATGCACGGTGCTAGTGCAAGGTTTCCGGTTACGAGACTTAAAAAAGAAATGTGGCTCAGGCTAACTATGCATGCTTATTCAGTGGCTGTAGAATGACAGGTGTTGTGTCTATTCTAAAGCTACTATAACATGAATATTATCACCACAGCGGCTTCATCATATGCTTCATATTCATATTATATTAGCATTAAGCATAGTTTTGATATATAACACAGTCATTCCTAGCTATGTACAACTACAATAAAATAATCCTGAGGTGTATTCACGAATTTAATGAGCTAGCGCTAGATTCGAGTGTTTGGTTAGATAGCGACAGATAGGAATTTACTGCACTAGAAACTTAAGGAAAGATAGAGGGAGTAACATCTGTCATGTAACACACTAAGTAAGTAGATATAGGGGACATGGGAAAAAAATATAGAAGAAAAACATCTGTCAGTTATATACTGTTGAACTCTCACTATTCTAAGGGAGCCGCCATACATATTTAGGGAGAACTTGTCTAGATCTTCACTTTCCAATATCTTGGAATGAATATTTTCAAGCTTGCTCATATGTATCCATTTACCTACTACATCTATCTCTAAAACAAATTCTCATACACACCTATCTCATATTATATCAATGTCCCCAGTGCTATATGCAGTTTTACTCAAAAAAATTGCTCCTTCAAGAAGCTGTGGAAAATCAACCACTGACAGAATCAACTGGTCAGTTCTATATTAGGTAAAGAGTTTAAGGCTCCTACTTACAAAAAAATTAGACACTGGGAATCAGTATTACGTGGTACAGAGCTTGCAAAATGCTGTATTTTATATAGCATATATAATTGTAACGTACCCATACCTCTCCCACCTTCTGCAACTAGGGCTATAGAAATCAATTGAGAACAATAGGTGAGAAGCAATTGAGGAGTAATCTCGAATTTTATATGAATTACCAAGTTTTGATGCGTTTCGTTGCTAATATCATCTGTTAAGGAGCCAGAACTGTAGCTTACTATTTAGCCAGTAGTGTAGGCACCGGAGGACTGCATCCAATAACCCCATGTCGTTGGTACATAAGGCATGGGTCTGGCGCAGCATACGCAGGTGGCTCCTGCACTTGCTGATCTCGATCGCGAATATATTATTTGTGCATACGAACCGCTTACCGCAGGAATCAATATAACTTCCATGTCAGTGATGCCCCCTCATCGAATGTTGCGAAACGTAGTCTTTACCCACACCGGCCACCATTGAGCACCTCTTGTTACTTACGCAGTAAATTATACTCAAGACCTGGAACTCGATAAGGGGTGGCTACCAGCGGTTGCCTCCAAGTATAGACCGACTTTTGATTTTTTGGGAGTCTAGTCAAAAATAAATAGAGAATCTGGTGGAGGCAAATAGCTTCAGCCAATCGCAATTATTTATGGACAGTATATACCGTATCTATTGCGAAAACCGCGTTCCTGGCCTGGCTAATATGAATGAGACTTCGGCCCTCCCCGATTTACTTTGTGTCATCGCAACTTTGTCTCCATCAGAATTTATGCGGTTAATTACATCTGTTATAATTACAATGATATTGCTTTGCAAAATGCTTGTCAATTGACATATTTATATGGCAATTCCCTTGATTCAACAGAGTCAGGAGGGGCACTCTTAATGAGCACAAGTTGTAACATATCTTTTCGTATTAACCTATCCTTTCGGTACATATATATGTCTCTAGAATAATTCGTCAACGGCCAGAGAATAACCCGTTTGGTGAACCGCGTCCTTAGCAGAAGGGTCTTGGCATGAGACATGGTGAACCACAGTTCATTCTCACAGTGGAATAACGATTACTAATATTATTTTATCCAAACTTTGGAAATTCTTTGACATCGAGGTACAGCAAATAAGTAGTACCTTTCTGGTTCTGATATAGTCCCCCTTCTATTCTGAGTGTATGGGTGGATATGTGATTGGATTGGCCGCAACGCTCCTCAAACTGGACCGCCATACAAATTCTTCAGATTAGGGTATAGTGAATTGGGTATTCAGGCGCCTTTTTAGCCTCAACTCTACGGAAGCGGTATGGTAAAATTAGATGATACATACACATATCCTGCAGCTGTATCAGGGTTATGGGTTATGGGGGAGCATTTTCACATACACTCAATGAGGGTTGCGATAGCCAGGATCCCGCCGATAAGTCTGTCCAGTATAGATCCGATTCAATCTATATTGGTATATACAGCTCTGGACACTATATATCAATAGGTAAAATAAGTTCCAGTACAGTAGTAAGTATGGCTCCTTTTTTCTCATGGTTCTAAGTATAATCCGATAAAACTTTTCAGCAATTTTTAACAGCGTCAGTGCAGGGCGGGTGCAACTGCATGGATGTCTTAATCAATTGCACCTGCAGGTTTCCATTAGCTTAGCCGGGCCAAATATGCACAGATACATATCCTAAAAAAGGTTGTCAGTCCAGGTCTCCTGCATTCGCTTCACCCCTACGTGATCAAGGCTGGTATCTGGGTGCTTATGCAGGTACATTCGAGTAGGGTCAGCGTTATTAAAAGACACGCTAAGATTTCTCTATAAAGCCCAGTATAGTCAGTGTCCGTGATTGAAAGTGATTGCCCTGACGAATACCAGGACGACATATTGTTGGGCATTCAAGATGACAGCTTTCGCAGGCCTCTTTGATGAGACGACTTCAGAGAATTTTTGGTCGTACTATTATCTAACTTCAGTCTTGTTCCATGTTCCATTTTCTTTGCTAGTCCGTGGGATTTTGTTGCCATTGGGTCTGTTATATCCCATTTGCTTGGTGATATACAGGCTCTACTTCCATCCACTTGCACGATTCCCGGGTCCTAAACTCGCAGCAGCAACCTCCTGGTACGAATTTTATTGGAATGCTGTTAAGGATGGCCAAGCAACCCACAAAAGGAAAGAGTGGCATGAGAAATATGGTGGGTGGTTCCTCATCGAGATAAATGAGGCAATTGATCACCAGCGTACTGACACAAGCGGGAATTAGGCCCCGTTGTACGAATTAATCCGAATGAAATTCACATTACGACGCCCGCTGCATATAATGAAATTTACCTCAAGACAAAACCTGTGTTCAATAAATATTATCCATTCTATCGCATGTTCCTAGCTGATACTGCTTCAATTGGTATTATGGACAACCATGCCCACCGAGCCCGCAGGGAGCTTTTGACCCCACTCTTTTGCCGCCAAAATGTTATTGACATGGAGCGTGTGATTTGGAAGACCGTCTACAGTCTCTGCGGAAAGCTTCAAGCTTATACGCCTCAGTCTGGGCAATCACAAGCGGGGAGGAAGATTGGAATTAAGGTGCTATTCAAGATGTTGACGAGTGATATTATCAGTGATTTTTGCTATGGTAGAAGCTTTGAATCAGTCGAGAAAGCTGAAATAGAAACTACTAATGCAGGGATCGATAAGGCTATCCCTCCAAGATTTATCAGAGCCATGGCCGGAGCTGCTCAGGGATTTTGGTTCATGCAGAGGTTCTGGAGGCTCCAGCTATTTCTAGTCAATTTACCAGATTGGTTTGTGAATATTTTTCACATCGAAAGATCTTTGGGAATGCGGGATTTGATAACTGTGCGTTGCCTTCATGTTGCACGTTGCAAATACTCACTCAAAGTATGATATCTAGGAATGTATGTCACAGATTGACCACAAACTTCTAACTCAAGGGGCAAAGCACAAGAACCTATTCAGTCAACTTCTCTTTCCTTCAAGACCTCAATACAACCCTCAAAACTACAAAAGTCAGGCTTATAAACATCCTACGGCGAAGGAGCTGTTAGAAGAAGCGATTACAGTCATGGGAGGCGGTGTTGAGGAAGCAAGTAATGCCATGATGTATGGTATTTACTACATATTGACAACAGACGGCATCGCTGAGGAGGTGAGGAAAGAATTACGGCGCATATGGCCAGATAAGAATTCCCCAATTACCTTTCTAGAACTAGAGAGGTCAAGCTACTTTGTGGGTACTCTGTGAGAGGTGCTATAGGTATCATTTTCATTAACGATTTGTCAGATGGGGTGCATCAAGGAGATTATTCGTATGAGTGTACCTGTACCAGGGAAATTGCCGAGGGTAGTTCCGCCTGGTGGATTTAACGTTGATGGATGGCACGTTCCAAGTGGAGTAAGTTGAGCCCTCACCTGTGTTAAGCTTTACTAAATATTAATATATTGATTTCTAGTCAATCGTTTCCATGTCAGCAAACATGCAAAACTTCCATCCTGAGATCTGGTATGAGCCAAACCAGTTTATTCCGGAAAGATGGTTAGAAAAAGATGGTACACCTCGTCGGGATATGGACAGGAATTTGTGTTCCTTCTCAAAGGGTAATCGGATGTGCTTAGGCTCCAAGTAAGTCTTTATTCATTGACTCCCTATTATTCATTTCTAATTGGGATATTGACTTCCTCTAGTCTTGCCACCGCTGAGCTCTATATTGCTTTGGCTATACTCTTCCGGCGATTTGATCTGGAGGTTGTCGAGGAGGACACAGACATGCGGTGGGTGGACAGGGTCGCAGCCCAATCCGTAGGAGAATTGGTGTTGTTAGTGAGGGAGGTGAGGGAAGGAAGCTAACGGAACCATTTTCAAAAATCCTGTAAATCTCAATTATATTGGTCTAGGCTGGAACTGGACCATATCAATTGGTGAACTATCTCGGTGCGTGTGCAATCTTATTTGTACCGTATTTTGATTAGACTCTCCATAGCTACTTTTTTTGTTTTTTTTATTCCTCGAGACTGCACGAGATCCCAATCCAGCAATCTGGGGCGGAATCCCATTTTTGTTTCTTTAACAAAAATATTGACGAGCCACCCAGAGGCCCGGTGGATTCACTGCATTCTATATACATGATGCGATAAGGAATAGCTTGTAATGAATAGATTCTGTCATCCGGGAAGAGAACTACGTAACCCTTATTCCTAGCCCTGGCCACTCAATCCATATATGCGATATCGACCCTGCCATGTTCATTGCCAATAAGCAATAGTAGTTATAGCATGGATATGTACATATATTTCATTACCCTGAAAAGCCGTGATTGAGTGGCGTATATGTGCTCTCGTGCCTAGGGTATATTTGTGTTATCTAAGGTCACGAAAACTAGTATCCAGTCCCACTTCAAAAAACCCCCCCCCAAAAAAAGGTTTGCGTTTGACCCTCACCTTTTACTCACAATGCCGAATCATACATACATATATGTTCTGGGCCGCCCGCGGGCGGCATACCCACTCTGCCGCTCACGGGCAATTTAAATAATTACTCAATTTGGTGTATAATGCACTTGTATTGATAAAGGTTTACGAGGACTGATTTACCCCCTTAAAAAAAAGAATTGATAACGGTATACCTAGCTGGAGCGACTGCAATAGATTCATGTATTTCCCAGTCAATAAGACCTCCATCTAATATTCCAATTTGCTTCAGCTAGAGCTGAGAGGTTAATACAGTCATGATCTGTTAACACTTTCGTATGTCGATAAATTGAGAATTTCGGATTATTCTTAAAATATCGGCAATAACAATTAGAGTAGAAATTTTTGCAAACACCTGAAACGAAAACACCAGTAGTTATACTTAGCAATCTGCGTATAAGTAAGTACTTGTGATTAAGAAAGTACTGTTTTGCACCTTACCTGGATCCTACAAGTAAGAAATAGCTGGGATTTTTCCTACTTATACGATAAATCGTGCAACAAGATTACAAGATGTAGACCAAAAATATTATCATGATGATTATTCCGAACTTCACTGAATTCCATATAGCGCATCGATATTCAGTACAAGATGGTCTATAGAGCCTGAACCATAAGGCCCCATATGTTAAAACTCCCATGGATAAGAACCCGTAAATAAGAAACTAATTTTCAAATACCTATTGCATAGGAACGTTGCAGATTTCTACGGTAGCAATAAACACATTATCCTCCTCTCCAGTCCATTCATCATTAGAGAAGAAGGTGATGAGTTGTTAACTACACAAGCATGTACTTCATCGTTTATAAATTTAAAGGTCTTGAGGTAATTTTTCCGGAATTCCCCTTGTTCAATGTCTGCCACCTCCCACTAATCAACAGGAAGGGTATGTGATGTGGAAGGGGTGGTCAAAAATGACTTCATACGGTGTTTTTTGAGTGTAGCAGAATGTTTTGTTCGATTCACAGTTACCAAATTGAGGAATTATATTAATTGCCCGCGACCGGCACAGAGGGTATGCCGCCCGCGGGCGGCCCAGAACATATATGCTCTAGACACCGATATCGACCCTGTCCTTGCTGCAAGAAGTTAAGGTCACGAAACTAGTATCCAGTCCCACTTCAAAACCCCCCCCAAAAAAAGGTTTTGCGTTTGGCCCTCACACAAAGCCGAATCATATATACATATATCGTGGGACCGGGGTGGACGATCCTAAAATCAAGATGTAAGTATGTGATGACGACATATATATCTTTCTTATCTTGACAGCAGTTGTAGCCGTTACACAATGCCCCAGCCCAGACCAATATTAGTTTCCATTCATGTAACGGGACATTTCATGTACTCTTTTTCATTTATTTTTTTCTGGTACAAGTACCCCTCGTCTTCATTGCTGCGCTACTTAGCTCTTGATGCTAACTAGTAACAGGAGTAGTATGACTTTAATGTTAGAAATTGAACGAACGCCACTCCGGGTCATACCCGACTGCTTCCTTGCATCGGGGGTTCTGAGTTTTCTCCGCATTTGCATCGCCAGTGGTCTGACTTTCCAAATTCGATGCTGTTAAGAAATACTCTCGCCAGTTAGCCAGAAACGGCAAGTGAAGTATGGAATAACAGGGATTCCCAGTTCGGCAAGTAATGGAGTCAAGCCTCGAGTAGCGGATCGCTATAACAATTCTCAAATATTCTTTGTTTATCAAAACAAGATTCCTCCACTCATAACCTCATAATATTACAGATGCAACCAGTACTGGAACGGACCTTTTAAGACTATTCCGGTCCAACTCTTTGACCTGCTTGCTTTTTGCCATGGATCTTGAAGGCTTGTCTAATGCCTGCCGTAGTGTTCATGTATGTACTCTATTTAAGTACATATATACTTCTTGTCATGCAGGTGTCTCAACACATCTGAGTAGTGCATGGGACTCTAAGTAGCCATTATACTTGGTTTGGTGATGGCTGTGTTGAGGTTCAGGTCGGCCGACACACTTTAAAATCCACCATGTTCTGATCCAGTTCCCCACTCATACTGGAAGCACTGGATATTTGCGTAGTACTATTTAGTACTAAGTAGTGTTGTATCCCTAGGCGAGACCGTGACAATTAATCAAAGGAGCAGAATTCGCTTGGGGTTGGAGTCGTAGTTATCTCGTCACTATTTGCGATTCCATACTTACTAGTACCCACACTTATAGTCCGCTAGATCATATTCTCGACGAATATGTAAGGATGCTGCTCAAGCATATATAGTGGCCACTATCGTAGGTAGACATCTACATCCGAGTTCAGGCCAAGTATCAAATTTGGGTCAATCCAGCACCCAATTGAGGCAGCTCAAACTGTATTGGGCAAGATGGGTATCGGCCCACACGTCGAGCAGTGTAGCAAGCTTTTCAATGAAGGGATGGCGAGGATAGCTGCCCATGTTACAAGAGTAAGAAGTAGAGAGAATGAGGAGATCTTTTGGTCGGATCCAGGTATCCCCCGTTGTGAGTATTATATTTTTGCTCAAAGCAACAGACAGTAAGAGTTACACCGTAACTTTTGCCGTCACACTGATGGGGAGCTGATGCGTGAGATTCTTCTCAGTGTCCGTCAGGAAGCGGTGCTATGGTTACTTCAAATGTACCCGAGGTGTCAATCGCAATACACAAAGATGAGCTCCCTCCCTACCCTGTTAGAGGAAAATAGATGTATGTATCTGCCTAATTCAATTTGGAACATTATCCAGATAGGCCAGATTCTTGGGCGAGTTTCTCGAATGTCACTTTTGGCAGAGAATTCCCTTGCTTGATTTCCCAGTAGTATGTAGAGCTTCTGAACCGCCTCGGACGATGTAGGACTATACAAAACAGATACTCAGTGCTAAGGTACCGGTACACGGAGGCGTTTTCAGATTGGTGCTTGGCCGCCGACTGCCTAATTAAGCCCAAAGTCAAGTCATGATGACGTCAATTATTTACCATCCAGCTTAGTTACGAGCTACCCAGGATCGGCAGTACATAACCTCTCTCTATCATTTCAATTCACCTCAGTTCTAAACCATTGCATCATCGTTGACCATTCAATCTGAAAAGACGCATCAATTAATTCCACCACCGGAGCAATTCCATTACCATAGGTCTCCCAACCCAGATTCTTCACGAAGTCGATCTCAAAGCAGGAGCCCAAGTAGAAACATGTCCTCCGACCAAAATCGTGAAAATTCTGCCGTCTCTCGTGGGGGTACGGGGGCAGCCCCTACACCGGCCAATACTTCGCCGAATCCACGTGAAGGCCGGAGTGAATATGCATCGGGAAGGAGAGACAGATCAGATGTTTCGCGTGGGACAGACAGGGAGGGAATCGTTCGTAGTTCCTTCTGACCCTATGTTTTTGCTCTGCATGAATCTCGGCTTATATTTCCCTTGTCTTTAGATGGGTAAAATCACACGCACATCCAATACCGGGATCGGTAAAGATTCCGCTTCCCAAACCGCCAACGTCGGGGAACGCCTCGGATTCGGCAGTAGCGGTCGCGATGATGAAGGTCCTGGTGTAATTGGGAAAGCCTCCGAAACTGCAAGGAAAGTCACTACAGAAGGAGCTAAGGGGATGTTTGCGAAGGCACAGCAGCAGCTGGGAACTCCACCAAATGTTCCCAGAAGTCATAGGAGGTCGAGTCTCATGTCGAGAAAGGAACTTACGACGGACTTCTTGGCAAATTACTGTTATGAAATGAGAACGGAAATTGGCGAGCCTGAGAGTTTGGGCTTTAGCATCTGATCCGGAGAGGAGACGTCTGGATCCTGCGCCTGCCCCAACTTGAAGCTCCAAAGCATAAATGTACGGAGGAGGGTTCTCTCATTTTGGTTTGGATAATCAGTAATTTTTGGAATACGTATTTATGAATTTGTTTTGTTATATATGTACCATAAAATCTCCTATTGACTGACATTCCTGACATTGATTGCAAAGTTTGCATGTACTCCAAGCCTAAGTTGATGATAATCTCTGAGACAATTCATGCAACCAAAGCGGTTGGATGGTGTAAAGGTAGCACACAAGATTCTGATTCTTGTAATCGGGGTTCGATTCCCCGTCTGACCTTCAGTTTTGCAGTGCTAGGCAAAAGTTAAATTTTTTTGGTTGAATTTGTTGGATACTTTAGTTATAAAACGGAATTGGTTGCAAAATTACTCGACCCTCTTTACTTCGACTCAGGATATCATAACTAGAATGTAACTAGTCTTATAACAATTATTCTCTACTGTAATAATAGTTCGTGGGATTCTTAACGCTCGTACACAAAATCCCCCGTATCAGGGCAAATGTCCAAAGGTGGCTCTTCTATCTCCATATTGTACTTCCTCCAGGTGTCCGTGAAAGCTATACCTCTTTCATTCTTGCCTTCTAGGGCCCCCTGCTGCTGGATCCATATCTCTTACCTGATCTGAATATTCATCAATATTTCTCACAGATGCAGGAACAATCACTCTATTTTCCGTGTTCAAGACCAGATAATTTCCACTCGTAGCTTCTCCTGCAGTAATATCTCTAGTCCCACCGCCCTCAAGCTGAACGAAATGCTTTGGGGTAAGATACTCGGGTTTGACAACAGGTTGTAAAGCGGGCTTGATTTCGTAAGTGTGGATGTCTCGTGTGATATGTTCGTGGTGGATCTCTCGATGTTGAGGTATAGTACGTTCGTGAATTATGGCTTGAAACAGGAGATATCAGACGGTTTATACGATTTTGGGGTGGCGAGGGACATACGGGAATTATAGCTAACATGTTTATCTATCGAATGTGTCACTGAAGGGATATGGGTGTGGTATACCTCTGCATCGTGGTGATACGCTGGTGGCAATACCATGCCGATGAGTGACTGTCGGGCAGAGTAGGTAGGAGTAGATAGGTGAGGTGTCCCATTACCCTGAGATGACGATTGACTTTGCGTTTGGGAGAGGGATTCACGCCACAACTGTGCTGAGGCTGAATCTTCCCACTGAAAATTCTCTCTGCGGTACTGATCTAAAGTTTTTGGGACCAATAAGCAATGTTTTATCACCAATATATGCGAGATTGAGATTTCATTATCTAACCTGAGGCATGCGTTCCTAGCGTTTGTCTCCTATCGCAAAATCCAGAATCACCATTTCTTAAAGAATCATCCTTCTGATCTTCCGGTGATTCCTGTGAAGTATTCAAGATCAAATGATCCACGGCTGCGTTTTCTGACCTCTGCTTTGGCCACCCTAAAACAGGACTGTCACAATGTTCCTGCTTATGCTTCTCCACAGACGGCAACTCCAGATGATTCAAGTTGTCTGATGCAGCGCTGCTACCTTGTAGAGATTCGGTACTACAGTTGCACGAACATGTATATCAGAATATATTCCAGACCCTTGTATTGAGACGAGATCTTGCACTTTCTACTATAAACACTCTTTGAATCGACAGAGGACTATGTATATTGGTCAGACTCTTTTCTATTACGAACTGGGAAAGATTACATACAGATCCTTCCATTTCCCCTTTCGCACTACCCTGGTAAGTCGAAGAGCGGGTAAAGCTACTGGATGGCTGCTGGCCTCGAGATCTAATTCTTAACCTTGCACTTCCCGGTGTTAATGACGCCTTAACAGAGGAGTGTACTTCCAATCGCAGTGGTTCCGGCAAGACGTTTATAGCCTCTGGTGGAAGGTCAGAAAATTCACGGTCCCGGTTATTATACTCGTCTCTTTGCTGACTCGCACTGCCTGGTTGCGGAGAGAAATAGTCTTCTATAAGCAGCTCAGTATGAGCTGCGAGGACCGCCTCGTAACCTTCTGAACCCCACGATGCTGGAGGCTCTTCACCAGTGTGTAGCAGGTATCTCAGAGCCTGGGTGGGCTAAACACTCACCAATGTGTGGTTCGATCTTCCGAGGTGAATTATAACTCGGTGTTTGAATTATGTTAAGGTGATCTGGGGCAGGGGATGGATGAGGTTTATGCGTACCACCCAGCTGCGGGAGGGAGGAGTGGTGTTCTGTGGTAGAGGATGAATTAGGAAGATCGGGTCTGCTAGCTACAGATTTCCTTGAAGAATGATGGAATAGTCGTCTGATATGCTTTCTGATCCCGAATTTGGAAGGCATGATTGGAACGACGAGTGATTGGGGGCGGGTGTGATCCATTGGGGTTCACAATATTAACCACTCCACTTGAGCGAGATCTCTGGATCTCTGTATATCGGGAAAGAGCCACATGCGTAATATCCCATGATGATATTGCTGCGAAGTACGTATTCTAGTACTAGAGATGAATTAGCCGCTCGAAGCCACCTGTGAATGTGTATCCGCCGTGGAATGGGCAATGGGGCTATAGGAATCGGAGGTGCCGTTGGCTTAGCAGAATGATGGTATTTATCGTCATAACCATCTAATTCTGCATGCCCATGCCAATACTAGAGACCGAATTTGAATTCCCTCCCGGTACGGGTATGTCGAAAGTGGAAAATTGAGGCTTGGAACTAATCATATAGTGGCATACGAAACTCAATAACTGACATGCGGGTGTTTCCGTATATCTGCTGGGAATGAGCTCATGATTTTGTCTTGGTGGAGAGTGGAGGATCATAAATCCACCAGGAGTCTTCTCATTTCGAATTCATTTTTCCATAGTCGAACTTGATCGATATACCAATACCATCCCCATCAACATGCAAGCAGCTAAAGAAGCCGTGAAGGATTTCATGTGGGTAATTGCCCTAGAGTAAAATATAGATGAAACTAATTTTATGTCATTTATACAGCCGACCATCTCGCTCACCACATGGTCCCTCCGATCGAGAAAATAGAAGAGAGAGTGACTCCGGAGATCGTATCACCGAGAACGTTAGAGAGGGTAATGTTAGAAACGCCGGAGAGGCGACTACCACACGTGGTATTGGGGAAACCTCCACTCATATGAGGGAAGGTTCAAATCTCAGGAACTCCGGCAGAGCCATAGGGGAGACTTCCCGTGTCCCAGGCGAAGCTGTCAAGGTTATATGTGCCGATATAGATCCGCTCATCAGAGCCGAACGCAAATCGGATACAGAGGTTAGGGAGGTGGTCAATCCGGCCATTACCAAGGAGACCGTCATCAAGGAGAACAGAGAGACGACCATCACCGCTGTAGATCGGGAGCTACATCAAGATCATTACCAAACGAGAGTCCAGCCTGTGGTTGACAGGCAAATTTTGCCCGAAGAACATTTACACAAGCAGGCGCCGGTAGAGTATAAGGAGCACAGGCATCACAAGGGGGATGAAATTCGTAGGGCACTGGAAGAAGAGGTTAGTCTTATTTGTACAGGTATAGGATATGTTTAACCTTTTATTAGCGTTCCCGCTTCAAATCTACACGAGAGGTACTTCCTACGAAACACACAGTGGAAGCCGGTGACACCGTAGTCGGTGAACATCATCATCATCATGTGTATGAAACCGTGCAACCAGTGATCGAGCGCGAGATCATTCAACCTATTATCACCCATACTACCATTCCAATTCACGAACGAATCGAGAAGGATCCTTCATTCCACCCCAAGACAATCCAGCCCGTGATGACTATGGAGGAATTCCTTCGCGCAGGTGGAACTTTGGAAGGCCGTGCTGAGCGCGTTGACTTGTTTGAGGGAGAGCCACAGGTAATGGAAAATGGCGGTGCTGACCAGACACACCCCAATGCATGGGATGCGAAGGGGCATCATATTGATGTACGAGCTGGCACCGAGGCGCGAGTAAGGGGAGTTGGAATAGCACAGGGAGCAACTTCCGGTGAACGTGGAGAGATGACCACTACCACTACCACGACCACTATAAGGAGAACGGAACAGCCGATGCGCACTGCAAGTCCCTTGACGGCTACCGAGAGAGAGCGTGTGATGCAAGGAAACAACCGTACGAGGAGCCCCTTGGCTAGTCCTGGGCTGCATACAGCTGGACGTACTTCTGCTGTCTAAATTGTCGGAGGTACTAATAACAAAGTTGGAGGAGTCGGAATATGTTGTGGAATAGGTAAGCTGGAGTGTTCTTCATGTATCATATTAAATATTTGGTTCACTAGGAAATAATACGAAGTCGGTCTATCTTTCTCACTCCATCCAGTCATTGTGGTATTTATGCTGGTGATGTTTGTGTTGGTGATTTATAGGATGGGGAATTCTGCAGCTGATTCCCAGCGGTGATTGTAGTGGTAATTTTTATAGTCAAGATAAAAGTACGCAAGCGGGCCAAGAAGTGCTGGCAATACGGGAAGCTGCGGTCGCATAACCAGACTACCTACGGTCGCACTTCGCCAAAGGAGGGTGTTGTGCCAACCAGACTAGATCACTACCGGTATCGGAGGTGTTGTGCCAGATTAGCTAGTCTCGTGCCCAGATTAGCCTGGTCATTCATAACCCTTGCAAGCCTACATAGTGTCAACCAGACTAGTTGCCACCCTGCTTACCGTCCTCTTTATTGAATCGGCTCGGAGGAAGGCCAGACTAGGAGGAAGGCAGATAGGCGTTGGTTGTTGGTGCGGTCTTCGAAGGCGGTTGCTTGTGGGGGGAGGGGAAGGGTTAGCTAGATCACGTGTCTGGCGGAGGGAGATATATAGATACCAGAAATCGAGGTGGTCTATCAAACGCTGCTGATCGCGCATATTTATGAATAGGTTGACTGGTGGGAGAGTGCGGCGGCTGAGGACCTCGAAGAGGGTCGGTATGTAGCCGATTTCGCTGGACCGAAGACATTTGTCGCTGCCGTCGAGAAACGAAGACTTTGGGTATTCACAACGGGTGTGAATTTGATGGCTTGAATTCACCCCTGGATCGAGGAATACCGAACGTGGGGGTGCTGAAAGGTCCATGCCACTTCGCTTTGCTGCCGTGTAATCAGATTATGCTGCTACAATTATTCAAATTGCCACCAAACTTGGTGGGCTTCAACGCAGGAACAGCAAACAAAACGCCCTCGAAACAGAGCAAATAACAGAATTAGGAGATGAGCGAAGCCGGCGATGGCGAGTGCAGGGTTTGGCAGGAGCGTTCGGACAAATATGGATCAGGCAAGTGGAGCACATATTTTTTTTTTTTTTGCTTTTTCGGGAGTGGGAAATTGCTGTGAGAGAACAGTCGTGATGCATGTCGGAGATGACGCAAATCGACGGGGTTATGGGTATAATAACAATATCACATATAATTATTATACAATAAAACGGACATGATCTCGTGCCAGTAAACCCGAACATCTCCAGGGCTTGGCATAGCGATGTCTGGCCAATGTTGCCCCCCAACTGCCCGTGCATCCATCCCCATCGACTAGTCTGGTTAACATAAATTATACCGTCCCGTCCTGAAGTAACCCCGCCATCCTCGCTGCTGACCCCGCCATGTCGTCAGCTCTCCCTGCGGTGCTTTTCGCATCTTGTTGTCTTTTTACCTTGTTGTTAATACGAAGCTATCTACCGCTGCGATCGACGCCAGGATATGTTCTCGCTCCTGTGTTCCTCGCTATTCTAGTACCATGCTCCATCGTGCTTCTGGTGCCCATAGACCTTGCATCAACCAGCGAATCTAAAGGTGTGTGTCGTGTGTACCTCCCCGCCGTACAAATCTAATCAGCTCTATAGGAATCGTCCTCACTGAAACTGCCCGGCTCATCGGATGGCGCATCGGTTACTGGCTCTGTTTCGTCCTCACCTGGGCCATCCTCCCCATCCTCCAGTCCTTCTCAGACTCCGGTTACCAATCTACTCGTGCGCGCCTGATAGACTCACTCCGCGAAAATGCTCGCTACCAAGCCATCGTCCTCGGGACCGGCTTCGTCTTTCTCATTTACGTCATATCCACTGCTGGTGTCTCCTTCCGCTCTCTCTACGCCCTGGTCATAGCGCTCGCATATTGCTATGCCCTTGCAGTTGCAATCTACCTAATGGGCCATGGGCTTGTTGCCTTACCGAGGCACTTTTTCCAAGATGCGAGTGTGGCAAGGAAGCTAAGGGGGTTGCAGACACAGGCAGTTGGAACATACGATAGTCTGATGGACGCTACGGCAAAGCTGCTGGAGGTACAGGATGAAGTCAGGATGTTGCAAGAAAGGAAGCATAATGTTGCACCGGACTTTAGAGGATGGATAGACGAGTTGGGAGATATAGTTGCACTTCCTGAAAGTCACCTTTCCCCTAGAGAAAGAACTATGCTGTCACAGGGAATTCACTCCACAAACACCGCCTCTGCACCACCTCAGATAATCACAGAGGAGTACTTAGCCAATCTCACACGCCGCCTTAAAGCCATCATCAATAAACGTACCAGGTACCAATCGGCCTGGGGTAGTCTTCTTCAGGACGCAAGTGACTGCCAACACATCTTAGACTCCATACCAACTCGGTCACTACCTCGATTTCCCCGTGTGGCAGCAGCGGGGAGTAAACCAGTTTCTTTCGTTCCGGAGAAATTCACCTTGCTAACACCTTTTACCCGGCACCTGCTGCATGTATATGTGATGCCCCAGCTCCGCCGAACCATTGCCACAATCCTCGCACTGGCATCTATAGCTGTTATCTGGAGTGAAATTGTTTCCTCGTTCGCCCCCAAACTTTCTTTACTCAGTCTTTCCATCTCATGGGGCAGTGGTGGGCTATTCCAGCAAGCTATCACCGCCTCATGGATCGCATACATGGTGATTTCCTCACTTCTTTCTCTCTCTAGTGTCCGGCTATGGAACGGGTACGTACTTATCCCTCGCAAGACATCTGGCGGTAGTGCATGTTTCTACGCATCATACGCTGCACGCCTAACAGTTCCTCTATCATATAACTTCCTCACCCTCCTCCCACCAGAGGAGACAAAGTGGAAGAAAACTGTCTTCCATAGCTTCTTAGGGAGATTAGTGAACCTTACCCCACTGGGGCAGGGGTTTAGCACTTTTTTCCCGATTTTTATTTTGGTGCCGGTCAGCGCGGCATTGTTTGGGTGGTATGATCGTGTGAAGGAGTGTTGCGGGTTTAGTGACTACTTTAATTGGGGAGATGAGGAGCAGGATGGAGAGGAGGGTGTGAATGCTAAGAACTGGTTGTGGAGGGAGGGGAGAGAGTTGATTGATAGGGAGCTGGGTCAAGGCGTGAATAGCAGTACCGGGTTTTTGAGTGCGAGACGGCCTACTGGGGCAGGAGGTGGATTGAGTTCAGGCGGAGCCGCTGCGACGAGAGTAAGGCTGGAGAGTGGGATTGCCGGTGGGGATGATGATGAAGGTTTCCTCGGGGGGATGTTCCACCGAGTCAGGAATACGCTTGATACGGCGTTACCTGGAGCTGGGAATAACGGTACAAGGCCTAGGTGGATGGGCCCGGATGGAAGCAACAGCACCGGTGGTACCCCGGAGCAACGGCCTTCGTGGTTCAGTATGTTCACGGGAGTGGTGGGTGAGAGTAGTTAGATGTTCTCATACTAATGCCCTTAATGCTGTTATGAATTTGTTTATTATGCCTAGACAGAGATTAGATTAGTATAGTCTTTCGTCTTATAATTGGTGCTGAGGACGATTACCTTGGGTAATATAACTGTTTTGGGGGATGGGTTTTATTAATACATTGTTTAGGTCTAAGCCTTGAAATATCTAGAGTTCCCGGGATTCATTTCGGATACACAGTCAACATAATAACAAAGTAGTCAATCAAGAAGGTGAAGGCCTATGTAATGAATGGTTCAGGGTAAGTAACGAGTCAAGCTTCTGTTCCAGTTCCACCTCCACTTGAGTTTTAGAGATGACCTTCATCTCAGAAATAACGGAGATAATATAAATTATGTTGCGATCGAGAATATGGCATCACTTCCACAACAACTCTCGCCATCGACATCTCTCAAACGAGGACGGACAAACAGTCTATGATTGGCTAATACCACTGTTGTTCCTACTTATCTGTTGTTATGTAGGAAAAACAAAGAATTGCAATGCTGGCCAATGAGGGTGGAGATGAGACGGCAATATACATTCATGAGTTTCCTGCGATGCAAATATATGGGGCGTGTTGATGTTCTCGGCCGTCTCTGGGACATGCCTTACTCATGCCTATGCATGTCAGAGGTGTGAAAATGATGATCTTTGGCCTGAGTATCGTAAACTTAGCACCTTCATCCAATCCTCTAACTTATACCTGTCCCGTATCTTATCTTAGACACATATCTAGATCTGAGTCGGTGTCACCCCAAGATTGCAAATCACGTGCAATTGCGCGAAATCTCTTAGCGCATCATGAGTTGAGGCTAGACAATGTCCATTCCGTGCAGCCAAGATTGGGATTTCAATGTGGCTCCTGGTGATGGAATAGGCAGGAAGGGCCAACTGAAGGGGTAAGCAGCTTATGTGCTGCGCCCTACCGCCATCAGCTTGTTTCAAATCATGTCGATATAAAACCAACAGCTATAGCCGTCAAGCATTCCTTCAGACGACAGCCACTGCTACCCTGATACTTCGCCTCTGCTCCTTTCTCGACCAAAGTTCAACGACATTCTTGTTCCAACGACTTGGTTTCCTAGCATATACCGCTTCTTGTTTTGCAAAAGATCTTAGATACCCAAAATGACTGTGCTGGGAAACTCGAATGAGTCCGTTGCTCCCATGAAATATGGTACCTACTCCTCCCAACTCTCCAGTGACTCACCCCTACCTCAATTGAGCTCCAGCTAATTTTTTTCCAGAGCGTATAAACACACAATACGAAAACCCCTTTTTCAATCTCATCTCAGATCAATCGGTGGCCGTGATCCCCTCCTTCACCCTCGAATCCGGCGTCACAATTCACGACGTCCCCGTCGCCTACAAAACTTGGGGCAAGCTAAATGCCACCGGAGATAATGCCATGATAATATGCCACGCCCTGACTGGCTCCGCTGACGTAGAAGATTGGTGGGGCCCATTGATTGGTCCTGGGAGAGCGTTTGATACAAAAAGATATTTTATTGTGTGCTGTAATAGCTTGGGAAGTCCGTATGGGAGTGCTAGTCCATGTACGATTAATCCCGAGACGGGGGATAGGTATGGACCAGAGTTCCCGTTGACGACAGTGAGGGATGATGTAGCGTATGTATATCTATCACTAGGTCATTATTTCAAAGCTGAAGAAAGATAGAGGCTAATTGAGTGAGGGTAGTATTCATAAACTTGTCCTAGACGACCTAGGAGTGAAACAGGTTGCAGTGGCGATTGGTGGCTCTATGGGGGGAATGTTGGTGCTGGAGTGGGCGTACTTTGGAGTTGATTATGTTAGGGCAATAGTTCCACTCGCTACATCAGCGAGACACTCTGCATGGTGTATTTCGTGGGGGGAGGCTCAGAGGCAGAGTATTTACTCGGACCCGAAGTATGATGATGGCTACTACCCATTTGATAATGTATATATCCTCTCCTTAGAATCTCCAAGTCACAATCATGCTGATTAGCTTAGCCACCAAATACTGGTCTCGGCGCCGCCCGTATGTCCGCCCTTCTCACCTACCGCTCCCGCAACTCCTTTGAATCCCGTTTCGGCCGAAACATCCCCGACCCCAGCCGGGTGCGATACATCAACCAACCTTCCCGCCCACCAACCACTCCCCAAGAGGAGCACTGGGCCGTGCACAACGACGGACTAAAAAACGGCAAAAAACTCTCCACTCCCGGTACCCCGCGAATCTCCTCGCCTCCTTCTCCCACCAGCGAAACCCCAAACATCACTATTACCAGACAGCGGCGAGCACCCACTTACTTTTCCGCACAAAGCTACCTTCGCTACCAAGCTGACAAATTCGTCCACCGCTTCGACTCGAACTGCTACATCGCCATTACCCGCAAGCTCGACACCCACGACGTCTCACGTGGTCGCGTCCCCCTGTCCAGTTCCCCCACTACTCCACCTGGAAATTTATCACTGGCTTTGGGCCAGATTAGGCAGCCTACACTGGTTATTGGAATTGAGTCAGATGGGTTGTTTACGTTCCAGGAGCAGCAGGAGTTGGCAACGTATATTCCCAATGCGAGGCTGAAGAAGATTGATAGCCCAGAGGGGCATGATGCGTTTCTGATCCAGTTCGAAGAGGTTAATAGGCATATTGTAGATTTTCTGCACGAGGTGCTGCCGAAGGTTTATACTAGGGAACTAATTGAGGTTGAGGGGGTGGAGGAGAGGAAGGAGAAGAAAGGGGGGTTGGTGACAGAGGTGGATGATATTACTGCTTGGTAGATGATGGAGTGGAATAGTGATGGGGGAGTGAGGTTCTGTGAACATAGTATATTAACTGCTATTGTATGATCTGGGAAAGAGAGTTCTTGTTTTAATTCATTGCGTGTATATAGCGTTGGGAACAGGAAGACACTGATCTTGCTACTTCTAAGAAGTTGAATTATACTCTCCGTTGATATTTTACTCGTTATATTTATTGAGCTATGCGATACATGAGTACTTATATAGGCATACGTTTTCTGCATATAGCAACCGGTATGGAGCAAATGTACCCCTGGTAGTTGGACAACAGGCAACTGAGTAGATATATTAGCCAAACTGTACATGTATAGATATGGACGGTCTCCCCTCCACCCGGAAAAAGTAGATATATAGAGATTAATATAACCCCCCGTAACCGCTGCCCGAAAAAGTAGATGACTATAGATTAATAGAACACCCCGCAACCGCTGGGCCGGTTGTAAGAACTGTGTTTGAATACACCATGAAAGATAAAGCCTTAAATATCTTTCACTGTTATCGTGAATTGTAGATCGTTTAAAAGGTTGACTGAGAATGGTAGAGGGTGTGTTGAGGTCGGACGGAGTCTCCGTTATAATCAGACCAAATTACCCTGAAAACAATGACGTGAACTAAAATGCGCATGCAAGAAATGGAATTTTGACTACATTTATCTCGATTACTGAAAAGGTGAGAGGAGCTTGAATAAAAAAAATGATGATCTTGAAAGCACATGACCATGATACAACTGTTCAAGGAAGAAATAATCATTAAATACGGATATGGTCCCCGGACTCTTAATAACTTGTCTCAGGGACCACTATGCATTGCTCAAGGATACACATTTTAGCGTCTAGATCTATATATTGGCAGCACACGACCAGTCGCCGCTTCCTTAGCATAGTGCGAACTGTGATTCGCAATCGAAATCTCCTTTTGCGTTTAGACAGGGCCTTGTATGCATATGAGGTCGGAGCCAATCTCATAAAGAAGAATAAAGTTGTTCTCATGAGCTGTTGTCTGAGTGTAGTTTCGGAAATTGGGCTGCGGGCGGCCCGTTGAAAGTGACTATACATAAGTAAAGCTTGGACCTCGTGCTCAAAATCCCAAAAATAGATCGAGTGCCGAATTAGGAACTGCCGCATTCGTAGTAGGGCCTCACAGCATACTTGGTGACGTCATGCATTTATCTTCAGATGTCGAACATAAAATCAGTAATATGGCAGAGGTCCTCACTCTTGCATCTAATCCCTTCCGTCTCCATTCCCGATGAGAGTCCTTGAGTAATGTAACTGGTCGATTCACCTTCATAGTGCAAAGCCAGCAGCCCGGCACTGATCGCAAGGCTCCCGTTTCGTGGTTGTAACTATGGTCTTGCAGCCTGGGTCACCGCACTCGCTATAGTAGGAGGTGATTTGGAGGCCACATAGGCTACAAGTGACGATAATTTTGACGCACATATTGTGTAGAGGTTGTGGGAACTGGTAGGTGGACTGTAATGTCTGAATACTCTTGACTTGCCGACGCGTCGAGAAATATATGCTGATGTTATGAATATTCTGCTAGATGTATCGAGTATGAGCAGAATAGAGAATACTTTCTTGGGAGATGGACTGAGCTTTATATAATGGGTGGTGAATGAGAGCCACAAGTCCCCCAAGCTTAGGCTGAGCAGAGTGAGTCCAGGCCCAGGAGATGACTGGTTCTACGAGGCAGTGCCAGCTGCAGGCTGTGCTTTTCCAGGTGAGTCGTGGCCGCGGTGTTGTGTCAATGCAATGTCGCTCATACAGCCTCAGGCTTCGTTCGATCCTTCCTCCATCTTAAGGCCCAATAGCGGACCTATGATGTTCGGCGAATGGTTTGATGTGCTGCTCCTAGGCTTAAGCTTCATCGGTCTCCCTCCTCTGACCACGTAAGATAACACGTTCTCCATCGGGCTATGGTCTCTTCTCATCAATGAAGCACCGTCTGCAAAATGACACATAAAGGCTGTAGCCTCGAGCACTCAAGCACGGCTATTTCAATCGAGATATGATATGTCAGGGTCAGGTGGCCTATAGTAAGTAAACTCTCCCCTGCATGCATGCAGCTCTCTGCGCATTTCATACTTGCACTTGCGGGTGGCTGGCTAATAAAACTATCTATTTCACCCGTAAAACCGTTATCTCGCGTCTACCATCCAACCAGCCACTAACATGCCTTAAACCCCACTTGCCCAGGACCACTACATATCATTTTTGATTATGCGGAATTCAGATGTTTGATATTAGTTCAGGATTATGGCTTGTGATGTGTTTAATTATTAATTACTAACTGAGGATATCTTACCGAGGGGCCCGAATATTCAGCGCGGGTGGTGAGACCAGAGCAGCGGACAGACCCGGAAATTCTGTCACAAATGTCTGCAAGGAGGCCGAGGGCAGATTTAAAACGAAACGGCCTCTTTCTGCGGGCATGATGCAGCTGCATGGCTATAATCTGACCCACATGTTACCACGCGGTATGCGGCAAGAGCGGTTCCAATGCTGATATATATCGACATGTGGTGGGGTTGCGGATAGGGCTGGCGAGGTTGGGAGATGTCCCGCGCACTTCGGAGCTGGAGCTGCGCAGACTGAATTTCCAATACTTTATGGGTATGTTTGGCGCCGAAGCAATTAGTGTGTCAAGGCTGGCCTCTGTAGACTGCGAAATACTTTTGTTCTCTACGAGATGCTTGTTTCTGGCCCTTTTTCGGCTGTGTTGATTTATGGTATGTACTCCAAACCTCACTTTAGCTAAGTGACTTCAAAAGGTCTAATTTTAAATATTCCCAGTTCTAACTCCCGACATGGGGAACTAGTACTTGTTCATGCATCTCGTCTGATCAATTCGGATTTTGACCGATGAGATACGTCGTTCAGTGTGCACCAAGCTGGGATTCGATACAAACCCACAACTGTGGGATAACAGGAGTTACCTGTGTTCAAATATTATTCGACGATAGATATATCGATCAATAGGAACCGCCAGAAATATTGGAACGTATGTACGCAATGATAAACCAACGTGCACCATACAAAACAAGTGACCTCACGATCACCCACCCAACTTGACAAATGACATGGATGTTCCTAACATGCCAAAGCGGCACCGTCATCCAGCAAACTTACCCAGCCTCTACTTAAAAGCTATGTACCCTTGCAAACCCGGAGTCTCAGCAGACATAATTATACCCAAACTTGGCAATTGAAACCAAGGAAATTTAAAGTCATGGACTCTAATCATGTGGATTTTTTGCCTTTGGGAAAGTGGAAGGTGAAACAACAAAGCAGCTGGGAGAGCCCTACATAGCTGCCTAAGTAGTACGTTGGTGCCTCACGGAGTTGGAGAGAATACGTATTTGCATTTTTGTCTTCTTTGCACTCTGTTTTATATTATTACTTTCTGTTGTCCTGTATTGGTAAGTTGAATCTGCACAGGTTCCAATAGTTGGAGAGAAAGTACTCCGTTCCAGTTTCCCAGCTAAGTCTGTGTGGCAGAACCAAGAACATTTACTCGACATTTGATGAGGCTTGCATACTGGCAAGGCGGATAAGCCTTTTGATACACATTATTAAGGTCCCTTTCCATGGGTATGAAAACCATAGTGGGGGGTCTCCTCGCCCCTTTCATCGATTTTCTCTTCAATAAGATTGGTCTATGGAAACCCTCCTCCAAACCCCTCAGCGCAAAAGACGAACTCTGGCTCTTCACCAACACCGCCTTCCGCTCACCCCAAAACTCCACCCAATGGATCGCCGAATTCATAGCCTGCTACTTCCGCTGCAGTACTGGCAGCGAGCCTTCCCGTATCGTCGCCCAGTTCATCCAGAAGCTCGGCATCGTTAAAGGCGATGCTGCGGAGAGAATCGTCGAGGAGAGGGTTGGGCTCTTCCTGACCTTAATCCAGCCCAACCGCACAGTCGAGGTTATAGTCGATGGTGGAAAGGGAGGGAATATCCTCCTTGGCCCTGGTGGGCCAAATGGGATTTCATCTAACCTCCTCGCATTCCCAGATTCCTCCTATAGAGATGGCCAGATTGTCCCTTCCACCGCGAAACTTCCAAGGGGATACGAGCTTTTCGATTACGGCCTTAACGGGTTCGAATCCATGACTACCGTATTCGCAGAACCCGAGGGTTGGTGCGTAATCAGCGATATAGACGATACCATCAAAATCACCCACGTCCTAAACCAACTCGATATCCTCAGACACACCTTCGCACTTCCCGCACAGCCTGTCACTGGGATGCCAGAATTCTACCGCAACGTCCTCCAGCCTACCCTCAATAACCCCGTCTGGTTCTACCTCACCGCATCCCCATACAACCTGTACCCCTTCCTCTCGCGGTTCCTAGACGACTTCGGTTTTCCCAAGGGAACAACTATCCTGAGAGATATGTCTTGGCAAAACATTGAGTCTTTCATATATACCTCGCTTACTGTTGGCACAGAGGAATATAAATTTGATAGAATCAGTAAAATACACGAGTGGTTTCCCCGGCGAAAAATGGTTCTTATTGGGGATAGCACGCAGAAAGATCCAGAGGTATACGGGGACGCGGCGAGGGCGTGGAGGGGGTGGGTTGGGGCGATTTATATCAGGGTTGTTAAGGGCGTGGATGAGGTTAAGGAGAGGAGGTTGAATAGTGCTCAGAGGTTTGAGGAGGCGTTTAGAGGGGTTGATAGGAAGCTGTGGACGACGTTCGAGGATGTGCAAGAGATTATTAAGCCATTGACTGCAGTGGCGAGGGCGAGTCCGGCGGAGGAATTAGAGGGGTAGCAGGGAGAAAGTGTTGTTTCTGAATAGATAGGTAAAGAAGGATGTTGTGGGATTATTATGTGGATAACTGGGTGGGAAATTTTTTGATGTTTTGTGCTTTTGGGTTTTGCCTGTATTGCTTACTGCAGATTCTTGCGTCGATTAGCAGTAGCGATTACTGCACGTCTAATGTAAACTTACAGTGTTCTTCTTCTGTCTTTCAAATTTTTTTTGTCCAGTTTACATACATACTTATAATAATGTTTATTCCTCACCCCCTTAACCTTCAACAAATGATCAACATTCTATGCTTCTTTTCTCAAGAGAATTACTCCAAGAGATGGCTGTTATGAGTGCGATGGAATTATGGAACAGAGTTCATTGGTAAATTAATGTAGTAACAATACCGCCTTTTGAATGGTGGCAGGTTCACTGCTTCTGGGAAAGTACAGTCAGCCAACCTATAAAGCCAATGTCGCTAATTTACGAGTACAAGTAATGTCAGAGGCCTGAACGCGGCTGGACAGAAAAGCAACCCAATATCAGGCAAGGGAATTATTAGACATCCAAACAAATCAATATCGCCAAAAAGCAAGAAATAATACCACCACAACCATAGCAAAGAGAAAAGAAATTCCAGAAGTAATCAAAGAAACTTTCTCGGCTCTCATTCCGCACCTTCATCTGCTCCCCTACTTGAAGCTAACATTATCCTCTCTCCTTCTTCTCCCCCTACCACTCTCCCCGCCATAATGCATGTTCTCGTTCAGCTTCCTCCCCCACTCACCAAACTTCTCCTTCGCCCACCCCGCTGCCGTTTCCAATTCCTGCTTCCAGTCCTTCCCATCTCCATCTTGTCCCTCCTTAATCAAAGGCACATGCTTAGGATATGGTGATACGTATCTCTTCCTCTCAAGTTCTTCATCAGCTACTCCCGGCTGGTGGGCAGGTGAGACTGGGAGATCTTGGTTTCGATGCCAGTGCCAGTCAGACCAGAGGCGGCCTTTATAGCTTGTGTCTCCTGTAGTAGCACTACTTCTTTCTGGGTGGTGAGAGTGGGTTTTAGAAACAGGGACAGCGATGCCGGGGGTGGTGGGGGGTTTCTCAATGAATGTTGATGTAGTGGAGATAGCAGTGGAGTTTGTGCGAGTAGGATGGAAGGGGATCTTTTCCTCTCCTAGAGGGGGAGTCGGGATGGGGAGGTCGTGATCTGGGTGCGGGCCTGAGGGGGAGATGGCGATGAGTGGTTCAGAAGGTGAGAGGGGAATGGGAAGGTCGTCTGTTCTTGTCCGTGTTGTTTTCGCTTGGGGCTCAGGGGACTTGGTATCACTGAAAGGTAGCTTCTTAGAGGAAGTGGGAGAGATGCTAGCACTACCAGGGGCCCTTCTCAGGGTTCTATCACTGGGAGGGGTTGTTGGAAATGACTTTCTCCTTGAGCTCGCTCTTTCTGGTGTGGCTGGTGGAGATTTCTCTGCGCTCTTGTGATCTGTAGCAGTTGCACCTAGCGGTGACACAGGTGATACTGGGGAGACCTCGAGTTGCAACTCAACTGACGATGTACTTCCCAGCCTTCTCTCCGGGAGATGGCCAGTTGTTCTTCGGAGTAGGGGCGGTGGTGAGGGTGGGGGGGTATTGAATCTGACATTCTTCTCTCTCTGTACATTGCTGTCAGACTCACCCTGTGACTTTGAAAGTGGTGATGGTGTACTCGGTGTAGGGGAAGCAGTGTGTGGTGCCTGTCCTTCGGCTAGTGGTGGTGGCCGCGTGGGCATTGGCGGTAGTATTTCCTCGGCTAAAGGTGGATTCGTTCTCTGTGGTGTTGACTCTAAATCAGCCATGGTCAGGCGATAATCAAGTCTGCTGCGTATGGGTGCCCTGGTTGAGTCAATAAGTGACTGAAATCCTCTCTCGTCTCTTAAATCTGCAAAGCTATAGTTTGAAATAGACTGTTCAAGATCGAACTGAGAGGGTGGGATATATTGGTGTATATTAAAATGTGGGGTACGTTAGAAGTTACACCGGCATCTCATTGTTGGGATGTGCGCCGCCACGACTGGGGCCGCCGACGTCATCTGCTCCGTTGCTACGGGGCAGCGCAACAACTGGCGAGTTTCGGGCGGTGTACATCTGGTGAACCTTGTCCTATATAAAAATTGTGCTATCTGTAGCTATTTTCTAATCTATCCAAGCCGACTACCGGTAGAGTGGATATACATATAATTGATCTGGTCTCGAGACTAAAAGACACTCATAAAAGTTTGTGTTTCCCCATATATAAAACAATTTATATGCATTCCTTTACTATACCATCAACGCCTAAATATACATCTCCCATTTAACCTTCCAAGTGCAACTCCCTCTACAAGCAAACTCTTCAGAATCCCCTTTTTCTTCCTCTTCCTCCTCGACTACGTGCACTGCTTCAGCCTTCTTTTTCCCGTGCACAAGCATTCATTCCAGCCTTCCTCAAACCCTTCCTTCCCAACTCTCCCAACAACCTGAGTACCCCTCTCACTGGCCTTTCAACAAACCGGTCCCAATTATACCGCCCCTTCCCCCCCACAAGATCATATCTCTCATCGTACGTTGAGTCTCTCAGCCTTCCCGTATACGCATCCATCACACAAACATAATCCCCATGTGCATGCGCAATCACAACGTGTGTAATTACCACAGTTTCAGTTGGGGGTGGTGGGCATGTCGTAGGGCATGCTACAGGGTTAGGAACATAAGTAGTTTCAGGGATGCAAAAGTCTCCGTTTGGGAGACGGCAGCTTGAGTGTTGTGCAGAGCACGGTAAAGTCATCGTCGAGGTTGTTGAAGTAGTCTTGAGATCCCCCGGTGCCGAGGTTTTGAAGGACATATAGGGACATTGGAGAGTAAGATGTGGTTGGAGGGTAGGAGAGGGGCAATGGAAATAGTTGGGATAATATGAGGTAACAGTTGGGCAGCAGTTGTTGTAAGAGGTTGGCCCCCCAGTATGTTCAGTGACCACTGTTTTAGTAATAAATTGCCTACTATTGTACGTCGTAAAAGGTGCATAGGGCACGTATATAACACTATCCTTCAATGTTGCCGTGTTGGTGAAGGTCGTAATTGATGTCATTGTTTTGTTAGTGTTAGTGTTATGACCGTCAGACTTAGCAAGAATGATAGGAAAGACCCTTTTCTCGAATTTGTCTGTAACCCTGAACTGGTCTAAGGGAATCCTTGTCGTTACTTTGTGGTGAAGATCAATCCTAATCGTCGTGAGCACCCTGTCCTCGTTGACCTTTTCTTTTCCCAAGGGCTTCTGCCCCTGGTGACTCTTGCAATATATTGGCATGAAATAACCCAGTAAACCCGATAATACGCCCATTGACACCACGAGCCAAACATAGAAAACGCAACCATGCCTTATCCAAGTCTTGGTATCCTTGCGAGTAGTGTGTGTGTCCCCAGCCGAGTTTGCCAAAGAATGAACATCAACGATTTCTTCACCAGTTTTACCCTGATCTTCCCAATGGTCCGGAGGCTGCCCTCTGTAGCAAGGAGGTATACAACGAGGGATTATTTGTCGAGATGTATTGAAGCCTTGGTAGCCACCGGGCCCTTGTGGTTCGTAGCCGTATGATCCGGGCCTGCCCTGGTAAGGGTTACCTATTTCTCTGTATGTAGGTGGTGGGGTGGGCGCTTTGGGCTCCGCGATATACGACGGAGGTGCAGTAAGCACATCTGAAACCCTAGTCCTACCCTGGGCTTGAGTATACACACGACTTTGTAAAGTTATTGCGTCCGCATCTGGACAATTGGACTGTGGAGTCCGAAACGGCATTCTGCTGATGCTGTATTATATATATGGTATTAAGGATGGGAGGCTATGAAATGTTTGGTATGGGCGGGATGTGAAAATATATTTTCGTGAGAGAGTTGATATCATGGGAACACAAGAGAATTAAACAGGAAGAGTTGGGTATATTTCCGAGGACAAATATATATCAAAGTAGTTCGTAGAAGCTTCATTTTGTAACGTTTATAGGGACCTACGAGTCTTAGCTTCTCATCTCGAGCTTATAGCTTCAAACCCACTACATACTTTCTTCTCACCGGAAGGCCATAATGTGTATACGGTAAGCAGGGTTTCAGTTGGCTTCAGCGTCGGCTCTTATCTCCATAAATTGCTGTGAGGTAGCAGAAAGGAGTCGTGAAGTGGAAAACTGTAGAGCAATCCAAATGTTTCATGACGAAATGAAGCGAAGGCCTTCTGCTAATCTTGGCAAGCCACTACGTTAGCTTCACGCACGAGACCCCACAGAAAACCAACCTACCTCATCATGTAAATAGTCTGTCAGTACAAAATTATTCCTCAACGTCAGAACAGTTCTTTCTACAATGGCCTCCCCAGACACTCGCCCCACTATTTTGGTTATTGGTTCCCTCAACATGGACCTCGTCACACATACTCCTCGAATCCCGGTTGGTGGGGAGACGCTGCTTGCCCACACCTACGGCTTTCACACTGGTAACGGCGGAAAAGGCGCGAATCAAGCTGTAGCAATTGCGCGCCTAGGTGGCGGTAGCGTGCGCTGTGCAATGGTGGGGATTGTTGGAGACGATGCCTTTGGGGAGAAGCTGCGAGGAGGGCTGGAGAACGAGGGTGTGGACGTGAGTGGGGTTGGAGTAGAGGAAGGGAAGAGCTCTGGTGTAGCAATAATTTTGGTACGACCGTCCACCTTTCTTATTTTGGGGAATGTTGTGACACCTTTCGAATGTTAATAGTCACCCTGAGCTAACTCCATGAATATAAATAGATTGAAGATAATGGACAGAACCGCATCCTCGTCTCCCCTGGCGCAAACTTCTCTCTTACTCCCTCACATATTCCGGACCTTGACACCAACAGCCCAGCCATGGTTGTGCTCCAACACGAGATACCTTTCGACACCATCTCCCATGCTATAAAACTCTACTCTACCCCACCAACCAACACACTTGTCCTCCTCAACCCTGCCCCGGCTGTTGACCCAGCTACCCTCGCTTCGCATGACATAGATCTAAGCAATGTTGATTTCCTCATCCCAAATGAAACCGAAGCCGGGATCAGCTACGCAGGGCACGAAGCTGCGGGCTCTGTCACTACCGTCCCTGAGGCAGAGCGCATTGCTAAGTCATTTCTCGTAGATAGAGGAGTCCGAAAGGCGGTCATTATAACATTAGGGGGCCAGGGTGTTGTGGCTGCGTATCATAACGAGGAAGGTGATGTCCTCACAGCGCATATTCCAGCCCAAGAGGTGGATGTCGTGGATACAACTGCAGCTGGAGACACATTCATTGGGGGCTTTGCAGCGAGTTATGTGGAAGGCAAAGGGGTCCTAGAGAGTATCAAGAAGGGAGTGGAGGCATCGGCGCGCACAGTGCAGAAGAAAGGGGCGCAGGAAAGTATTCCCATGAGAGCAGAATTGAGATGGGTATAGGCAAGACGCTGCGATATCAAAGGAAATTTGTTCCACCAAAAAGAAAAAGTTCTCTCTCCAAAGGGAGAAACTAGGTAGAAGCTTAACTGTCTCGCACTTTAGTGCCTTGAAGATCTAAAGAGGGTCGGATTGAGACTTGAGATTTTGGGCAGCAAGTGGATCACTCCACGATTGCTGTGCGTAAAAATAGCATATCCAGGGTTTTAGCTGGAATCCTTGGTTGTGGCGTGAGACTCGGTTAGCTCAGCGGCTTTTGATATGCACGCTGACACTGGCAGCTGACGTTGCGAGCTTGGCCAACTTGAAGGTCTTCGTGAAAAATTTGGTCACCGCCATTCCGATTTTGCTGTAGTTCTCATTCGACATTCATATAGCCTTCGTTTGCGTCTGGTGGTCTAGTTTGCTGTTGCCCTAGTTACGGTGTTGTCCGATCCCGGCTGCGGTAACAGCGCCACTGTTTGTATCTTCTCAGCCGCGATTGAGGATGCGCATGCAACCCGACACCAAGACTGCCGCAGCCCTCTTACTAGTTCCAGTCAGCTCCGCAGATCAAGCGACCTGATCTTCTCTTCGTTAATTCAGCTTTCAATCTCAACAAACCTCTTCTGTGTTCGACCTTTGGACGAAGTTTGTTGACCATTGACTCTTAAGTACAGTTCTCGTGATCTCGGCCTTGGAGCGTTTGATATTCGGACACCCGCAGCAGCCCTAGAAACGCAACACTGAGCTTGGAGAACTGAGAAATTATCAACCCCAAAAGATCCAAACCCCCATACCAACGATGCGGCTACCAGATGCGAATCCTCTGGTTCTCCAGCGAGCCACCACTGCTTTCCAGACCCTTCAGGCTCTGTTTATCCCCATAATAATGGGTGTAACAGGTGCTTCAATGATACAGGCAAATGCAGCACACTCCTCGAGTAAATTCATGTTTGCTTTGGTGAGTTCGTCTTCAGCTATCTCGCCAATTGTAAGAACGTAGAAGCTAACAAGCACATATAGTGTTGGTTGACGATTCCTGCATTGATATATGTTGCAATGACCCCCCGGTTTGCTAGAACGAAGCCATTGTCCAACCCGTACGCCATATGCGGCTTTAACTGTTTGATATGTGTTTGTACCCTGAAATCGCTTCCTCACGTGAGAATTCCACTAACACAAACCTTCAGTTCTTCTGGTTCGTCGCTCCAATTGCTCTAGGGGTGTACAATTCCAAAGCTCAGCAAGAAGGATACGATAAAATTCAGAGCGACTTCAAAAACAAGGCACCTGGAGCCGTAGCTGAAGCGGATCTGCCATCAAGCCCTTCATGTAACACCACCACCGGGACTCCTAAAGAATGCTCCCTCAACCAGGCCGATGTCGGTCTCGGGGTATTTAATTTTTTATTCTGGTTCGCAACAACCCTTATAGCTATTTACGTTGCTTTATATTACCGAGTGCATTTGATCACTCCGTGGGAGGCACACAGTGCGCAGATTGGCGGTGAGCAGGTGACGGAGCACACGAAGCAGGCTTTCGGAGAGGACGACGATCCCCAGGGAGGCGATTATGCGTTGATCAACGATGAAGAGAGGTCTCACAACAGCAACACACCCTATTCCACTCAATCAACGTCTCAGGGAGCTTCCCAGTATGATGACGACTATGAGAGGCAGATGGCGAGGGATGGAGAAGCAGACAGAAGCCGAAGCGTGGGAAGCGGAAGCTATGATGCCGGACGAGTTGGATTTCCAGACGGAGATTATGCGTATACAGGGGCAGGGCGATAAATTGACATTTGCTAAAAAAAAAATTGGAGGGTATAAATGTTGGAGGGCTGCGGCTGAGACGGTGCTTAGTCCATATGGGCTCCGGGGGGTGGCAGTGGTGTTTGAGCATTGCTTTCCTGTGTAATGTGCTGGCGTAATATCCATTGTAGCTCTTTTGAATACTAGCCTTCGGTGTGCTTTTGTTTTTCTTACAGTTTCGTCATTGCATATAAAAAACCATGACCGCTCACATCATCCGAGTTAGGGTTAGCACGCTAGCTAATTAGGAATTCGATTCACCTCATTTCTTCGGGAAACTTTTTGGGTTGCGGATCTGTATTTAATCTTCTTGCATGGTGCATGACAATGCAACTACACCTGGCCTGCGTAACAGCATCCGATCGTGCCATTGCTGTTCTCGACTCACGTGAAGAATTGTCTGAATTGCCTCTTGGGAAAAGGTGAACGTTAACCCATGATGACAAATATAAAACAAAATTCAAATCCAACTATGAACTCCTCAACCTGCCTACCCAAAAGTCAACTTGGGCCCCAGCTATCAAGATTCTGGCTGAGATCGTTCGGATCAACACATGTGAACGAACCTACAGGAGAATACAAGTATGCTGAACTGGGGAGGTGTTTGATTTATTACCTCTTTTGTGATGACCGTCTCTTGTTCTCTGGATAGCAAGTGCCTCAGACCCAGTTCGTTTCTTCGTTCTTTATGCTACCCAGAAGGTGGAATATAATTAAGAACTATATGACTAAGATTTAAAACCCTAGTTTCAGCCAAGCTTACTGTAGAAAAGGTTCTTCATTAAAAAAAGTGCTTGCTTACAGATGCATAAAATTTCTACCAGGATGATTATTGATACAGGCAGTACCAAGATTACCCTCAACCCTGGTGCCCTTGGCTAACCTTCGTCTCACTAAGTGGAAAGTCTAGTGGGTTGGATACGGCACTTCCATGTATTATTACATTAGGTACTAATCGAACAAAAATACTTTTCCAACAATCAAAACCTCCTCTAAGATTGTCTTTGGTTGACTCTATCCATACCAAGTACACCATCTATTTAAGGAGCGGAAAACTATAGAACTTGAACAAGAGGAAGATTCAAAAAAAAAAAAAAACCAAAAAAACTCTAGTGATGAAGACACTAGAATGAAGAGAAGGATGCTGAGTATGTTGCCACTTTTATCCCTCGGATTTTGACCAAATTAAAGCTAGTTTGCGGCTTAGAAAAATAGGCGGATGCTGCTTTACAGCATCGAGGACTAAGTCAAACTGAACAATCAATGGTTATATGCAAAAGTACCATAGCCTTTATCCAACTAAAGAATTCGAGCTAGCTACTACTCTTATGGGGTTATATTACAAATGAAATTGTAGATATTCCAGCTACTTGACCATCCATATTCACTTTATCTAACGATTCTCGGCAGGCATCCACAACAACTCGGGTTTCTGTCTTATGCATTTACAAAAAGTCTTATACTAGTCGATGCTGCCGATGTTTTATAAATGAGTTGAAATGCTCATTCCAGAGGGTTAGCAGATCATGACTGCGGTAGCCTCTCGGCTCTAGCCTGGATAATAGCCCAATTGATCTGGAGGATGACTCAATCGACCCGGGGGACAACTAATAGCCTAGTTTTATGTATCTAATATAGCTCTAGTTAGGTATATTTTTATTAAGTTAAAGTAACGTTATATACTAAATGCAGTAATTAAATAAATTGCCCGCGGGGGGCATAGTCCGCGAGCAGCCCAGAACACATACAGCACCACAGATATAAGAAATATCAGGGCACCAAGGTTCTTGCACCTTACCTAGCGCGCATAAGTAAGAAACAGGGAAGATTTTCCTAGTGTCTATAAGACTCTACAAGATGAACAGTGCCATACCTATGTAGATATTCAAACCCCATACGTGTTGAATATTCCTACAATTAATGATTTGACCTGGACCACTGACAGAGTTCCTCACTGCTCAACTTCCTAATCAAGATCTCAGTGTTATGTTATCTGAGGAAGGGAGATATTGACATGCTAGAGCCTCAATACATCACTGCAGAAGAGGCAGAGGCAGCTACCGAGACCCAACGCTAATTACCATATAAAGTATCAACGGCGGAAATAAAATTCCAAGTCACGGAAATTCAACAAGTACATTCTATACACGTGTCGTTTCCCAAGGCATACATACTCACACCATTTAGATTTCTGAGGAGTAAAAAAATGCAACTGGAGTGTAATTACAGCGTACGCACTGCTATGATACCACTACCAGTCATATATGTAAGGTTTGGAAATTCGTTTAGATAAGTAGCACTGCAGGTCTGGATTGGACCTCGCCGTGGTTATTGATTTTGCTGTAGTCTCGTGAAATAAGTAGGTTACGTCTTCAATTTTGTACATGCACCTTCCTCCGCCTTTACTGTAATGGGTATGTTACACTTTATCGTTGAGACTTAGAGATATAAAATTTTACTTGATATACCTACCTCACTTTTGGAGATCTGAAGAGTTTCTGGTATACATAATAACTCTTCTTAACATAGGGGCTGGGGGTTCCTCTCCCTTTACACCTTTATTCTACCTTTTCTGCAACCCTTTCTTCACTCTCTTAACTCTCCTGGTACCCTTATATTTACCTTATTTACCATAAATGTCTTATTATACCCTTTATTTTTACTCGAACCTTAACTAAGTCATACTCCTTTTTGGGGGACTTCTTTTCGATTTTGGAGGATATCCACCTCATAGGTCCGTCAGGTGACTTTTCAGAAACTGAGACAAAGTCACCTGACGGACGTTACTTTTCATAGGAGTAGGTACGCATGTGCGAACCTCTTTTCAATATAACGCACTTTTAGCATCGCTACTTAGATCCAATAGTATGTGGAAGTGCAGGTCCCGGTCAATTATATCTTGGTACTTACTCTGTGAAGAAGTTTGAATAGTGTGGCATCTACACACTGTAATGAGAATGACAATCTACGCACTGTAATGAGAATTGTCATTGTGTTATAATAAATTAACCCATAAATAACCCATTTCTCTAACCCACATCGTCGGCACCACTAGTGGCCTTCCGTTGTGTTGTTCCGTTCTCTTATCCTTCATGGCTTCCCTGCTTAATAGATCCCATTATAGAAAATCAGGAGCCCCAATAACAGTGTATAAATCCAAATAAACCATCAAAAGCACAGTTCAGCTGCAGTGAATCTCCTCCTACATTCTTTCCATCCTCTTCCCAGTAAGCTCACCTCATTTGTTCCATACGAAGGCCTGGCAGAGCTGGCGTCTACTTCTGTCCTTGTTGCTTCAAGATACCTTTGTCACACCAGTATTGGCTGATGTTGTAGCATGCCTCACCACACCTGAGCGGGTGAGTCTTCGGGCAAAGGTGGCCTTGAACACAGACATACTAAAAGGATATGAAGTTAGTAGATGTTTATGAGTTTATAGGACAGAAGTGTAGCCTACCGAGTTCGTATCGAATGGGATACCGCCACACACTTTGAGGAGATATAGCTTACTGTTGCTGCAGCTATAGTTGCCCGGGTCGTAGCAGGCGACATTTGATCCATATCCACAGGGAAGGTAGGCAACCCCTCCGATAATTGGGCAGAGGACGTTCCCGTTGTTGGGGTAACAAGTGTACTAATAAGAATACGTTAAGATGAGGCCCTTATTTTTTGAGAGATCTTCTGTGAATCTGTGAGCATACATCAGTCTTCTTGTATGGCTGCTTTCCACACATGTAGATTTGCTGACGGGCCTCGACGGCCGGAGTAGCAGCAGAGAGAGTAGCAGAGACAACAGCAAAGAGAGCTGCGAGAGTAGTGGAGAACTGCATGTTAACGTTAGGGATGGGTTTGTCAACGAAAAGAGGTGATGTGGTTCGTTGGTTGAACGAGGGTAATAATTGTAGTGATCGTGAAAGCGTATGATTTTGTAGGCAAGAGCAATCGTGATGAAGAGAAAGAGACCAGGTGAGGATGGAAGGACGAGTGGATTTATAGAACTGGGACAATATAGGTAGTCCAGCATTTCTTCTTTCTTACAGTGAGAAAAACGACCGCCCCGAATGGTGGTCATAGTTACCAGAATGGGAAATAGTAACCCTCACTGGCCTGAGGCCCTGAGTGGCCCGACGCATGGGTTCAGTTGGCAAAGCTACTGTAAGAGAAAGAAGATTTACGTACTTGCAATTGAAAGTGTGAATGTATGATCCAATGCCCGGTCGCCAACCTTCTCGAGAAGTTCAGCCTCACTTACTTGGGTAGCTACTTAGCACTTTAGCTTATATCAACCTCTCACATATTCCCCCACATCGTGACAGTACATGTATCCTGGGTGGTGGTCATTCTTTCCATAAGAGTGATAGCTTCACCTCCATGAGACAGCATCTATATCACAGATTCTCGGGCTCTGGAAGCCGGATATATCAGCATATGCATGCACTGTAGGTAGCCAGACGCAAGCCTTAAACCGTCTCTTTTACTCCCTGTCCTTTAAGTCTAGATCCCTGATATCTGAGCACAGCAGAAGACATACTCTCACTAGGTAATTCACTTCAGTATTTTTTTAAAAAATATAAAAATAAAAATAGGTAACTCACTTAGCATAAGCTGTAGTGCTTAGAGTCAAGGTATCTAGAACCAGAAAGAGATCGTCATAAAACCTTAGTAGGGCAGGAGGCCGAAAACTTGAAGTTCTTCAGTTAAGGTATTTTCTGCCCCTCTTCTTTATCCAAAAGTTAGAATAAAGCTCACTCTCCTTGTTTAAGGGTCTTTGTATTTGAGATTTTTGTATAAATGCTAGCAAGGACTGGTCAGGAAGCGGCTAGTGCACGTGAAGACCCGGATTCCGACATGATTTCAATTTTCAGGATATAGAGCTCTAAAAAGCTCTTACTAATCCTCTACGAGGAGGCATCTTTGGCTCTGTTAAGAATACTATCCAGGATCGATGATGAAGTTTTGATGAAATACTCTCATGCCACGGTGAATTGCACGGCACGTACGGCACCAGCTGCAGTCTTTGGTGTTGAAGTTACTAGCGTATTGTGCGACTGGACTCCAAATTATTACACTTCCTATATACTTTGGAATATATGCTGCGGGGTACCAAGTAGTACACAAGCCTATGTAACCATACTATATGTATATCTTTTTGGGGGAAATTGTCCCTTAGTTAAGAAGCAGCTGTGGATACGTGACATTGTACCACCAGGCTTAAAATAAAGAATTGACACGGTAACGCTCTCAGGAGGAAATACCAACCCCGTTGGCCAATGGATGCAGCATCCGATCAAGTGTAACCATGCATGTACATCTGTCGGTTGCTATTAATCTCAGTAGGCGAAAGACTTAGTTTCCCATATTATTTATAGTACTGATTCCCCTTGTCCTTTTATTCTCTGTTGGGCAAGTGAAGTTTGCGTAACTATTGCCCATAGCACTGTCTATCCGTTTTGTTAAATTCCTAAAAGATAGGTCAGCTAGAACTAATATGAGGAGCTTGAAAAGGGGAGATACGCCCTGTTAGGCTAAGAGCTCAGTTTAATAGAAATACCAAAAGATGAACAATTTCTGATAATGGGCTGTGGGGTTACATATTCAAAGATTTGTAACATTACCCAACATTGCTGTGTAGGAAGAATATACTCTCACATCAGCAAAGCATAGCCCAACAGCAAGCATAAGCATAAACCATCACTGACGTCAGAAAGGACGTCATATACTTTGAGTATGCAAGAATTGAATATATGATATAAAGCGGGTCCAGAGGTAATATCAGCTAGCGAACGAATGCCAAACCTCTCACCTCAATCGCTCGATCCAAACCCCAAACTTCCGAGCCTACATGCTGTCGGTCACAGCCCCAATTAATCGCCTTGTAGGCTAAGCTCAGGCTTTTCTCAATTCCAAGGTGGATGTCAGAACGTAGTCCGAAAATTACATCTACACAGTAATGACTCACAATAGCTCATCTTTTCAACATTAGAATCTATAAGCTCTACCTATGTTTATAAAGTGCGGCTTAAGAATCCATCATTACACAGAGTTACAGAACCCTTCTGGTGGATCGTCTTTTTCTCCAAAAATTGCTCTCTGGAATAAATCTTCACCACTCTCAACTTTATATATCAAGAGTGTTGTTTCATCTTTATAATTTAGTTTTGTGTATTTCTTCGATATTTATGATTTACGAACTTCTGCAAGCCGATAAGATTGTACAAACTGCATGAACAAGCATAGATATTGGCCAGACCAATGGTAAGACATAACCCAAAAACATCACTATACAATAATTCAGAACTTTGAGGAACATCCTCAAACCGAGCTGTAGCCTTCCGAGGCGTGTATTGTTTTCGAGTCCTTCGGAGCACTTTCTTGATGATAGCCTTTTTTTCAATGTCTGGATAAATGGCGATCGGATTAAAGATTCTGCAACAGCATAACCGATAAAGACGAAAGCGATATGTGGTGTCAGTTGAAGCATGATGATGAAAAGCGTGGACCAGATTTGTGCGTGATATAGGTATGTTGGCCATGGGAGACATTGTATAGTGTGGAGGTCTTCTAGGCCTTGACCCTGATAGTAGTTGCACCAGATGTATAATAAGAGCCAGGTGACATATAGGATGCAGGGTGCTGTAGTGCGCCTCGAAATCTTTGGCACCTGATGTTCTAGTTGCTGATGGTAGAGTGGTAGTAATGACTGCGCATTTTCCAAAGGGTTGCTCATATAGGTTTGTTCTACCATTTCTGACTGGATCTCGAGTTGGATTTCTATCGTATAGGTTTGGGCTACCATTTCCGACTGGATCCCGAGTGGGGTATCTGTCGTATAGGTTTGTTCTACCATTTCTGACTGGATCTCGAGTTGGATATCTGTGTAGCCAGAAAGGGGACAATGATTCATGCGTGCACGTGATATTGGCATAGTCACGAGATTGGTGATAGGTAGGTGGTAGTATATTCGCAATAAAGCTTTAGACTGCAGAAAAGAAATGTATCGGTTCAGTGTTGGTGGAATGTATGCCTCTATAACTCCAGAGCATCAAAGGCGCCTTATATATACACCGATTCCTCCCATGAAAGACAAGTTCAACTATAATTCCTAAATTCTTTCTTCAAAGGTTATTGCTACGAAGTAAGTAATGACTCAGGTGCAGACTGCTATATGTTAAATCCTATATTCTTATTTTAACAGATTCACCACATTTATATACAGTAAGTGGACATAAGTCTTGGTAAACACCAAAACACACCAAAAGTGGTTATCGTGTTAGTAGAAATGTTAAAAACTGAGCCCGGAAACTCATTACATAAAAAAAATTGTAGATTTAAGAGAAAAGCACACGGTCTTTCCTCTGATTTTTACAGCCTGGCTAAACGTCTTGAACAGGCACAGCAGTCTGTAGAACTGAAGCCAATTCCAAAATCGTGGAAATTGCACTAAACTGTATGGGGAATAGCGCGTTCCCACAACTTTTCAGTTTGCGAGGACTTCCAAAAATCACCAGGGTAGCTGAAGAACTTCTATAGGCCTATAAACCCGGATTTAAAAACTTCATATTAAGCTCAAACTATATCCAAAAAGCCGCCCGTAAATTCACAAGATGAGTGTGATTATGCAGGTGTCTACGAAGGGCACTTTTGGTGTGTTTTGGGGTTTTACCAACTTATGTCCACTTACTGTAGCTGTCATTCTAGATTTTTTGATTAATCACGAGAATTGCGAATCTCAAGTTTTTTAATTTGCGAATAACAATTATCCTTCTTCCAGATTGCCTAGTTTACATTTCGATTACCCTCAATTTAGAGTTTCATAGGAGCTCGACGGAAGGTGTTGACTACGTTTAGAGGGACAGCCCTTATAAGCAATAAAATCACGTGAAGTGAGATCCTGATGTGAGGTAGCAAATCTGGTTGCACTACCGAGGATTCGGGGTGCCAACCAGACTAGGATTCGGGTATTATTCACCAGACTAGTACCAGTATCTCTATGTAAGGAAACTAGTCTAGTTGGAAACTAATGTGGTACATACCGTACAGAGGCGCACACCAAAAGTCTTTACTTTGGGAATCTTGCATATGCAATGCCTATGCACCGCATGCAGCTTGGCATTATTCAGCTCCAAACGGGCGCATTTTATACCAGCCATGTAGCGATTTGTTTTACCTTTACTGTTGCTCGCCTCCTACCCGGGTAGCTTCTTTGGGTGCAGAACGTCTTCATTGTCCCTAGTCTCGTGCCATTGCCCCTATGTTGCCTTATGCAGCGTCTGCTAAACTATGCCAAGGCTACTTCGCCTATGCGGAGAAACTTGGCGTATGCATCACTAATGCAGCAGGCTTTGCATACTATTATGGACGTATATATAAGCCATTAGGTATATTCAAAGTAGTACGTTTGACTATTTTCAGGGCAGAGTACAGGCAACAGTAAAGGTAAAACTCATCATTACATGGCTGCAATGCCATTGCAACCGTTTGGAGCTGAATAATGCCAAGCTGCATGCGGCGCATAGGTGTTGCATATGCAAGATTCCCAAACCGGAAGGAGGAAGACTTTTGGTGTGAGCCTCTGTACTCCGCATCAATAAATCTTGAAAATACACCAAAATAGAGCATTAATTAATAATTATCTCAAAACAACCTTGTCTCAAAAGGTACCATTTACTGATATGTAGCGATTAGTCTGGTTGGCACACCAAGACAATGTAGATATGGACCACTTACAGCTGTTTGCTAGCGGAACAGGGTTGCTCTTCAGATTAACATACGGGTAGTGAATGGGTACCATACCGCCAGCAGGCAAACCTGGCTATAACGAATGCCAAGATTCAGACCATAACAAAATGTCACGTGCCTGCGATGGTAAAGGGAGAAGTGCGGAGTAAAAAAAATAGGATGTAGTCAATTTGTGTTTTCTCTACTACAGTCAACTTCCTTCAAGAACTTGGATATTACTTTCAGTCACTAAGTATAGCCAGGTTTGCCTGTACGTGTATGCGCAGTTGGTAGTTTCAGAACTGATTATGATATTTAACTTAATAGCTCGCAATGCAATTGGCACAGGCGTGCTATTGGTTACATGACTACCAACTTGTGTTAAATCAGTGGGTACAAAAGGCCACATAAGGTGCAGATTGCAGATGGCCCCAACATCCGGAAGACACCCAACGCAAACCGAACCTTCGAACTGAAAGCGACTACAGTAGTATGAGATGGGGTACCTTCAACCTGCAATCCTCTTGGCTGTAGCAGCTGGTATGTTTGTTCACTAATTATAACCTTATGATAAGATCACGGAACCTGTTGAAGACACGTAACTGACTTCAGCGACACACAGCTGCGGTCCAGTTTGTCGCCCCTTATATCACGCGCTCGTATATTCTCTTCACACCACCAGCCAATGCTGTGTATGCAAGATTTGATAGTCTCATTGCCAATGCTGTGGCAGATGGGCAATGCCAAAAACATCATCCAGAGTTATTGAAGGGATGTGAAGATATGCATTTCGATGCAGGGATTATGTATGCTGCATGTGTAAGCGATTTTCAAATGAGGAGGAAGTGGATACCCGGCCTGGGGCAAAGGTATTTGGAGCAAGAGAGGTCTCAAAATGGAGGCCAGGTGGGGCAGAGTGGCTTGATGATTGACAAAATGGTGAAATGGAATGTCGAGGTAGAAATTCCTTTTCAATTTTCAATTTGGTTAGGTGTGGCTAACTGATATATCTCGGGTAATAGACCGACGAGGCGGTAGAGCTGGAGCTTCGGGGTTTCCCAAACAATGTCGATTTTGCGCTTCATGGTAAATCTCTCTTGTTGGAAAACGTATTCATTTTGCTTTTCTCATATCAATGGTTTGACGTTATAGGATTCGATATCAACGTCCTCTCACCTAGCAACATTACCTTTTACATTATTAATCACCGTCCCTTTGGGTCGGTGGTAGAGAAATTCTGGCACACTCCAGGCGAGGATCATCTGAATTTCATAAAAACGATACATATTCCATTCTCGTCCGCTGGGGGTGCACCCACGCCAAATGATATATTCGCTATCCCTGAATCCGACCACAAGAGTGGCTTCTTCGTAACAAATGACCACCGGTTCAAAGAAGGCATATTGCGAAAGGTGGAGGATGTTGCAAGACTTCCACTCGGTCATATTAGCTATTATGACGATGAAGGGAGCTGGAAAATCGTAGCGAAGAATATCATTCAGGCGAACGGAATTACGGGGACTAAGAAAATGGCAAGCGCAGAGAATAGCCACCCACCTCCATCAAATAACCTTTATGTATCTTCATGCGGGGGTGGCTTTATCAGAGTATTCTCTCGAAACTATGGGTCGTCAGAGATTTACCCTGTTCAGGATATTGTTCTTGATTCTCTGCCCGACAATCCAAGCCTCTCATATCCTTCCCAGTCTAAGTTTCTCATTGCTGGATTCCCGGAACCAGCGATCTTGCATGACTACGTTGTCAAGCCTGCGGGAGAGGGGCCTGAACGTAGCCCAGTCGCAATTTACTCCTTCAGGACAAATCAAATCGGGTCTTCATTTTATGGGGAGGGTTACACGGGAGAAGTGCCAGTCGAGACCGTTTTCGCGGACAGAAAAGGACTGCTTGGAAATGCGACTTCGATTTCATTATTGGTGGAGGGTGAGGAGGGATTGAAAGGTGACTTGTACATGTCGGGGCTAATGACCGACGGGATTATGAGGTGTAGAAAATTCATGTAAAGTCGACTCGGCCGGAGTGGCCTATGCACTATTGGTTTATCAATAAACCGAGGGGCAAATGTTTCATAACGCTGAGGTCATTCATGATCACCGAGTTTCCCTTGGCGATGCAACGCCAGTTTTCGCCACGTAAGAGTGAGTACCCAACAGAAACTGCTACGTGGTGCAAATTGAATTGAATTCACACATTGTTCACGTCCACGCCTTATTCTATTGCTTGCGCAGATATTCACGTGGGTCGAACAAACCAACTTACAGCCTAATTACCACAGGATGCTTGAATACTTTACAATCAAGAAATTGAGGAAGAACCATCATTCCACCCCCAATGTTGATGGTTCTCTGACTCCGCTCTTGCCTCCTCATGATGAGCGTTTCCTGGCTCAGATTATAGATGAACCGGTGGCAGATGCAGAGTCGAAGAACGTCATTTTCAATGTGCCACAGCCTCCGCAGACACCCTTAGCTGTAGATACCCCAGTCAACACCACAACGGAGAATGAACCCGAAACTGTGGCCCCAGCAGTGACAGGGGATAGAGACTGGATGGGGAATTTGAGGGAAAAGTGGGGATACTTAGAGGCTCTTGGTTCAACTACAGCATCACGACTTGGGAAAACTGTTGTGGGCAAAGCGAAGGATAAAGGAAAGGGAAAAGAGAAGGCAACCGAGGCACCAGCTGATGGAGTGGAGGTAAGTGCCATAGGTGTAGATTTTATCAGGAGCAATTGCTTATTTCTGTGAAGTCAACGGCCAACACCCCGACTGGGCCCCCTGAAAGTTTGTCTTCACTATTTGTTTTCATGTTTATACGCCCCACTAATGTTCAGCAGTAATACGGGAAGATCAGGAGCTCACCGACATCCTCGAGCGCTTGAATTGTGCAGCCTTAAATGTAAACCTTGAATCCACCTTGGTTGCAGGATATAGCTAAGATGTTTTACTACAGGGAACTGTATTATCCTCCCCGTCAACAGGGATTAAAACGCTAATCCGCAAGTTCACCCAGATCTTGAAGGATCTGATGAACGGTGTCCCCACCGCATATGGTGATCTCGTTTCCCTCTTTGAATCTTCTTCTTCTGTTATGGAGAAGACATACTCCTCTCTCCCAGACTTCATGAGGCGGATAATTCACACCATGCCCGACAAAATGACGCCCGCGGTCCTTCGTACGCTGGCCGCAACCTCCCCAGCTATTGCGAACGCTGGTGGACTGGGATTAAAGGAGATGGTGACTACACCAGGAGTATTAGAGGACCTACTTAAAGGCATTGTCCAGGCCTTGAAGACCAGATTTCCAATCTTGCTTAGTGGAGGAGTCGCGGTAAGTTTGGGCGTCTTTGTGTTGTTTTGTGCCCTGTGGTATTGTTACAAGAGGGGAAAGGAAACCAGGGAGGAGATGGAGGAAGCAGAAAGGATGGCGGCGGTTGGTGGAATAGGGACTGAAGGGGAGCTGGCGAAAAAGAAGGAGGCGGAGACAGGAAATAAGGAGGCGGAGACAGGAGCTAAGAAGGCGGAGACAGGAACTAAGGAGGCGGAGACAGGAACTAAGGAGGCGGAGACAGGAACTAAGGAGGCGGAGACAGGAAATAAGGAGGTGGAGACAGAAAATAAGGAGGCGGAGACAGGAAATAAGGAGGCGGAGACCACCGGGCCGGCGAAAAGGGGGTGGTGGCAGTCGAAGTAAGAATAATTACGGACGGAGGGTATATTCGTTGGATGGGTATATTCGTTGGATGATGAATGCTGTACATTGTCTATATACACTGCCTTGTCCTCAATCGGATTCAGGCTGGTTATATTTCTTTATTCACAAGGAAGACAGGAGAGGTGGATTCAAAGGTGAATTTTCCGAATCTGCCATATAAATGGGAATATGTTAGCTTTGACCTGGAACCTAGTTCCTTCCTCGTAATCGGCAAACCGGCCTAGTAACTGGCAATGTCTTCCTTTGCAATCGCCCGTTTTGTTTGCCGACCATATTCTGTCTTATCTCCTTTATAAAGGAGATCTTACAGCATGCATAATAGGATTAGAGGAGCTTAGTAGAAAAAGATCAGTATTTTGGTTCAGTAGCTGGAGAACATGTAACCAATGTAAGCACGGTACAGAGGTTGGCCGCAATGATTATAGTCTTGATGACTTAATGAGTTGTGGTAGTGATCCTCGATAGAAAATGGTGGATGTAACAACTAAGGTAGATTGATAGTACAATACCCCGCGAGAGAGAGAGGCTATGGCAGATGCTCTAATTGTATAGGCCACATCGGAACGGGCTCCGAGCCTCTTTGATACGGCCTGTCTTCGGGCTCTTTCACAATATAGGGGGAGATTCTTTGGTACAGGAAACTACAAGTCCCATATCGTGATATTAAATCATTCCCGTAATGCGCATAACGCAGGCCAGTAAAGTATCTCTTTCCGAACAACTGGGAACCATTATATGCACAAAAAAATCAAAAGTCTTCTAATGGATGATCCTGCGATGGGCTGGGGTCCAATCCAGGAGAGAATCGTAACAAAAGATACAAAGAATACCGAAGGGAACACCTGGAGTGTAGAGGCCGCAGCTTGTATAGATTTGATAAAGAAGGCCGTTGGGGGGGGGGGGAGAGGGGGGAAGGGTACGCTTGGGATTGATGTTAGTTGAGGGTAAGCGTAATGCTAGCGGAATTACAGACTCATCAGTATGAGTAGGGCGCCTGCCGAAAGTCATGGTTGAACCATTTCACGGGTTTCTATACTGGCCGCATCCTGCGCCGCTTATCCTTGTGCAGCTAGATTTCCATGACTTTTGGGCTAGGACTGTGTAGTCTGGCTTGCACTAGCCCCTCGGTAGAGGTAAATCCTGGAGGAGGGAGGCTAGATATACGAAATAGTAGTACGAGAGGGGACGTTTAATATAAAGTTTATGAGAGACTAGAAAACGACAATCGACAGACATGGATGCCTCCGATCTCCCTTGTAAAATCATTTTCCCAATATCTTTTGATCTAAAAATGCCTTACCCAAACATTCGGTTCCACATATAATCCGACCCCTACCTTCTCTACCCCATCCTCCTCCACAAACTTCCTCTTCGGAAAAACCCTTACTGGGACCAGCCCCCCCGGTATTACTACTTCGTAGCTCTCTTCTTTATCTCCCTCGCTCTGCCCCATATCCATCTCCTTGCCCCTTTTAATACACCGATAGGGATTAACACTCGGAACCTTGAAGCTCACCCCCGTCCACTTCTCCCAATCCTCTACCGCGCTCTCAATAATCGCACTCTCCCAGCAGACTTTCACCATCTTTGCACCCATCTCAATATGTTTGCGTAACCAGGGATCATATAAATCTTTTTGATCCATCATTTCTAACTCCTCCTCTTGTTGTTTATTCTCTCCGCCGCTTAGGATTTTCGTTGGTGGATCCTCCCCCCTCCTGCACCGAATATACCTATCCATATCAACCCACACATTCCCCCCAGCCCCTTTCCTCGTCGGCCTAACCGGGACAACTAACGCCTCGAAACCCTGATTCTCAGCTATTCTCTTGAGTCCTTTTAACATCTCTGCTGCCAGGTCTATCCCGCTGAGCTTACTCGCACGGTAGTCTGGGTCAATAGCTACGCTCAATGCCGATAAAGCGTTCGCTGGGCCGGGAGCTTTCTCGGGAGAACTCCCCATAGCTAATACTCTGTCCCAGCCCCTGTCTGGGAGAGTTGAAGACTCATTGGGAGTCGGCCAGTGGAAAGGGATGGAGTTTGCTTGGCCGATGATCTTCGCTCCTGGGAAGGAAGAGCTCCCAGAGTGTAGAATAGCAGCTAATTGAAAGGGTGTCCACCGCTCGTCGACCATAATTTTCTCAAATAAGGAATTGGCTTCGGTGGGGGCGTGGGTGATGAAGTCAGGCCAGACGCTTGTGACGGGATGGGAGAGGTCCAGGAGGGATTCGAGGAGGGGGGAGGGCGTATGGGAGAAGGGTTGAATGGTGATGAGCGAGGTAGGGGTGAGAGGGAGGTTGAGGTAGAAGGAGGGTTGGGAGGGGTTGCTGGTGCCCGGGTTTGCGGGAGGCGTAGAGGTATACGTAGAAGAGGGAGTAGATTCTGCGGCCCTAGCTTGCGGGACGGGGATGCATGAGCCCATTGCTAAGGTTCGCTGTGGGAAAATTGGGGCTTTTCTGAGGAGTTGAAGTTGAGGGCAAGTTGAGGGCCGAGTTGCTCAGTGCTTGAAAGCAATTCTCCGTCTTCACAAAAAGGGAAACGTAGTTCTTATACACCTTATTCTACATATTGGGTAGCTACTTACTATCGATACCACCGGAGGTCGGCTGCGGTTGGCCATTATCCAAGAACTCGTGCAAACCGCGCGCCGGGCCCGCCGGCCGAACCGCCCTGGGCCCGTGACTCATGACACTTGACACTTGACACTGGGGAAAACCACCAGCCTTGCCATACTCCAACCAGAATCTATCTTCTTTAGAGTAAAAGTATCAATTGAAGCTTGCCGCATGCAGGGACAGTATATGAAACACCTAACGCGTTGCGTGAGACGAGCCAATAAGAACGGGGGACTGTTGCTGCATTCAAGTTTTTCGACAAAAATATTAAAATAGAAACACAAAGACCACGTTATGTTAAACAAGCAGTAGGATTTTATTTTCTCATGTAATCAACCTCCTCAATTTTTTGGGGGGGGATAAGGGAAATTAAACACACTACCTACTTCCGTCTGTACAAAATTAGAAAGTTGAGGAAAAGGCAGGTACACAACATGCATTACTGATTTGGGTCAAACCTCCTAAATAATTGAAAAACCAAACCGCGCCAACTAAACGTACTTATATTGCTGTCCGCAACTTAAATCCCACCTTCAACCACCTCGCCCACCACATAAATACCGCCGAAAATAACAAGAGGGTACCCAAATATCAATTTGCCACGGTCTCCCCTTTCTTCCCTCCCACTCCCTGAAGTGCTCCAGCAATAGGTGGCTCGAGGTCCATACATAAAAATTATAACACCCAATCTTGAGGCCAACACAGTAGGTTTGAAGGTACCCCACCAACATGTTGAACAGCGCCCTTATTACACATTAGCACTCGCACCAAGTGCCCATTCATATGTCCACACCAGGTATTGTCTGAAACAAGAAACCTCCCCACAACTTACAGACCACGCCTCAAAACCACCATCTGGGAACAAGTAGTCTCTCTCATTACCTTCTCTCCTTATGCCGTCATCAATACCGCGAGTCGCATTGTTAGTGCCAATGCGTGCATGGATCCAATCCACCAACTTTCTCCATGCCGACGGTACCAAGCGATGGTATTGGAATTGCGAATCTGTGTGGTGAGGTTGAACTGGAGATTGAACTCGCTAATAGATCTTGAAACACTGTTAGCAAATAAATGTGTCCCTCAAGTTGATCTGGGACTAGGGAAGGAAGACCCAAAGGAAGCATGGCAACAAAAGATCTACGAGATTGGGGTGGACCACTCAGTTGTCTTCACGGACGGAAGCGTGAACCTCAGGATCGGAGGGACATTATTTTGTCAGATTCACAGGCCGCCATTGCAGCGGTCAAGAATGCGGGGAGGAGGGGCAAGGCCAGAACCAAACACCTCAATTTTAAACAGTGTTCTCAACAGGCCAGGCCAGGCCGGCCTGGGCCACAGTAAGGCAGGCCTGGCCTGGCCTTCTTATTCAGGCCGGCCTGAAGGAAGGCCTGGGCCTGTCCAGACCGCCTGAATAATGCAGGCCGCCTGAATAGCCTAGGCATGGCCTGCATAGCCTGGGCCACGGCCTGAATAGCCTGGACCACGGCCTGAATAGCCTGAACCATGGCCTGAATAGCCTGGACCACGGCCTGAATAGCCTGAATAGCCTGAATAGCCTGAAGAGCCTGAATAGCCTGGACTACGGCCTGGACGGCCTGAATAGTCTGGACGGCCTGATTACGGCCTGAATAGCCTGGGCCAGCCTGAGGCCAGTCCAGGCTATTCAGGCCTTCTGAGGTCAGGCCGAGGCCGCTCCAGGCGGTTTCAGGCCCGCGCGGACCTCGGCCCCCAGGCCAGGCTTCAGGCGGCCTGGTCGGCGGCCGGGCCGGTTGAGAACACTGAGATTCTAAAGGGCCCATTGCTAGACCTGCTGTGGCCACGTCGTTGGTCTCAGCGGCTGTCGGCTTCGGTTTTCCGCCTCTGCGTAGACCACCCTCACGTGAGACTCGTAACAAGTTCCCGACATAAATGTATCTTCCTCGGGGGCTAGTAAACTGATGTCTATCCCCAGTGCCGGTTCGATATCACTGTTTCTACCCGATCCTCTTTGTTCATCGGACTGCATCATAGACTCAAGGTGCTTCTGCCTCATAGCCCAATTCACTAGAGCCAAGGCGAAGTCCTCTACCCCATCTGAAAATTCATTTCCAGTTCTATTTGTGACAACTTCGAATGGTGGAAATAGTGGTGCTCGTAGGGCAGGAACCTGTGGTGGTGTGGCAATCCCTGGTGGTGTGGCAACTCCGGGTGATGTGTCAATTTCTGGCGGTATAGCAACGTCTAGTGGTTCGGCAACCTCTGATGGTTCGGCAACCTCTGATGGTTCGGCAAGCTCTAGTGGTGGAAATAGTAGTTCTGGTAGGACGGGAACCTCTGGTGGCTCTAATGGTCCGATAACCTCTGTTGTTCTGCCAATCCCTAGTAGTCCAGCGTCCGGCAATGGAGTCTTGATCGTTGGGTGCAGAGAAAGGAAAGCCTGAAGGGACAGCGGCAGAAGACTTTATATACAAGGGATTAGGCTTCAGGCCACTACGGAACAGATAATGGAGCAGATAACGGAACAGATAACGGAATAACTAGCAGATAATGGGGGCTCTATCATTGTCACGAGAAGTGTTCTGACCATTCATCAATCTGCCACCCGATTGACCAATGGGACGCTAGGTAATGATGGTTCGGGCTGGCCGATTCATACCAGCGTTCTTTAATAGCTAGTCTGGTTGGCACAACAGGAGGGTCTGGGGAAATAATGGTTATTAGTGGGAATTATGTTATCAGAAGAGTAATTGTACATAAATGACGACATAAGATTCTAAACTCTAATAAGGATATCCAAGCCTATGGATGATTCTAGCCTGGTTAATTCAGTTGTGTATTTTACATTTTTAGGCTAGGTTGGCCCCATTAGCTATTCTTAAAATGGATACTTAATGATATAGGAATGATGCACGAGACTAGGAATGATTAGTCCGACTCGGTACACTCACAGAATAACAGGCTACATAAACCCACCTGAGCTATTAACCTTCTCTTGTTCCGCTCATTGTGTCTGAGCAAGGTTCCACTGGGTTGTTCCTGAGCCTATAACCTCTTCTTCCGCTCGTTGTGCCTGAGCGAGGTTCCGCTGGTTGTGCCTGAGCTATCAACCTCTTGTTCCGCTCATTGTGCCTGAGCGAGGTTCCACTGGTTGTTCCTGAGCATATAACTTCTTGTTCTGCTCGCTGAGCTATAAACCTCTTATTCCGCTCGCTGAGCTATAAACCTCTTATCCCCCTCGTTGAGCCTATAAACCTCTTATTCGCTTGTTCTCTTATTCCGCTCGCTGAGCTTCTCTGTACCTTTGACCAATCGCTCCTGGGTTCGCCAATGTATCGCGGCATATTATGGGCTTGGGGGTCTCCCGGGGGGTCTTTTAGGTATACCTAAATTTATGTTATTGTTTAGTATATTGATACAAGAGTGGAACAAAAGAAATGAGCGGAATTAGAGGTTTATAACTCAATCAGTTGATGGTAGTGATATCCAAAGAGTTTGAGAATATGCAGAGTATGCACGGTCTCCTTAGTACATGGAATGAGAATGATGCACCTCAGTCTCCAGACATGGCTTTTTCTCATCTCTGGGGCTCATAAAACTATTGACATGTGGATACCTCAGCTTGCGGAAATTCCAATAAAAGCTGTTGATATGTCCAAAAGCCACTGCACACTGTTGGCGCAAAAAGACTCAATACTCCGAAATTCTGACAGGCAAAATAACACTAATGGTACCTTGGAGCAGGATGATGAGTGTAGTCCTCTGGCTTCTGGGATGCGGGATATGCAGCAATTAGTCCGACAAGAAGCTCCTCCAGTCTAGCAAGCATAATACTATTAGGATCTGTTCTGTTAGATATATATTAAAAACTAACAGTTTCAGGTGGCAAATCTCAATAAAAAGGAACGCAATCTGGTGAAAAAGACCACCTGTAAAAGTAATGTGGACAACATTACAGGAAAGTTGGTTTTTGAGATGGTCTCGGTATGAGAGAAACAACAATGGATAACAGTACCGGAGGTTTTGTGAGTCCTCTAGTCGGCCTTCTGGATGGGCATGTTACATATTGTGCGAGTAGTTGATGTCTACAATAGACAGGTTCTTTCAATCCGTGGGATCTAGGACCCAGTATTAAATCCCTTCATAGAATCTCAAAACTTCGCCAATTCCATTTGTGGCTGCTCACGAATGAGAAAATATATCCTACTAGCGAATCAAAGGTAAAGCAATTGCAGCAACTGGGGAAGCAACTAGGAGAAACCGCAAGCAGCTGGGAGAAGCAACGAAGCAACCGGGGAAGCGTTTGAAGCCCCCAATAGTTGTCTTCCTGTAATGATTGCGATGGTCTGTAAGTACATAAATATATTTCTAAGTCCCAGTTGTTATCCAGATGGTCTAGGTTGTTTAAGCGCACGAGGCAGTCCAGCTCATAAGAAGTTTATAGGCTCAACATGCGGAACAAGACGACGAGTGGAACAAGAGGTTTATAGCTCAGCGAGCGGAATGAGTCTCAGCGAGCGGTACGAGAGGTTTATAGCTCAGCGAGTGGAACAAAGGAACGAGCGGAACAAGAGGTTTATAGGCTCAAGCTTAATGAGCGGAACAAAAGAACGAGTGGAACAAGAGGTTTATAGGCTCAACGAGCAGAACGAGAGATCTATAGTCTCAACGAGTGGAACGAGAGGTTTATAGCTCAGCAAGCGGAACGAGTGGTTTATAGCTCAGCGAGCGGAACAAGAGGTTTATAGACTTAGGCTTAACGAGCGGAACAAGAGTTTATAGCTCAGGCTTAACGAGCAGAATAAGAGTTTATAGTTCAGTAAGCAGAACAAGAGGTTTAAATGAATATGAAGCATCATGAAAGGAGGCTCGATGCATGCAGAAAAAAAAAGAAATGCAGTATTAGGGTAGTCTTGTATGGTCTCAAGGAGATAACTATCATGCTGGCCTGCACTTGTATTGCACAATATCAGGAGGTACTGATTAGAGGCAGTAACCTTTTGCAGAGTTAATGAGTCCTCAAGATCTTTCTCATAATAATTCTCCTCTCCTGATAAACAGGCCAATATATATTGGTATTTTCAGCTTTAACTTGCAATGATTTTGTGCACTATCAAAGGAGAAAAACACCTACCAATTGGTGTCTCGCACCAAAACAAATAAGGTTTCATAGGTTTCTTAGGTGTCCTCGCGTCTTCGCACAAAAAAAAAAAAAAAAAGGTTTAATAGGTTTCTAGGTGTCTTCGCACCTTCGACACTCAAAAAAAATAAGATTTGACGAGTTTCTAAGGTGTTTTTGCACCTCTATCCTTTTGCCTATTTTTCTGCTTCTAGAAAACATCTGGTTTGTATATCTATTGACCAGATACTATAGCTATTTTAGTATTAGCTTATGCTTGTGATGTCTATATTAGCTTATGCTTACAATGTCTGAATTCGCATGTCTCAATTCGCATATATACCTTGCTCGCCACGAGCTCTATTAGCATGCATTGCTCGCTACGGGCTTTCTCTATATCTAGCTCTATTAGCATGCCTTGCTCACCACGGGTTTTCTCTACTCTATAAGTATGTCTAGCTCAGTCTGGTTATATTTGCTATAAGAAATTAAGAATGGGGTCAACTACCTAGTGAAGTTTTCAGCGATTAAGGATGTAATGACTTTCAATTTAACCACATCTAATTTTTGTCAATTGATAGTCACATAATGCACCTATGGCTGTACTGCCCTGTAGGGGCGACTGCGTTTTATGGGTTGATCATCCATTTGTACGTATTATCTAATGGACTGTTGTGTTATGAAATCACCTCAAGTCACGTAAAGTTTAGTTGCGCCCATACTAAAAACTAACTTATTTCCCCGGACCCTCCTGTGGAAGGTGTTGTGCCAACCAGACTATTTAATAGCAATGATCTTCTCAGAGTGGACCAGGTCGGATTATGTTGATGGTGGATATTCATTGCGTAAAGATCGTAATCATGGCGATATCGATTGTTCTCATTTTTGACACGAAGTCGGTTTGGGATACTCTTGGCAATGTCGACTTCCCGATGGGGTAATGTCCACCCAATACGGAAATGATGGTCATCCTAAATGGTAGTACATTGTAGTGCTGAATCCAGACGAAAGCTTTGAAATGACTGATGGCCCCCAAGGCATGCATACAAGGGGATATAAACTCATCTCCCCAAACATTTGGGGAAATCTCCTATTTCTTCGCCACTATTCTACCTGTAGAAGATGGAGCCAACAAGTTGCTGGTTTATTTCACATCTTCCAGTTATAATTTACATGTAAATAGAGGATTTCCAGGATGAGGACTGCGACTGGGTGGCGGTATGCATGTTACTTATTTGAGGACCATCTTCTCAACAACATGGAATGGTTCTAATCTGTCCTCGTCTAACTCAATCCATGTGGTAATCACAATCATATGATCACAACCTGAAGATACCCCTCAATAGGTCTAGACTTTTGTCAAAGACATGCATGATATGCCACATCGGGATCAACGAGGTGGAACTTCTGTTTAATGAGATTTAGTTATGCGCAAAAGAGTTTCTAATAAACGGCGCTGAGGATGAGTTGCATATACTTAGACGGAGTTGCATATAGACGACAATGAGTTGTGAACAACATACATTATCTATCAACTGGAGGCTCGAGGTACTAAGTTGAGAGTTTTTTGGCGCGGAGCCCCGAGTATAAGTAATAGTAACATCGATAAAGTATGTACTGGAAAGTCGACGTTCCTAGGAGGGATATCTTTTATTTTTGGTCTAATTCCAAGACGAGAACATCTCATAGGGAATATATGTTGGTGGTTATTCAAAGGCGATAATCTTGGGGGTTTTTTGAGCATTGCCTCATAAATAATTAGCAGAAAGAAAAAAAATCAACTCTAGATTTCATGAAAAAAAAATCCATTATGATACTCGTGTGCGGCCCTTTTCTTATGTGTATTATTGCGGTGCCTTGAGCATAAGTTTGAATTTATATAGTGTCGGTTGTCTGCTAGTATTACATGTAACTATCAATAATACACTAGTACATCGAGTTACCAAGGGTCAATTCCAGATCCAGACCCGAGACTACCTTAAACCTAGACCCTCACACCTAGACCCTCACACCAGTGAGTTCTAGCCACAATACACATCCAGCTTGTTACTGGTCGAGTTCTTCGTAATCTTGAGGCTCTTCACAGCTCCTTCCAACTGGCTTCTCTCTGCGTCGAGCATTTCATCGGAAAGGGCATTATGACATCCAGTCCCAGCACTCTCATCCTCACCCTTCCTCTCCTCATCTATAAAGTCCTCCCAGGCTTTATCCGCCCCATCCTGGCTATATATACTACTGCTGTTACTTCCACTCCTTTGCCTAAGACCAGGAACTCCAAAAAGATAACCACCCAATGCCCCCGAAGCCTTTAGGTTCTCTAGGCTTACTGGTTTGTTTGGGGTAGGGTCCTCAATCTCAGAAACTAGGGTTTGGACGGCGGCTGCTTCGGCGGCGATCTTTGCGTAGCGTTCAGTAAGCTGGAGCTCGAGGGAGGTTCGAATAGCGAGGTCGACGAGGGAGCCGTGTAGGGTTGTAAGGAGGGAGGATTTCTGGCGGGGCGAGAGGTCCTTGGAAGTAGTGATGCGGCGGAGAAGGATGTGGATAGGGAAGGGTTTGGGCATCGAGTCGGGAGGACAACTTGTGGGTGGAGAAGGGCCAGGCATTTCGGAAGCAGGTGTGGTAGTTTCTTGTGTATGTGTTTGTTTGGTGGCCTGCTGTGCCTGCTGGGTAGGCTGTTCAGCCGGTTTGGTGCTCGATGATGCAGTATCTTTGACCTTTCTTCTGCGGTGCTTGTGGTGACGGGGCTTCTCAGGTACGATACTTGCTTGGACCGCAGGCTGACTGGTGGGATCTGCCAAGGCCTCAGAACCAAGCGGCCCTTGCAGGTTCTCGTGTGTCTGCTGTCGCTGACTAGTGCTTCTGTGCGATTTACCTGAGAGTTCGTTCTCCTTCTCCTTCCTTTTTGATGACCTCTCAGATATTTCTTTGGGGCCGCTCTTCTGAGTGCCAGAACTCTCGGCCTCGACAGCTTCAGAGTGGGGTTTGGACTTTCTTTTCTTTCTATGCTTTCTGTCCTCCCTTCTATCTTTTCTTTCCCCCTCTTTATCTCTATCTCCCTTTCCCCTTTCTTTATCCTTCCTTTCTTTTCTTTCGACTGCTCGGGCAACGGCAGCCATAACTCCCTTTGCTGCATCAGCTCTCAAAGCAGGATGCACGTTCGGGTCTCCAGGAACCACTTGATAAGAGCTGGTGTTGGGATTGACTGCATGATGGCGTGGCATCTCGCTGAGGTTGAAGCGTGGTGCGGAGGCAAGGGGTGAGACCAGAGCCGGAGATACGACAGCTGTAGAGTGGCTGGCATCGACAGCTGGTGGGCTCGGGCCTACAACTGGTTCCAAATGCCGTCCTCGTCCTACGGGCCATGAGATCGCAGGGGCCAGATCGAGCCTGGGTGGAGGTGGGCCCTTCGTTGGCATTCTTAACTGCCAGTGTATTGTGGTTGATATGATCTAACTAAGGGAGGGGTTGACTTGTGTAGTGATGTGATTCCTGAGCTTTAGGTTATCAGTAATTCGCCGAGAGCATGCAACAGATGTGGAGGTGGGGCCGAGATATATATACTAATCACGGTGAATGGGAAAATTTGCTTGTGGGTCATCATCATGTTGCATGACCTGAAGGGAATCAGGGAAACGGGCTCTTTTTACATATGATCTCCTAGAGAAAACTTGGCCCATATACCTACAGTTCACGATAGCATCTGATGGTAGGTGGTAGTCTAGCCAGGTACCTAGGTAAGTAGAAGGCTATGATTTCCAGGATATTCTATTCATATTGTAGTGACCAGCACTGACTTTTACATCTTATATCCTCTAGATTTTATGGCGTTGAAATCTAAAACAAGGTAACTATATATCAAAAAGAATCGAAATTTAGAGCTACAAGTCAGCCAAAAACACGCAAAACAAAACCAACCTTACGCCTTCTACAATATAGATTTTACAAAAGAAGAGTACTACGATGATTTACGCTTCAGGCCTCGCAAAACCGCCTAATCGGGTATCATACCTCAGGCGCCCTTCAATCCACAGATTCTCCACCGCATCGTTAGGAACTCGCCCACTGTTTAATAATCTCTGTAACCCTCTCCCCCGCTGTCTCATTAGAACCAGCTCTCCAAGATCCAGCTCCTGCATATACGCTCCTCTCGCTAAACCTGTCCCAGGATCTGAGTTAGGGCGACGAGCTGTAGAACCCCAATGGGGGGTTGCAGATCTGTGCTTGTTCCCAGAATGCCCTTTTGCATGGAAGTTATTTTGAGTAGCCTGTCTGGGTCTGGATATCGCCCTTTCTGGAGTAGCAAGTATCGGGTCCAAAGGTCGCCGAGTAGGTCCATTTGTACGGCGTAATGACGGCCACAAATTCACTGGAACCCTGTTCGTCCCTGACCCGTAGCCATATCTATTGGTCTGATTAGTGCTTTGAGATACATCCAGGTCCATAGGATCATATCTACGGAACAATGGCACCTGATTACTTCTCTGAGGTACATCCAGGTCCATAGGATCATACTTCAATGGCATCTGATTAGTTCTCTCAGGTACATCCAGGTCCATAGACTCCGACTCTTCCTCTATAGTAATCGGAATTCCCGAGGAGAAGCCTGTCCCAAACGAGGTCCGTGGAGTCCACTCCATTCCCCTTTGTGCGACTCCGGAGCTGATACCCCAAAAAGCTGGAGTGGGCGTAGTATTAATACTTCCCAAAGTGCCAAAAGACGACGCAGCTGAGAGAGGTGCTGCGTTAGTTTGGAGGCTAACAAGACTCTGGAAGGTCTGCCTCTGGCCCACACCAATATTCCCTCCTATTCTAGGAGCGCTGTTATCAGGACGCGCTACTGACCTCATGGGAGCAGTTGTCCATGAGATAATAGATGCAGAGGGAGTGCTACTTACGTTAAAGCCTTGGTATAGTGGTTGCCATTGAGAATATTGTTGACGACGATATTGCTGCCGCTCCTGTTCTGCAATATCGCGCTGTAATCGCTCCTGCTCTACCGCCTGCTGTTGCTGTTGAAATAGCCTCGCTCGTTCTCGTTCTGCGTCTTGTCTCTGCTGGTCCCTCCTGTTCCGTAACTCCTGTTCCCGTTGAACCCATCGCTGATACTCTTCCTGCCCCTTCTGTTCCTGTTGTCTGTTCTCTTCTAGTTCACGGAGCTTTTGAATCCTTTGTGCCCCCCACCACGCGTTCCGGCGCTGCATGGCCTCTGCATAGAGTATTTCAGTTCTGACGTTAATTTCCTCTTCACGTTCCTGCTTCTCCCTCAGTAAGTCTTTTGCTCTTGATTCCGCTAATAAGTACCTCTTTTCCCAATCTTCCAGGTCCGTATGAATAGGCAAAGCTGGCTCTCGGTAGTCGTAGATGGATGTATTAGGTCCTCTACCCAGAGTGACATTTCCAGTGTTCTGTCCGGCCGCGACATTACCCTGGCCCCGATTAATTTGCTCCTCCTCAGACTGAACGTTATTCCAACTAGTATTATAGAATTTTGTCTTGACGGGCGTAAATGCATTTCCTAGGAACCTAGAAGGCCCTGCTTGGTTTGGAAGAAAGGGTGTCAAGCCAGTAGTGAGGCCGTTCTCAGGTATTTTACGCTGACGTTTTTGACCCCGAGGCGTAGGGTGGCCAGGTCTAAAATATGGCGACTTCGGGCAGGTCCTCTGATGGACCAGTGGATGCCTGGGCCAGGATTCATTTGTTATTGGTGGTGCATGTCGACTCAGTAGTGGAGTAAGGCTACAGTTGCAAATCATGCTGCCCTGAGGAGTGGCAAGCGACACCGTAGCCGGCTTTGGATTACCCTGAACTGAATCGGGACTCTGACTGCCTTCCATCGCCCGTCCGAACAATCGTTGTTCGTAAGGAGTGAATAATCCATCTTCTGCGACACTAGCTCTAGTTGGAGTACCCACAGCTCCACCTAAACCCGCTGCAGATGGGGAAGGACCATCACCTGCAGCTGACTGTGACCTCGGAGGTCCCGTGGCCCACGCTGAACTGAGCATCCGAGAGAAGCTCCTAAGCCAACCATGTATGTTTTCAGGGGGAGCCTGACCAGCTTCTTCAATCTTCTTCTCAACCAATTCACCAACGTGTTCGCGCTCAATCTCTTTCTTTCGTAAAAATCTAGCTACAGGACCGGCGACAGCTCCGCCTCCGGCAGTCTGCGCCCTCCATTTTAGTTTCTGATGCCTGGTCGTCGGGCGTAACCAAGCTGCACCACCAGGTTTGATAGGTATGCTACGAGTCGTTATGTCTTCCCACCTACGGTCAGGTACGTACCTTCCTGCGTTCCACTCGCTTGGCTTCTGTTGTACTGGGCTCGGGGTGAATGACGGCACCGTCGGCCAGTTCGCTGCCAGAAAGGCTTGTGTAGCATGATCCAAAGCTTCCCTCTCCCTCCGAGCGTTGTTAGCTTCGACCTCCTTCCGCCTCTGCGCCTCAAGATCCTCGATCCCCCTCTGGAACCTCTGCGCAGCGGCCAGTTGCTCCTTCTCCTCTCTTGCTCGGAACTCCAATAAAATCTTGTTGGATGTAACGTTCCAGACTGAAAACAAACCCAAGACAATGAAAGTACCTACACTTAACGTACATATCATTTCCACCACAGCATCTCCAAAATAAGATATAAGGCTGGGGTTAGGTCGCGAAGATTGATGGGTGGATGGGACTCGGAAGATAAATACTGCAATGAGTGTCAAGAAAAAGACCCATTTGGCGGTCACATTGTTCTCTTTGAGCAACCCCGTGGCCCATGAAGTAATGAATTCAACCGCGGGGCTCAAGAACACCAACTGGGTTTCTTTAAATGCCTCAATCCAGATTGTGAACTGGCGTAGGTTGGGGGGGAGAAGTGGATTGTTAGCATCCATCTTATCAGTGGCTCCGTTGAGAGCTTTGATAGTCAGTAGTTGATAGTCAGATTGTGAGGTATAGATATTTCTAAGGTTTGTAAAATCGATCCCCTAATCGTCAGAAAAGTGGCTTACATCTGGGGGATGGCCTGCTGCGATATATCAGTTTATACAATCACTCTAATTAGGTTTCCTTCATATCGGGGAAGTAGAAATATTGCTGTTTCAGGGCCAAGCCATAATCGGTGCAGGCCATCGACCAAAAGGGCGAAACAAAACTAAGCAATCCTGTAACCTATGACCCGCTCATGAAACGAACGAACAAAAATGTGTGTGGAAGTATCATATTTCCCACCAAGAAGAATGCAACCAAACCAGAACTCCCACCGAATTAGCGGAAAATTACCAATATATAGGAGGGCACAAATACATGGAGTGTAGATCCCCGAACCTATGTTTCGTAGGTATCGGTTATGTAACGTTTATATATGAGAGATGGCTGGTCACGAAACTTATCTATAGGTGAAAAGCTATTGCATGCGCCAATCTGAAATGAGCCACCGCAACTGTTTTTTCCTTTCTGAGTGTAAAGTACATAATAAATTCCTTTCTGGCGAGTAAATATTTCTATAGTTGTCATGCCTGTTCGAGTTTGCCACTAGTCCTACCTAGATTGTTTCTCACTTTGTTTTTCTCGGGCTCGTGGATGAAACATGAGACTACTACTGGATTGTTCCAGGCCAACCAACTCGGGAGAGTAGTCTAGTTGCACGTGGGATTGGATTATTACGCTACCTCTAGTACTGTACTTTACATAAATGACATGCATTGAAAGGATAGAAGGCTGCATATATATAATAATATCCAGGGCATCTAGGTTATGCATGGCATGAGACTTGCATAATAAAAGAAATCTATCTATCTGTAGGAAAAGCTACAGCTAGGACTTGTAACATAAATACATCACGTCTCGACTGGTATGCCGACCCTGATACCTCAAGCTTGCGCCGGGCTTTCGTGAGGGGGGAGTTCAGGAAAATTGAATAAAACAAAAAAAAGAACAATCCTGAAACGAAAGGAATATGAGTACCCTACCTATACCTCTCCCTTTGTATGTTGCTATTGAATTACGTTTAACAAAACAACGCCTCCTCTTATTTTGATCTAGTCTACGCACCCTAGAAAGTCCGGGCCGCGATTACACTCCTATTGTGTCATCGGCTTGTCCTCCCCCCCCCCCTTCCTCCACTCACCTCATAGACAAGCTAATTGACGTCATATAATTGTCACTTCCCCGGATCTAGTATCCTCCCACCAAAAAGGGCAGCATGACGTCTCAGCACAACTGCCCGGATTTAATGAGTTATCAATCCCTCCTCAGTTACTGATATATAGCAACCACATCGACACCAACAATTCATCATGAGCTTTCTTACACCAAAATCTACTTTCTGCATCAACCTTGCCATCAAGCAATTTCGTACACCAGCTTCTCGCATTACCACCACTACTACTATCAGAAACTTCACTGCTACCACAATGACAAACGCAAAGTATAAGGAAGGTCAGCAGGTCGAGTATAAGCCTGTTGGAGGTATTTCTTGCTCCCTCTTTTTCCTCTCTTTTCTCCATATTTGTGAAAAAGTTGGGGACACTTGAGAGTATGAGCTCTAACAAATGTTTGAATGCGTAAGGGCGTGATTCAAATACCTCCTCGTCGACTGGTACTATTGAGCGTGTCATCACAGAGGATTCCCCGGCTGGTAGCACCGGTGTCACAGTCAAAGCTGATCCGGAACACCCCAGATATGAGGTATGTGATAATGCTATTGAGGGCGGTAAAAGGGGACCCTTATTGACCACACTATCTGTTACATTACAGATCAAGAATAATAACACGGGCAAGACGAGTGCGGTCAAGGAGGAGAACATCTTGAAGGCGATCTAAGCTGAGGAATAGGAATGTTGGGGGTTGTTACTTTGGTTAGTGATATGTAAATTTGTTAAAAACTATCTAATGTGCTAGGTGGTAGTTTAACAATGGTTTGAACATAAGCGGACTGAAGTAAGTTGGCTGGTCTTCTTGATTTAGGACCTTGAGCCAATACCACAAGTGAATTAATTTAAAACTGTGCTGCACGTAAATGTGACGTATATATTAGAAAACTTTTGCAGCGACATACATTCTTACATCATGTATTTTATAGACGATCCAATACAGTATAAAGTCCTGACAAGGCTTGCCAAGCAGCCAAATTCGGTAGCCTGCTAGAGAAGTTCCGCTGTTTGATGAATGCAACTAGAAATCAAAATATAGGAAGTTCCTTTCAAAAGTGCACTTCTCAGAGGGTGTCTGTCTTCTACTGCGGTATCGTATGCGAATCTCTAGGTGGCTAGTTCTTCTAACAGAACTTTGACAGGAGATTAGGAGATACGGTCACGTTTTAATTTTGGCGTATGCATGAGGAAAAAAATATACGTATATATCTCGAGATGACCCAAATGCTTTCCCTTGATTCTCCACATACAATTATTATACCCCCATCCAATGATTAGATTACTTCTTCTCCTGTGACTTGCCCAGCCCAGGGAAGAGCTTCCCAAAACCAAGGCTCCTCAAAACCTTATCCAGACCAAGAGCACTGAGAAGACCTCTCACGACGCCGCCCAGTCCAAGTACATTGAGCTACAGGCCAAAAGATTTAGTCCGATCCGATCCAGAAATGAGTCGGGGGAAATGTCGAGAAGAGAGAGGATGGGGACATACCAGATTTCCCACCAATGTTAAAACGCCATTCAAGAGCAATCCAACAGCTGACAGGATTTGAAATAATGGATCTTGCAACAGCCCCAGCATGGCTCCCAGCTGCGGGCCGGCGTGGGGCATATTCTTGATTTTCTCTTTTGCATTCTGGACGGTCGTTGTGACATCCCCGGTCAACGTAGCAAGGGCCTTTGCCAATCTCTGCTCTTCGCTCGTGGCGTTATGATCGTCGTATTTGCGCTGGGCGTTGTTGGCAATCTTGCCCTCGGGATCCATGCCCTTGATTTTTCCGAGCGTTTCGTTAAGGATACCGCTAGCTTCCTCGACAACTGGCCTGAGCTTGTTGACCAATGCCTCTTCGTCAAGCTCATCGGGGTCGGTCTTGTTTGCCTTGTCGACCTCCTACTAGACACTGTCAATGGTTATGAACGAAATGTGATTGCAGGGTCAAGAAGAACGAAGATCTGGTGGCAAGATTGACCTCAGTGATGAGCCTTAGGAGAGGCGCAATCCTCTCAAGGGCCTGTTCGACAGCCTTTGCCATCTCGGTCGCCAATTTCTTATCAGCCTCGAGCTGCTCATCAACGGGCTGCTCATGCTCGTCGGTCCCCTGCCCTAGGGCCCCCTCTGGCATCTGGGTTTCCACATCGGAACTCATCGTGGAGGTTCTGTATATAAGAATAAGTCAGGTGGAATAGAAAGTATAATAAAAAAAAATGGTACACGAGAGCTCAGGGCGTGGTAAGTAGTGAAGCAAAGAAATATGATATTGGGACATACGTGAACATAACGCACCTCCCATGGGCAATTTATATACGCCTTTTGGTAAGGGCTGTCAAGTATACAAGCGGAATTTCCGGATTTTGAGGCGGGAAATCGAGACATCATCATGACAAGTTACGCCACTGCAAGGGGGGAATCAGATCCTGAGATCGAAACCTGGCCGTTCTACTGTGGGGTCTGGTTGGCTAGAGACGGGTACAGTACAAACAAAACATCACCAGGGCGGTTTAACCCTCTGTCAGCTCGGTGGATAGTCTGCAATGCCCCCATCAGCCATCATCATCCGCGACAAAACCCCCTCCATCATCTCCTTCCTCCTGCCCCTCCTCCAAGCGCACCGCACTAGCTCTCCACCGCCTACTACTACCACCTCCCCCCCTTTCTTCCTCGGCATCTCCGGAATCCAAGGCGCCGGCAAAACGACTCTGACAACGCAACTCCACCGGGCGCTCACATCCGCACCATACCATCTTCGCCTGCTCACGCTCTCCATCGACGACCTCTACCTCTCCCACGACCAACTCACCGCCCTCTCCTCCGCGCACCCACTAAACCCGTTTCTGCATCAGCGCGGCCCACCAGGCACACACGACGTCCGCCTCGGGGAGCTGCTCTTCAAAAAGCTAGCGAACCAGGACCCGCTGGTCGCCGTGCCCGCCTACGATAAATCCGCGCATGGAGGCCGCGGGGATAGGGTCCCAGAGGGACTGTGGAGAAAGGAGAGGGCGCCGTGGGATGTGGTGGTTTTGGAGGGGTGGTGCGTCGGGTTTACACCTATAGGCAGGAACGAGGTGGAGAGGAGGTGGAGAGAGAGTATAGCGCTGGGAAAAGGCACATTGCGGAAACACAGATTGGCGGATTTGGAGTGGCTAGACGAGCAGTTGATGAGGTACCAGGGCTTATGGGGGAGGTTACAGGCATTGGTACAGGTGTATGTAGCTCTCTCTTTTTCCTCCTCCCCCTTTTCCCCCAACCCATGGTTCTGGATATTCCTTGAATTGAATCTCGAAGCTGATTTCACGATTCAGCGATGCACAAAACCTGGACTACGTCTACGAATGGAGACTGCAACAGGAACATGACCTGATCAAGCTCAAGGGCGCAGGAATGTCCGATGACCAGGTCAAAGCGTTTGTAGATAATTGTAGGTTTTTCTCCCTCCCTCCCTCCCTCCGCACAATACTGGGTTACTTAATAGCTCCCTCCCCCCCCCTTCCCCCCCTGCGTGCATTTTAGATATGCCCTCGTACGAGCTGTACCTCCCCGGTCTTGCGCATCACCACCATTTGAGGTTTGTGGTGGGGAGAGATAGAAATGTGGTTGTGAAGGAGGAAAATTAAAGAGTTTAAAGATATTCAAAAATATCTTATATGTACTGAAAATATGGTATGTATTCTATATATATATCCGCAAATGGTTAGTTATTTTGATTTTATTTAATTCTTTTTCACCGCAATGCGGACGGAGAAAACTAGGAATTATAAAACTCTATATATGTAAGAAGAAAAGAAGAATAGAAGTAAAACTCCAAATACCAAAGTAGAAGAATGAGACCAGAATTCTGCTCCACTCCCCTGCCGCCATATTAAAAAGTATCATACACTGAAGCCAAGCCACAGATTAACACATTGCCAGCTTGAAAAAAAAAAAAAAAAAAAAAAAAATTTCACCAAAACACCCTAAAGTATCACGCCCAAGGAACTCCCCTCACTACCACTACCACTACCACGGTGCTTTAACCATCACCTCCCCCCCCTCCCCCACCACCTTCCCCCTATCCCACTCCCTCACCCCTCCCCTTTCCGTCCACCTGATATCCTTCTCATCCCTCTTCCCCGCCACATTCTCCTCCCACCTCTTCACAAAGTCCTCTCCGAAGCCTGCGCTGCGAAGTCTTTCCGCGCCGGCGGCTTTCCGGGTGCGGAAGGCGGCAAGGGATTCGTCCCAGGACGAGGGGGCAGGGGGGTTTGGTGAGGTGCTGGTGGTGGTTGGGGAGGGGAGAAGGGTGGTGGTGGGAGCCGAGGGGTCGGAGAAGTGCATGGACAGGAATGTGCTTGTGGAGCCGCGGCCACGTATGGATGGAGCGGGGAGGGGGAGCGCGGGGCCGATGAGCGGTGAGAGAGGCGGCGAGTAGAGGGTGGTGGTGGTCTCGTTGGAGGAGGTGGCGTCGGGAGGGGTGGAGGGGGTGTTGGATGGTTTTCTTCGGTGATGGGATTTTCGGCGGTGGGGTTTATGGTGGTCTTGTTCTTTGCACGGTGATCTGGCCCTGTGACTGCGACTGCGACTTTTCTCTTTGCGCCGATTGCTGCTGCCATATTTATCTTTATCTTCATCGTTGCCCTTATCGTGTCGTCTTGGTGATGGTAGCCTTTGCCTCCTCCTACTTCTGGTACTCTCATGATGTCGATCTCTATCCCGATCTCGATCCCGATCTTTGGCTTTCTCGTGGCTATCTCTGGCTTTGCCACGGCTCCGATCCCGTGCCCGATCCCGTCTTCGATCCCGCCTCCTCTCTACATCCACACTCCCTTCGCTCGACCTCGAAGGCGACCTCGATCTAGATCTAGATCTAGACGGGGACCTCCTCCTTCTCCTCTCCCTCCTCTTATCTACCTCCCCTTCCTCCCTATCCCTATCCCTATACCTATCCCTATCCCTATCCGTATCCCTATCCCTATCCCTATCCTTATCCTTATCACCACGCCTCCTCTCCCCAACCTGGTCCCGACTCCGTCTCCTACTCCCTCCTCCCCTCTGCCTACTCCTACTCCCACTCCTACTCCTCCCACCACCCAAAACACCCCCCTTCCTCTTCCTCTCCCTCCGGTCCCCCACCTCCTTCCTCAGCAGTGCCGCATTATGACTATCCGCCTCTCTCACCAGCGTCCTCAAAAACCTCGTATTCGGCTTTGGCGCATTCCGATCCCTACCCCCCACTGCCCCTGATGCTCCGCCAAGTAAGGCCGACAGCCCGATGGAGGAGTACTGCTGGGACTTGAGCCGGGCTTCAGCCGTAATGAGGTGTGTGATGTAGACGTCGTCGTCGACGTCGACGGCGTTGGGGGGGCGCTTGGACATTGTGGCGGGTGAATGATGAGCAAGTGGTGAGTGGTGAGAAGTGGATGTGAGTAGCTGAGGGCGTGTTTCGTGTGGTGATTGATGTAAGGTTGTAAGTGGTGGGGTGTGGGGTATTGGGGGAGGGGATGCACACTGTGGGACAGCCCGACGGGTGGGAAATGCCAAGACTTCGAGTCGGCGTCACAATATGTAAGCTGGCAACTGTAAGCATATTATATGTAATAATACATGTAAGCTGGCAACTGTGGAGCTGGAGTGACGAACGATATGCCGGAAGGTACGTCCGTACAGTTAGACACGATTCAATAAGAATAGAATATAATTATCTATATCGACAAAAGCTAAACATACTCAAAGTAATCATCCCCAATTAATGTACTCCCCGCTCCCAGAACGCCTTTACCCAAAAACAGATGCTTAAATAAAAAAAAGATTCTAAAATAAAAAAGAATAAGTAGCCCCTCCCTATCCAAACCTTTTTCAATCAATAACCATAACATCCCCCTTGTCACCCACCCCATCCCCATTCCTATTACTAACTTTCCCCTTTACCTTCCCCATCCCTTTCCCAATCACCTTTCCTACTCCACTACCACCTCCTCCCTCTCCCACCCCCGCACCCATCGACAAACACCCAGGACAGTTGTGCAAAACCTCATGCGCAAACACATCACAATCGACGCAAAAATGCCTCCTGCACTTCCCACAGGCATACCTCGAAGATACACTATTCGAGCTCGATGTTCCAGATGCTGTTGCAGTTGCAGTTGATGATTTGGTTGCATTACCATCCGGGACAGGAGGGAAGGGCGATTGGCAGCCGAAGCAGTGTGTTGACTTCGCGGCCCTGCGGTTAAATTAGGTTAGTTTTGGAAAGAAGAGGCGGGGGGAAGGGGGAGGAGGGTACCGTTTCCAAGGAACCTCGGCCCAGTTTTCCAGTGGGAACAGGTGATGGTAGGAGCGGGCGAGATGGGTAGAGAGAATTAGTGTTAGCCCGCAGGTGGGGCAGTCTGAAGGGAGTGCACAGACTTTAGATGTACACCGCGAGCACCGATAGCCTCCTTTCGTCGGCTTGCCATGGCTATCCCAGAGGGTCAATAAACACAAATCCAAAACCCCACCAAAAAGGCATACCGGGGGGCGTACCAAGCGCAAAAACTAGCCTGCTTCTCCACCTCTCTACTCGGGAAGCCCATCATGAGCAAACTGGGCACGCTTGACTTCGCTTTCCTAGTAACTGGGGGTATGGTTGCCTCCATGAGTAATTCTCGAAAGTGGAATTCGTGCATGGCAACCCCGTAGGCGGTAGTATCGCCAGGATTGGTTTTGCGGCAGAGCTCAGTACAGATGGCGACTTGTGCGGCAAGGCCGACGACCCGGCATGAGATTTTGTCTTCGATGAGGGAGTAGATTGTTTCATGGATGTCGCCGGGGTCGGAGGAGGAGAGACCCGCGAAGATTAATAGGACTTCGCGGGTGCCGTGGGACGGGGTATGACTGCCTCCATGTATCAGCTCCAGTACTATTATATAGAGACAATACAGATTGGGAGGGGGAGGAGGAAAGGAGGATGTACAATAACGCTGCCCTACTCATATCCAATGCATTCTGCAAACTCGGACTCCCCTTCGGCTCTACCTGTCTCAGCTTCTGCACCGCACTTATATGGTCCACCGGATTCCCACTCATTTCGCTGACCCTCTCAGCGACCCCATCCTTCATCCCAACGATCCCCAACTGGCTAATGGGATTCTGCTCAAAAAACTCCCTAATAAACTCCACCGCATATCTCAGCGTCACAAGATACCTCGTTGGTCTGAAATCCTTCTCCATCATCGCCGTGCTCAGATCCAGGACGAGAATCATATGCCGGATGATCCCTCTTTGCAAGGGAGTTGCATCGCGAAGAACACGCTTCCGCTTGGTGGATTCGAGGAGTGTGATGACGGAGCTTGCTATGCTGCCGTCGGCGCCCTCGACGACCTGGTCCCAGGAGCGGTGGATTTCTTCCCATTTTTCTTTCGAGGGGGGGGCAGGCTTTGTTTGGCTGCGGGTCGACACGCCGGAGCGGCGAGTGCCCTTTTTCTGGGGGACCTCGTCACCAGAGTCGGCTTCGGCTTCATACTCGTCGTCGGAGTAGGGCATGCTTGCAGTAGCGATGCGGAATGGGTGTCTTGGGGGAGAGGGGGGGGGGGTGTACGAGATGCCTTGAGTGTTGGGGGGGGGGGCGCTGGTGGAGGCTCCAGCTTTCGGAGCAGGGCTGGGCACGCGTCTGCACGTGACTGCAGCACCAATGCCGCGCTGTTATGCAGCTCGAAGCATGCACAAAAGAACGGGGCCAAAGAAGGTGGAGCAAGACATTCGGGATGTGCACCGGCGGGCGGGGTTATTCACGAGGATAGCGGGGCAAGCTGTGAGTCTATCATACCTACGTGTTTTATGCAGGACGACGTCTGTACGGAGTACTCGAGATAATACTACTCGCAAGGCTGCATCCGACCCCGCCGTACCTATGCGCGTCAGTACCCACTGCAGCCCGCAGACCAAGTAAAAGCCTCATGGCTGATCCCATTTGGAGTACGGAGGGCAAGGTGGGCCGGGCAGGCAAGGGAAGGTCTGGTGTGCGGAGCGGTGTTGTCGGGAGAAACAATAGGGGAGAAACAATAGGGGGGACACAATAAAACGGCTGCGAGGTATGTACTGCACCTATCTGCGAGGTATGTACTGCACCTATCTATAGTGTGTACACTGGTATTCAGCTGAATTTATTCGGTCCACAGGCACAGAATACATCGGCGAGCCCCTCAGCTGCTCAATCAAATCCCCTTCTTCCCATTGGCACGACCCCCTCCCTCCGATCGGCCGTCGAGATCAAACATTGCTTAGTGCCACCGCTCCTCCGGCACCAGCCACACAGCTTCAGCTTCGTGTTTGATGGTAAGGGGGTGGTGGGCCCGGCTGCCTGCGGGCGTGCTTGCGAGTACAGCTCAGACACCTCATTCGAACAAGTCACGAATCATCAACACCAATCACGCTCATTCCGACCTGTGTGAGTCCTGCTGGCCTTCTTCAACACTCTTTTATCCCCTGGTGGCTCGCTCCTGGCGTTCATGTAATTTCGACTTGAAATCCTTCTGCACTCTCAGCTGTACGGGATAACACCGAAACAAAGGCCCCTCGAGCTTTTTTGCACACTCCCTACTGCTCGTCACAGCAAAACAACCAGACACGCAATGAACCCCTTCAACTGCACCCGTATACCCTCCACCCGGCTACTCACCGCCTCCCTCCTGTCCTCCCTCCGTCCCCGACCCCTTCCGCCAACCCGGCCCTCCGCGTTCTTCACCCGCCGCCCAACTGCTACCACCTCCCGCCTCACCTCCAGCTTCAACATCCCCTGCAACGGAATCATCGTCCCCGGCCCCCCACCCCCCTCACTCTACTACCAAGCCACCCTCGCCCTCTCTCCCGTCGTCCGGGTATTCCGTGCCTATGGTCGTGCCCAAATCCGCCGTCCCTACACCATACAACTCTTCACCTCCATCGCAATCTACCTCCTCGGCGACATCAATGCCCAGCTCCTTTTTGGCGACAAAAACACCCCCTATGACCCCATTCGCACACTCCGCATGATCACCATCGGCGGCATCCTCTCGGCTCCGTCATACCGCTGGTTCCTCTACCTCTCCGACCTATTCTCGCCCCGTTTCCCGAAACCGGTGGCAGTAGCACTTAGGGTCATGATCAACCAGCTGTGCTTCACCCCCGTGTTCCTTACAGCGTTCTTCTCCCTGCAATCCTTCCTCACTGGTGCAACGGCGGAGGAAACGAAAGAGAGACTCCAGGAAACGCTACCGGCAGCGTACAAGAATAGCTGTCAGCTATGGCCCGCCGTCTCGGCGATTAACTTTTATTGGATCAAGTTCGAGTATAGGAGTGTGTTTAGTGGGGTGGTGGCAATTGGGTGGAATGCATATCTGAGCTATTTGACGCAGAAGAGGGTCGTGGAGGAGGATATCGGGTTGGAGGATGTGGTTCCCGTGAGGGTGCCGGAGGAGCAGTTGAAGACGAGGTGGGCGAGTTTTGGACAGAAGATAGAGATGGCGGTCGGGGAGGTGATGGCGGGGGGGATTGCGGTGGTGGCGCCGGCTAAGGCGGTGATATAGACTTGTACGAGCTGTTTTGGTTCCCTAAGGGGCATTATTTCTTTGATTTTGTTTCTTATATCTGGGTGCGGCCTTTTTTATTTTTGGACTGCAATTTACTGGGATTTTTATTAGTGGGAAAGATGGTAGGAAAGTACAGTAGGATTTTCTTAATTTCTGTTGTTGAGGCGGATGTTTTGGTCTTTTTTTTCCCTGGGGCGTTTATTTCCCTTTTGTTGCATTCCATTTACTTTTGGGTTTTTCTGTTGTTGTGAGACTGTGACTACTACGTACTATTTCCTTTGTTTACAGAGATGGGCAGGTGCGATTGAAGCATTTATCGAGTCTGGATTGCTATGGAGTAGCTGGGAGGTATAGATTGATAGACAGACGCACACACTGATCACTTGACTTGTAGCTAGATTACATACCATACTGGAGGAGGTTGGGAGGGGGGCGGGGGAGTATAATGGGAGGAGTGATCCTTACCTGGAGATCGAAACGAGCGTTGGCTGTAGATAGGGAATAATATATTATAGATTGAAAACCGAGAAACAAGCGAGGAGGGGGATCGGAAGTGTGGTGAAGTGTGAGGTGTCATGCGTTGGGGTGGTTTGCGGGGTAGATTGTAAGTAAGGTTGGACGTGGCAGGATCGCGATTCATGGAAGGTATATCTTAGAGAGAAGTTCTTATGTGTGAATAATGGGTGGGTTGAGGTTATGTATGTATGTATGTATGTATGTATGTATGTATGTAACTCTTGTGTGTGTGTGTGGCGGGGCATGTGGTGGTGTAGGGAGTTCAGGGTAATCATTATGCCATCGCAGTTTTTTTTTTTTCTCTGGCCGGGACTTGGGGGCTTGGTGAACCTTGGGAACTTGGTGGATAACTTTTTTTCTTTTTTTTTTTTTTTTAAATTTTTTGCCCTGATAATAAGTGGGTAGCTAATAACTAGGGTTTTTTTTTTTCTCTCAGGGAATAGATTCGATTACAGTCAAACCACAAACAATAGCGGTTCTGGTTCTGGTTGTGATGATGGTGGTGATGATGTTGTAATATAGTGTTTACCAAATTTAACTATCTTAAGCTGAGTCAAAAACAGATTCGTTCTTAAAGTACCCTTCTCCATGCCAGCCTAACTACGCTACCTACCCCCTCCTCCTCTCTGCGCACTCTCCGCCAGCGCCCTCAACATCGCGATCGTCCTCTCTTCCTTCTCCCTGTGCATCCTCAACCTCCCCTCTCTCTCCTCCATCCTCTGTCGAAGAATCGCCTCCTTCCTCAGTTCCCGCTCGTTCTTCTTCCGCTCCTTTGCGGCCTTGAGTTGCTTGAAACTGTCCGTCCCACCACCGCCGCCGCCGCCGCCGCCGCCCATTAGTTCCGCATCGGGGAGGTCCATGTCTGGCGACTTGTCGCGGAACGAATTTAGTTTCTCACTCAGGAGCTTCTTTTTCTCGAGTTTGGCCTCGTGGGAGCCAGCAGTGGGCCGGGGGAGGAGCTCATCTAGCCGCTCTTTTTGGAGGGCACGGTCGGCCCGCCGCGAGGCGCGGAGAGTGTTAAGGTCGGCGAGGCGGGAGGAAGTGATTTGTTCTAGTATGGTCTTAGGGGTGTGTTTTTTTTTTTTGGGGGGGGGGTTGGGTTCGGGGAGATACCTTTTTGTAAATCTAAATCCTCAATAGTCGGCATTGTGGCAGCGGCTTTTTTCCCTCGCTTGCTCAATCCGGGTGCATCGTAGCCTGGGGGGAGCGGGCCGACGATTTCGTCATCGTCGTCAGAGGAGGTGCTGCTGCTCGCATCACTCTCACTCTCGCCACTACCTCTATCTCCGCTTCCTCCATCGCCTCCATGTGGTGGCAGTTTCCTTCTACTGTGCAGATTCAAACTCTCGAGAAACCTCGCCGACGCATCTTCCGCCGTATTCGTATTCGAATTCGTAGTGGTAGCCATAGTAGTCTTTGCGGTGGTGTTGGCAGCCGTCTCCTTCCGGGAAGGATCATACCAGCCTTTCGCTAACTCCCCCCGGTTCCTTCCGAATCAGCATCCTCATCCTCATCCTTATCTTCATCCCTGATCTCCACTCACCCACTCACTCATCCACCCCACCCTCCCTAGATACAAGACAATGCTAAACTTACCAATGTGTCACAAACCGCTTAAACCGTCCTTGAGCCTCCCTCGCACTGAGCTCTGCGAGTACTAGGCCCTTCTGAATGTCGAGATACTCGGCAAACAGGGGCTTATATGCGTCGTAGTCGTGTTTGGTAATTGGGAGGGCGTTCCCAGGGAGGACGGGGGGTGGGGAGGTGGAATCGCCGCGGAAACGATGGTCGTGTCTGCTGCTGCGGTGGTGGTGCTGGTCGTGGTGCCGGCTAGGGGAGCGAGAGCGGGAGGGGGTATGCGTGCGGCGGCGGTGGGTGCGCCGGGTGATGGTGGTGGTATGGTGATGGCGGCCGCGCGGGGGCGGGGGGGAACTGCGGTCGCGGTAGGAGCGGGGGCGGTCATCGGCACGGGAGGGGGAGGGGGGCCGGGAGCGAGGCATCGCGGTGGAGTGTTGGAGGTGTGGAGGTGTAGAGGTGTGGGGGTTTGGAGGCGGAGATGTCGACCGAGTCTCTGGGTCTTGGCGTCGCAAGCTGTTGCAAATATGTAAACATTCTGGAACCTCAACACCACAATCCCGGCCCATCACCAAAACCACACACAGCGCATCACAAACAGCAAACGACACACAGAGCGATGGAGCTGCCCAAGCCGCCGCAGAAGGGCCACTCCCGAGGCCCGTCGAACGAATCATCGCGGAAGCTCGTCACGTCCCCGCGGCGGAGGACGTTGGGTCCGCTTGATCTGGGGGAGTTCGTTCATCCATCCCATCACTTTGCTGCGTCTTTCTTTCCATATCGATGCCCACAGTATAAGCTGCGCATAGCTGACATGGTACCGTAGCATCTCCACCACCTCCCTCGGCTCTCCCCTCCTCCAGTCCCCCTTCGAGCCAACCGGCGTCAGCATCACTCACCCCCTCCAGACCCCACCATCCACCACAACTACAACCACAGTCACACAAAACCCCTCTTCCCCGGCTCCATCAGCAGCCATCACCTCCCCCACTTCGCCCCCCCCGACCTCCCCCTCCCCGCGCCCCCTCCTCCCCACACGCGAATTCCCCCACCTACTCCACGCACATCTCTTCCACCCCCTGCCAAACCACGACCTTCCCCTCCCCTTCCGGCAATCCCAATCCTCCTCCACCACTTACCCATCCCCAACTACCCCCCTCCCCACACTCCTCACCCAGGGCTACTTCCGCGCCGCGGCAATCGCCTGCGCCGCCCTTCTCCCCACCATCTCCCCCTCCAACCACACCGAGATATTCAACCTCTGGTACATCCGCCTCTCCTGCCTCTGTCTCATTGGCGCGACCCAGATCGCCTGTGTGGAGGTGAAGGCTTTGGAGGACTTGTCCGCGCCAGGGTACTGGGTTGCTGAGACGCCCGCCCTAGGAGGAGGGAGAGGTCAGAAAAGACATCTAGTCCCGTGGGAACTACGTCTCCTAGTTATCCGCCTACAAGCACTCAGCTTTAGCGACTGGAGGAGGGCGCTGGTGTTCTACTATGAGCTTGCGAGGGAGGCGAGGATGGAGCTGGGTCGCGCAATCAACACTAAACCAAACCCCGACCCAGTGGTTATCAAGCTCTGGAAATCCCGTCTCAAAGATCTATCTATCCGCGTCGCCAGCGCGCTGGTCGAAATGGGCGACTTTGCAGCAGCAGTTCGACACCTTGAGTCTCTGCGCAAGACAGGAGGGGGCGGGGAGGTCGAGGCCGAGGTGGTGGAAGAAGATGCAAAGGTTAGATTTATGCTCGGCCTACTATACATCCGAATTGGCAATTTCTCTGCCGCGAAGGAGTCACTCCCGCCACCACCCCAGCCAGCTTCACCCAAACCATCAGACAACCCACCCACCCACCAAACAGCCCCCACCTACTTCTACACCGACCACATTCTAACCTCCCTCCTCCCCACCGCCCTCGGACTCTGGGAAGCCTCCATCACAGCTTGGTCCACCCCTCCCCCCAGCTCTTCCTCCCTCCACCCCCCACCATCCACCATCCTAGAGCGGCACAACCTCGCCGTCTCCCTCGTGTACACGGGCCGCCTTAGCCAAGCGCGAGATATACTCGAAGACCTCCTCGAGGAGGGAAACGCATTCTTTGCATTGACCTTCAACCTCTGCACGCTGTGGGAGCTGGTGACGGACGGGGACGTCACCAAGGATAAGAAGAGGGATGTGGCAGAGAAGGTGCTTGCGGCCGGCGGCCGGAGGGAGGCGGGAGCGGCGTGGTTTAAAATGTAAACATTTGTGTGGCTGGGAAAGGGGGGAAACGGGGACGGGGCTGGCGTTTAGGGTGCTTTTGGGTGTTTTTTTTTTTTTTTTCCTTTTTTTTTTTTCTTTCGTTCTTTCGTACCTTGTACCTATCTGGAAAGGAAGGAACTCTTGTTGTATATTTTTGGTTGTATGGTAGTGGGGCCGGAGAAGTACCCTACCTTATTATCCATTATCTATTACTTTTATACTCCCCCCACCACACACACACTGAACGTCAGATGGATGGATGGATCCTTAGTATTTCATTCATATGGATGCATGTAATGGGTAGGTAATATATGCGAGTGATCACACCAAAATAAAAAGAAACCGAAAACCAGAGCAGGATATGTGAATTATTCTACACCTTAAACCAAAATAAAAACAGAAAAAAAAGAAAAAAAAGAAAAAAGAGAGGGAAAATACTAAAAAACCACACTACACCACACTCCAATTCCGGATTTTCCTTACTTCATCCCACTGGGACATATTAATCATCATCAACTCGACTCGCTTGCCCCTTCCCCAGTGCCACTCGCACCCGCCCCCCCACTCATCGCCTTCTGCCACGCCGGAATCCCTGGCTTGCCTTGCGGCAGCCCAAACGGCATGGGGCTCGGAACCCCCGCGTCCTTCCTCATTCCCGCCGGTCCCGCGCCGACTACATTCCCCGCGCCGACCATTGCGGGCCCATTCATCGCCGCACCCGGATCCAGCGGCGGGGTACCATTCATGACGCCTTGCCCCGGATACCTCCCAGCGGCCATGCCCATGCCCATGCCCGAGCCCCCCGCCACAGCCTGCTGTCTATTAATCACCAGCGCTTTCAAGCTCTTCAGCTCATTCTGCAGGTCCATGAGCGCCTGCGCCTGAGCCTCCTTCTGCCCCTCGAGGGCTTTCGGTATCAAGTCCCTGAGGCTGCGGACTTCCTCCCCAACACGTTTGCCTTCTTCCTCTCGCCGCTTGGCAGTGGCTTTGAGCTGCTCGATTACGGACTCGACTTCTTCAAGGCAGGTATCGACGCGTTTGGTGCGCTCTTCTTCGGCGGCTTTGAGCGCGGCGGTGTCGGTTGAGAGTTGGTCGAGGAGCTGGAAGGCTTCGGCGAAGGAGGCGTCGATGGCGGCTTTGTCCTGGGAGAGTTGCTGGGGGGTGGGGGGGGCGATGACGGGGTAGACGTAGCGCTGTAGAAGTGGGGATTGTTAGGGATACAGAGCTCTGGGGGCTGTTGGGGTGGGGTCCGAAGGTTTACCTTTGCAAGATGAAATAACCCATAACCAACACCACCTGTGATCGTAGCCATTACAAACCAATCCCTCCAATCCCGTGTAGGTTGACTAGATCCCCCAAAAGGCACAGTCATCAGCTCACCATTCCGTCCTTCACCCCAGGGTAAACTCACTCATTATGCGCCCTCTGTGCCAGCTGACCCGCAGGATAGTATCCTCCTCCTCCAGCAAACCCCGGCAGCGGCGGCAGCGGAGGAGTCACATACGGGGCTACCGGGCCCGCCGAGGGGGCAACCGGGGGCTCGCCTACTCGCTGGAGAGCAGCATTGATTTCTTCGCTGGTGAGGTTCTTGGATTGGAGGAAGGCGATGCGCTTCTCGAGGGGGGCAGCAGCGACTTGTGGTTGTTGGAGTACTGTAGGGAAGCGGTTAGAAAAGGGAATTTGGGTGATGAGTGGGTTGGGTGAGCTTACAATTTACCTACGGGGTGGGTTAGTATTATGCATAAACTCTGGGTATGGTGAGGGGGAACATACTGCCGAGACAACCAAATCTTCCCTGATCATGATGAATTATCCGAATCCTTCTACTCTGAGGTCCCGAATATGAAATGCAATAAATCAATCAAATAAAATCCGTCACACACAACACACACGACAGGCTTCTTCCAGTGACTTTTTTGGCCTTCCGATAAGATAATATGATGAGATTAAAATAGGAGAAGAAAACCCGAGATTCCTTTTCGCGTGCTTTTGTTTTCAAGCCCTGCTATTTTCAGCGGAGAGAGAAAGAGTGAGAGTGAGGCAGTCGTTGCTTGCTTGCTCAAGCAGCCAAACACACATATACACACACACACAAGGGAAAAGCAAGCTGAGCGTTGTATGTGGATTTGAATGTACGACAGGACAGGAGGAACGCACTGGTACGGTTCAGCAGCTTGGTTGGTTCGTTGTCCGAATCCACAGCCGGGGCGGAGGCCTGAAAGCTGGGAGCGCGTGGCAAATGGAGGTTAGGAGGAGGGGGGGGGCCTTGAGCTGGAGAAGGAGGTCGAGTTGTTTCACGGAGAGCCTGCAATCTGCAATTGGACAGTTGAGGACGCAGGTGAGATGCAGCTGCTGGTGCGATGGGGATGCCGAGTATCACGACGCCTTGGCACATGCACCGTACTGCATATACTATGCAGCTGTTGATGCGATGCAATAAGCGATGCAATAAGCAATCAAGAGCAAGACATCTCCCCCACCCTACAAACCCTGCTGTACTGACTGCTACTGAGCTTCCTTGTCTGAAGAGCCTCTGTCTGTTCATATTTCATATTTCTTCTTTGCCATATCCACTACAAAGTGCACGCTGTGGATCGTCCAACGCTCGCAGTCCCTTATTGTAACGTAACATAGCTATACAGCTAGCTATACCCCCCCCCCCCGAAAAAAAAGACACATCAACCCCCTCCCTCCTCACCCACCCCGCACCATGACCACTGCCCTCCCCCCCGACCCCTTCACCCCCGCCCTACTCCTCATCGACCTCCAAGTCGACTTCTCTCCCAGCCACACCAACTCCCCAGACCCCCAAGGCACCCTCGCCGTGCCCTCTGCCCCGCTCACCATCCCCCCCATCCTACAGCTCCTCTCCCTCCCCTTCCCGCACAAAATCTTTACCAAAGACTCCCACCCGCCCAACCACATCTCCTTCGCCAGCAACCACCCCCCGCCGCACAACGTTCCCTTCGCCTCCTTCACGACCATAACGCACCCCACCGACCCGACCATCACGCTCTCCACGCGGCTCTGGCCCGTGCACTGCATCCAGCATTCCCGTGGGTGGGAGTTCATCTCCGAGATTCGCGCCTGGCTGGACACACACCCCCGCGAGGTTACGGCCGTGGTCGAAAAGGGCCAGCATCCAAACATTGAGACTTACTCTGCATTTAGAGACCCATTCCCCCCAAGTCCATCTCGCACCCCGATTACGGCAGACCCACCGCTAGAGCCTCTACTCAGACAACACAACGTCACTGACGTCTATGTCGTGGGCCTGGCGGGGGATTACTGCGTCAAGGAAACGGTGCTTCACTGCGTGGAGCTGGGGTTCCGGACGTGGGTGGTGAGGGAGGGGGTAGCTAGTGTGGATGAGGGGCAGGAAGGGTGGGGGGAGGCAAAGAGGAGGATGGAGGAGGCGGGGGCTAGGGTGGTGGGGATTGAAGGGGAGGAGGTGGGGTGGGTTAGGGCGCTTGCTGCGGCGCAGGGGGATGGAGAGGAAAGGAGTGGGATGTGAGGGAGTTGTCGGAGAGCAGAGGAGGTTAGAGGAGGAGAAGGCTTACGAATAAATAGATGTGGCACGGGGAATTAGGATATTACACATACGATTGTGGTGGATCCGCCTGATTCAACCTGTTTTCCAATGTGATGCGCTCGCTCTGTTTTGATCTTGTGAGAGATTGGGAGAGTAGGTAAGGTCAGGTATTGTTTATCATCTATAGGGCCTATGATGTTGGCTAGTCAGATACTTTAGGATAAACATAGTAAAGTGGCTATCATACCTATAAATCTCAGCCCAGCACAAGAATTATTGTTGTCTTCTCTCATCGACAAACAGACACTGTCTCATTGGCCGAATACCTCTTTGCCCTCCACGACAAGTACAAACCTTTCCTCATCCACAGAAATATAGTCCACCGGAATTAATTCCTCTGAAACCCGCCCCCCGGGCCTCCGAGTCCGCACCAGAAGACACATCACAGGTAACTTAGCATCTACATATAATAAAACTAACGATATACTATTCCTACAGTAATCATTCAATCAACATCCTTTAAAACGATTCCTCCACTTATATATCTAACACGGCGTTCATTACATACCACAATACTGATCCATCTACAACAACCGAGGTCATGATCAAACCCCGTACCAGCTTCAGCGATAGTTTGGTTGACACGTGACACCGCCGACCAACCAGGCTAGAGCGATATGCACTGCATACATGCAGTCGAATATGTACTCACTCCCAGTGGCAGAGTACTGTGGGCTCAAAAGAGTTCTTTCTTTCCTGTGGTGTGAAGTCTCTGTTCTCTCTCTCTAAAAATGTCTTCCCCTCTGTAAAAGCTATGTCACAAAGCCCTCCGTTTATCCAGATCATGCCAAGCTATCTAGCCGTCATGCTACTTTCCCAGTCCGTCAGTACCAGACTATACAGAGCACCCTCAGTGATTCATCTACCAATAATAATCCTTCCCTCCGTGACTCAACGCTGCATAGACGCAATCCACCAGAAGTGAGTAGTCCCTCATCCACCTCTCTCTGTCCTCGGCCATTGTTTCAAACATCACATGTACCTTTTCTGTCACCCGAAATAATACACCATCATAACTCAACATCCGCCAACTATCACCGGTAGTAACAAACCCATAAACAACACCTCCATTGTTGTTGTTACCACTCATATCCTTCATCGACAATAAACACCGCCCCATCCCGGCACCAAGCGACTCCACCACAATAAATACATACTTGTGTTCCGTTACCGAAACAACAACAAACTCTTCAAATCCGCCGGTCTCCAAATCAGTGGAGATAATTGGTTTCTCCCTGAATAATTTGACATCTTCGCGGCCCGTTTTGTGTCTGAACTCGTAAATAATTGGACTGATGATCGAATAAACCAATTCGTTGACATTCGGTTCCATAAAATTCGACAGATCAAGCGAAGGGACTTCAACAGCAATGTACCGTTCGATTTGCTTGTAAACTTCATTCTTGGCCGTCGTAATAACGTCCGAGACCTCCTCAAACTTATATCCTGCTGCAACCAACATATCCTTCGGTGCAATGACGCTGGAACCAAGATGAATCATTGAAACACCTATCCTTTCTTCCACTTCCTGTAGTGACATCTTAGCGTACGGCTTCTTCCACGGAAATTTCCTCTTTTTCTCTGCTGGAGGATCGCCATCGGTGCCCATTACTATAAACCCAACCGATCAGTATCCCAACACATAAATTCAAAGTCTCACGTACCTTATCTAATCCCTTAGCTGATTCTTCAACTAACGTATCGGGGTGGATGGAGAGCGTCCTTAAGGGATCGAATGGGAGTAATGAGTATTTAAAAAAAAAAAAAAGTGCGTCCTTAAGGGAACACAGCGATGTGTACAGGTAGCAGGAGAGGCGGGAATCATATGTGGTAGATTTGCGCCACTTTACCCAAATACGGGTATCCCACGCTCTTCACTTCTGTGCTATGATACTTTAAAGCACCGCTAAACACCACGCTACCACTAACCCGTAACGGATCTGCTCGCACGCTCAAGGGAGTAGTAGTTGGGTTTGGCACAACTTCAGCGATTATATCTACTAAGTACGCAAGCGAAAGAGGAGGACCTAAAGAGAAAATAAACAATCAAACTTGCAGGACAGTCGGACCGCCCTGCATCGAACACGAGCTGCTGACACATCTCAACACCAAAGAAGCCCCTATATCCACATCCAGCACTGCTCTATATGAGTGAAACGCAAGCAGGACCTGCTCCAAGATCCAGATCAGAATCAGATCTAAACCAGAAGCCCTAACCCAGAACTCCCACCGAATATCCAGATCCGAACGATTCTAGACAAACAACCCCTGAACCCAGGACACCTCCGCCAGCAATCATGTCCAAAGAACGAAAATCGAACCCAAACTCGTCGGGCAACAATTGTGCGCAATGGATACTCTCCATTAAACAGACTCTAAGCCCCTACGACCAGGACGACGGAACCATATGGGATATTGTTAGTGGGACTAAGACAGGCCCCGATCCCAGCATGAAAGGGAAATCAGCAAATGCCACGTCAGTTCAGTGGCGAAGAGACAGTAACTTCGCCATATTAACCATGAAAAGAAATTGCGAGACCGAGGCCGTTGACTAGCCAGGACAGCTAGAGAAGCATATGACGAGCTCAAAGCCAAGTACGAATGCAAATCCGTCAGCACCTTAGGGACACTCTTGTCCAACCTGAATAAACTCAACCGGAGCGCTACATCGAAGAACACACAAGTGAGTTCGCCCGGAAATGGAGCTTCATGAGGTCGACATTGGCCGGAGGATTACCGGAATGATATAAGAGTTCGGGGAGATCTTGTCAAATCTTAGGAAGAACGATCAAGCAAGAGCTGAATTTCTGCTAATGACCTTGCCGCCATACTACAATACCCTGGTCAAGAACATTCGTATGAAGACGGAACGAAATTCGCGGAGTTGTGTGACTGGGGTGCTTCCTATTCTGCAGTGGCCCCCAAGGGACAAATCGCAGTAGGACTACCGGAGTGCACCGAATCAGTTGATGCAGGATGTGGCGAAGAAGTCACGCAAATCATGGCAAGCGATGTGGGAGGCCATAGAAGGTACGCGAGCCACATACGAGCAGGCTCATCCAGAGGTAGAACCTGTTGGTCATGGGACGACCAACTGCAGAACCCCCATATATGCCAATGAACTAAGGCTCTCTCTCATAAGGCAAGATACAGGCAAACCTGGCTATAACGAAGGCCAAGATTCCGACTTATTTTCTTCGTTATAGCCAGGTTTCGCTATAACAAGATGTCACGTGTCTTCGAGGGATAAAGGGAGAAGTGCAGAGTAAAAAAGATAGGATGTACTGTAGTCAATTTGTGTGCTTTCTACTTCAGCTCCGAGTCGATAATACGGTATTGCAACATGCCTCCTCACCGCCGATATGGGCGTACTGCCTTAGAAAAATGGCAGATATGTCAAGCTCGACAGGTTGAAGGAAGCGGCCTGGAGAGATGACATTGGAATTCTGCAAACTCTTTCCAAACTGCGAGGGAATGATAATGCCTTTATCTACTATGTCCACAATCCTAAAGCAGTCCGATCGGTTACTCATGAGTGGAAAGGCACCAGAGGGAGCCAGTGCAGTGAAAATGAGGCAGCGTCCAAAGCTATTTCCAACTTTGAGAGGTTGTTAGCGGAGTGGATTGAAAAAGCTACATACGCCAAAGTCTTGATTAGTGATGAGGTTATTAAAGAGCAAGGAAGAAATTTAATAGTAGAATTGGATCAGCGAGTGAATATTGCAGATCTACAGCATTTGAAGAATATTATACCGGGTTTGAACTTTTGAATGGTTGGTTGGCTGGTTTCAAGACCCGCAGTAGCTTAGCAAAGCAACGTTTTGCTGGAGATGCTTGGTTCTACAGTACAGATCAGCTCTGGTAGAACTTGGACGACAAAACCTTCGCATTGCTCTTGCCAATCATTTTCTACGAGAGATATATGTAATGTTGATGAGACTGTATTCCAGTGAGTAATCTTAATGATATAGAGCTAGCTGGTTATATACTTATATATATATATATTTTACGCCCTAGTAGCACTATTGGACGCAAAGGCAAAGCACCTCGAGGGGAAAAAAAGATCAAGACACGTATGACTGTGTTTTTTGTTACCAATGCCGATGGTTCTGATAAATGTAAGTTATCAGTTATCAACAAATGGATACAGACAAGGCAGCTGGCATCAATCCAACAAATCTACCAGTCTATTATTATTATAGTAAAGATTACGATCTGGTGGAAGGGCAATCCTGCGGATCCTTTGACCAAGCTGTACAATATGGCCACGATCGAAGAGTGGAAGAGCTGGGATGAGTTTGCCTGGACAAGGGACTGGGGATTAACGTACTGGAACAGCTGGAGGGGCGACCAGACCAGATAGTTGTACATTGGAACAATACTGGCAGCTCGAATAGGGGAGAGGGGGAGAGTCGCCAAACCATAGCATAAATCTATAGCGATACCCTCAAATATAGAGATTTGATTAGTAATAGCTCCGCTGAGTGCAATCAAGCCAACGCATTCTAATTTCCTCTACTGCAAACCCCCCCCCCTTCCTTGATTTTAATATCAATAGTCAAGGCTATGCTCCACATTCTATATCACGGCATAATCCAATTGAGGCCAACACGATGGGAGCGTCTCTAGCCAGTGAGTGTTCTGACTAGGGAATCCGTCGGTATCAATATATGTATATCTAACCAACTTAGCTGAGATATGGCAAACACTCTACTTTGGGGGCCTCAGACCTAAAAAGGCTACAGTGTCAAGAGGAGCTTTGGCTTTCTTTCATCAAGTGACTAACTACCAATAGCATGTGTGTGAATATATATATATATTTCCTGGAAACTGTTTTATGGGGGGGGGGGGGGGGGGAATAAAAAAATCAAAAAAAAAAAAAAAAAAGGGATACAACTTTAACTTAACTTAACTTGTAGCTTCTCCAAGTCGGTAGTGCTTAGATAGTTAGTAGTGCTACCTAGTTAGTTAGGTAGGTAGGTAGGTAGGTACCGGATTGAAGTCAAGGTTGGGAATTTCAGAAAGTTATGAAATGGGGGGGGTTGCTAAGTAATGCCCACACTGAAGCTTTATACTGTATATATATACATGAATAACAAGTGAGCAACATGCATGATAGATTTGTGTTGAGGCAAACTGACGTAAAGCCAGATAAGAGCCGCAAAGAGGGTGCTGTTATGGCGGGGCGGGGTGGGGCTCAGGGTAACTTAGCATCCCATGAAAAAAAAATAACAATAATTTACAAAGCTACTGTAAGGTTGTCAATAAAAATAAAAAAAACACTGGCATATAGAAGAAGGGAAAGTAAGATTAAATAAAGCCTTCATTTCTAAATATTGTTATTAAACCTTTTTTTCTCATAGGAAAAAAAATAAAAATAAAAATAAAAATAAAAATAAAATCGTATAAAGCCTACCAGACTTCCCCCCCCAAGTGAACTGTTTTGATTCTGTACAAGTAGATACAATGCAAGTCCACCTGGGCGAATGCCCTGATGGGGTTATCTATCCTCACCCTCACTAACGGTAAGATGATTACAGGTCTTTGAGGTTGAGCCAATCTTCTTGGAGTTATGATTTTATGTGGGTCTTATTTTACCCTGAATCTTAAAAGAAGTTGGGCCCCCAACATAGAAAACTATACATATTCGACCAGGTACCTATGTTACAGTATATAAATTCCATTCGGCAAGGTTGGTGATCACAGACCAAAATTTGTTCTATAGATATGATAATGTTTGATATAGAGTCTACTTATATTTAAATAAAATCATACGAGCGAATGTGCACAACCTTTATCCCATAAGTAACACTAATTGATTACAACACAAAAACCCGAAAACCCCGGAAAAAAAAAAAAGGAAAACTAGAGAAAAGAAAGAGAATAAAAAATGGGATCCACGACACAAACACCAAGACCCAAAATAAACAAAAGAAAAGAAATTCGTAAGGCCCAATAGCTAGCTCATAATATGGCAGTTACCATCATGATGCAAATATTTGAAAAAAAAAGTATATATGCGATCCGTGTGGCCAATATCCAACTTATCGCCCTCAGATCTTTTTCAAGAAGTTGTGTCCAAAGAATCATAGCAGGGGAGCCTAGATGACTGCCATCTGCCTCCTATCCTGAGCCACAGGATACGGCGGGGTCACCGCCTTCCCCTTCCCCTTCTGATTCCTAAACGCCGGATGCACCTCCATCTCCTCCTCTGGCGGTGGCGTATGCTGCAATGTCGGCGGAACCGGAACCGGTAAGCCCGCCTTACCCAGGAACGCGGGATGAACTACATTCGAGAGCACCTCCTCCAATTCCTCTCTCCACTCCCTAATCCCATCCTCTGCCTCCTTCAGGATCTCCCTCGCCCGCTTCTCCTTCTCACTATCATATACCGCCGGCTTAATCCCGGGGACAACCGGCGTGTCATCAAGCAAATTCAACAACCTCCTTCCATGATTTGCCAAAAGCGCCTGTTTCTCCGCTCGCTCAATCACCACTGCAAAGTGCAGCGCATATGCCTCCTTCAATTTACTCCTGGTGATATTACTGAGTTGCGCCTCAGCAACTAGATTTTCTGCCTCAGCACGCACAAGCTCCTGCTCCAGCTGCACTATCCGGGAGGATTGTGGATCTTTGTATTTCAGCTTTGCGATCTCCTCCTGGATGCGGGCTTTGTGGTCCCGTGAGGGCTGGACTGAAGCTTCTGTGTTGCGGATGGCTTTGAGAATAGCACGATAGTCTTCGAGGGATTGCGCGTGTTGAATTTCTTGGTTTCCAATCTCGGAGAGGAGTACGCCGAGCTTGTCGGAGATGTCGGAGACGGAATCGTCGCCTTTTTGTTTCGTATATGTTAGCCATTATATTCCAACAATCTGATATAGATAGGGCGGTTAATTGTAGAGAACTCACCACACTGCTCCCCCCACTCACTTAACTGAGTCGCGACATGTATCCTCTCCCGTCCCGCACACTCATACGAGTTGATCACTTGGTTCTCATTCTTGATCAGCCGGTACAAGCGCTTGCTCAATTGCGTCACATTTGATCCCCCCTTCAAGCTGTGGAAAAACGATCTCTTCCCCGAACTTGCCGTTGAGCTTGCGGAAACTGATCTATTCTTTGACCCTCGTAGCGACAAGGAGCGATTCCTGCCAGAAGTGGATACAGTGTTATTTCGCGCTGGAGTAGTGCGGGGGGTATATGCTGGGGGTGGGTTGACTGAAGGCATTCTGGGCTAAAGAACTGAAAAGAAAAGGCTCTCGTTTATGGTATCGTGGATGAACAGTGATATAAGACTTGACGTCCAGATGATATAGGAAAAGGTGCAGAAGAAGATCAAGAGAATTTAAACACCAAAAAAAAAAAGAAAAGTCTACCCGAGACCGAACAACGAACTAAGAGATGTGAGATGGGCTGGTAGAACTGAACCACCTCACTTACTTACATTCTTCCTGCTGTACAGCGTCCGTCCTGTATCTTTTATACCCTCAACGTGGAACCAATAACACCACCTGCCCGAAAATTGATGATCTGCAGGCTTTCAACCGCCCAAGGGCCAATCGCTGTTACAGAGATGGCGATCAGCCAGCTCCTGAGACTGTAGGCGCACGAAGCTTCCCGCTTTTCAATTGTTACTGAAGTAGTGCAATTCGGACGGTATTCTTTCTACTGTGGTCGGGGTTTTTATTATTAAATATAGATGTCCAACATTAGCCAGGTTTTCGGCGTGGGACGATCACTGCCTTTTATAAGCGCAGGGGAACGTTTCAGGAGCAAGAATAGAGATGCCGATCGATATCATGACCTTTGTATCGCGAATTGTACATACTTGTATGTAGCTCCTATGTGTTTGGGAGCAGTAGAATGAATGTGGGGCATCCGGGGTTCGTCCCTTCTCGTACTGCCCCGAGCCTGTTCTTGTACTGTTGTTGTAGTCTGGGTTGTTGTACTGCAATTATTGAAGGTTACGGGTACGGATACGGAGGTAACTCTGCATATGCATACATATGCACATACAGATACAGAGGTACACACAGAAGTATCCCTCCTACTTGGAACACCTGCATATGCAATTATATGTCAACCAACGTATTCCAATCAAATAACCACTCGGCCATCTATAATAATAATATAACATACTCTGGAAAAAAACAATTCACCATCACTCATTTTCCTGCCAACTATGATGGATCCTTTTACCCCGTAGCTTGCTTTGGACGAGACTCGTTGATTGATTTTGCCCCCCTGTATATGCTCCACGTATTTGAACCCACCCCCCTTTCCGGGTCCAAGTAATAACTGATTGGTAAATCGTCATCATACTCCCCTGCTCAGGAAACTTGGTTCTCTATATTCTCAATTTCCGGTATCTAGATCTAGTAAAAACCCCACCGCTATTTGTTACCTAACCAAGATGATATCTCAAAAAAATCACCAGGCAAATGCTAATCGGATAAGGAGAGTAACCAGGAAAACCCAATACATCCCCCACGAAATCATTGGATATCTAATCGTCAAATCAAACCCAGCGCATGCACAAAATTCACGTCCAATACATGAATGTTTTCCCACCACACAATCCCCCCCTCCCCCAATGTCATCTCTCACTTAAACTCATCAAACAACTCCTTATGAAACCTCACAATCCTATCCAACCAATCCTCCCCACCCGCCAAAAACGTCGTTCTAAAATGCCACTCACCCTCCTTCTGTCCAAACCCACTTCCCGGCACCACACACACACCCGTCGCATCCAACAACCTCAAACAATACCACTCATCCGGCTTCTTCCCTTCCTTCAACGCCCTCGCAACCAACTTCTCCGGTAGCTTTATCGTCGGGAATAAATACATACTTCCCTGTGGTGGTGCACAGCTCACTCCCTCCATCTTCTGGAACGCCTCATACAGCGCCTGAGCACGGGACTGCAGGGTCTTGAAGATTGCATTGTATTCCTCGGTGTAGAGTGGGTAAGATGGAGACCCCGGCTTGGGGGGGTTGACCATGAGTTCCACGAGCGCCTGCCCGATAACTGGTGGGCAGAGAGAAATGGAAACAAGTTTATAGATTTGAGCAACGATTTCCAGCGGGAAGTTCACGAGCTCAAAGTATCCTCCCCGGTGACCGCATTCGCCGACCATACCTTTAGAAGTCGAATGGAGAGAAACTAATGGGACGTGGTCGTATCCTTGGCCAGGGTTCTGCTCCATAGCTTGCGAGAGGACCTTCTTGAAGGAGAAGAATTTGTTGGGGGCAAAGACGTTGGTTTGGTAAACCTCGTCCGCCATCACAACTAGATCCTCCTCCTTTGCGAGATCGATCACTGCACGGATATCCTCCTCTTTGAGGGAGGCACCGGTGGGGTTACCGGGATTGATGACGACAATGCATTTAACATTAATGCCCTTGGCTTTTGCACTCTGGGTTTCTTCCCGTAGCTGCGCAATATCGGTGGCCCATGAGTTTTGTTCGTTAAGGTAGTATGGGACTGGGATGGCGTTGAGGAGGGATAGTGTTGCGGTGTATAAGGGATATTGGGGGACTGGAATGAGGATTCCGGTGGTGTTGCTGCCGCAGAGGGTTGTGAGGATTGTGGAGACACCGGCAGAGGCGCCGACTGTACAGAAGAGGTTGTTGGGGTTCGCGGGATAGCCGTCTCGCTCTGGGGTAATATTAGTATAACCCAAACGACTCAAATCGATAAGGAATTGGGTGGGTGGGTCGGTACCTTCAATGAACTTGGCAATACTCTTCCGAATTGCCAACACACCTTGACTGTGACTGTACGCTCCCACACTTCCAATCTCTTTCAACAACCTCTCCGCTCTCTCGATGACATCCTGGGGATATATCTTGCTTGCATACTCGGTCTTGAGGATATCAGGGTACTCTAATATCGACAACACCTGCCTGAAGTAGGTTATTGGCTTCTGACCGAGTTGCTGGGGATTGCCAATGTTTGCAGAGATGACCTGGTTGAAGGGGAGGTTGTTGGAATTGAGAAGGGCTTGTCGGTACTCTTCAGCCTTCACGGCGAGTTCACCGCGGACAGCGTATTGTGCGTTGATGACATTCTGGTTGAGGTGTTTGAGCTCGAGGGGTTGGCGGGGGGGGCGGGTGGTGGTGGACATGGTGGAGAGTTGTTCTATGAGGAGGGGTTAAGGAGTTAGCGGGCTGGAACGGGGCTTTTAAGGATAATAATGACTGCAGCTGAAGTAGGTAGGTACAGTATGTATCGCTCGTTTTGGGGATGGTGACATGGTCAAACAAGACCAATGAGGGGCGCGAACGTTGTCGAGAATCCCGGGGACAGACGCAGTGAGCTTCCCCGCCGGTGGGGGTGGTCACATTCGGAGTAACTTGTGTTGTTGCAGGAGATGATCGGAGCAGCCGGAAGCCACCAGAAACATCCCATCGCCGAATCCCAAGAGCAAGTTGCGCAACTGACGCCTCCGCCGACAGGGAAGAATTGGATTGAATGGTGTATGTGATACATGCAAAAGAGCGAACAAATTTTGAATTGAACATACCTGCAAGGTGCATTTTCCGCTTCAACTTTGGGTGACCCGACGTCGTAAATAGAGGGGTATAGGCAGCTGCCGCGGTTGAAATAGAAGATAGAGATTTATAAAAAGACTGAATCTGCGACCTTGTATTCGCACTGTGATGATTGTTGATTAAAGCCCTCCTCAACTGAACGCCAGAAGAGGACCTCAAGGCCCAGCTGGCACCCGGCATCTTATACACTACAATGTATGTTAGCTGGCCGGGCGTTCAGCGGGTACCGTAACTTGTTTGTGTGGGGGAGCGGTGATAGTTCGTTTCCCACGTAAAACTTATTTTAGTGGTTCACTCCACCACCACCACCACCACCACCACCCCCGCTGAAGCGAAGACGTATGCGAAAAGTGAGCAAGGGAGGGCAGCAGGGAAGTTATCGGTATACCGGCGGCCGAGGGCAGCCCCCCACGGCGAGCATTAATCCTCGTTACAAGGCCTCACGAACTGGGGATGGGCCGGTTCACGGTACGTAATAGCCAGTCCGGCTGCATTAACTCGGGGACGTACAGCTACGTTATGTAGAGCCATATTTGCATCGAGACTGTTTGTCTGCAGGAGTTTGGCGTGGTGAGTTACAGATTGACTGTTGTTTGATAAAACAACGGGATATGCGAATGTAAGTACTTTTGTTTATTCCGATCCCGAAAGAAAGAAAGAATATTGAGCAGAAGAAAAGAGAGCAAGATTGCGCGGAGAAGGAGAATTGAAGGGAAAAGGTACAACAAATGGGGCAATGGGGCTGTGGTGTTGTTGTACACAGTTGTACGGCATAGCGATAGCCATCGATGTCCCTGTAGCCCCCTGCAATTGCAATTGAAGAATCAATCTGGGCGCCTCTTACGCCTCATCAACGCAATAACATCAGATACCCAACACCACAACACCACAACACCACAACACCACAATACAATACCCCACCCGTCCACCACCCCTACAACTGAAATTTCCTCCTCTCCTTCTCCATCTCCCCCTTCCACTGCCACTCCACCCCCTCGCAAACCCCCTTCTCCACCTTCCTCAACTTCAACGTAAACTGCGGGCCCAACTCCTGCAATCCCACCTTCACACCCAAATCTCTCTCCTCCACCCCCTCACTCACGGGGTTCAGCGTATTCTGCCCATGATCAAGCCCATAACCCACCGCCTTCTCTCCTGTCCGTCTCTCGCGGAACATATATCTATGCCGTCGGAAGAAGATGTAATCTCGCTGGTTATGTAGCGTGACCACTTGCCTACCACCTAGTTCAGGCACGGAGGGGAACATCGACTGGAAGAGGCCAGCGGCGAGTTTTCCTAGGGGAGTTAGGAAGTTGTTTAGAATTAGCTCAGGAGTATGGGAGGTTGCGCGGCCGTGGTTGTGTAGACGATTTGATGGTATGTAGTTCGTCAAACTGAAATGGAAACTTGGTCCCAAGGGGAGGACGATGACTGTGAGGCCGGAGGGTTTCTTCCGATGCTCGTTGATCACCGCGACATGTGTGTAGGGTGTGGTTGGTTCTCCAGACGCGCTAGCGGGGGGGGCAGATGCGAAAGAGCAGATTTCGGGAATAGAAAACTGCTTGGGCTTGGTTTTTGCGCCTTTGCGAGCACAGTTTTGTGGGCGACCGCGGGGAATATATGTGCTGTTTGGAAAGATTGTGGCAAGCTCGTGGGCAGGGGAGTGCATGTGTGAGTTTCGGGAAGTGGTGATGAGAAGCTTTGGTTCTGGAGAGATGGTGGAAGTTGGTGTAGAAGCTGTAAGAGCCGATATACTTGGGAGAGTCGGGTAGAGTAATGCTGCTTCTGCTGCTTCGGCGCGGGCTTGCATAGCTGCTTCATGGGCGGCCTCAGCTAGTGCTTCTAAATCAACCTCCTCCTCCTCTATTTTGCCCTTTCCCAATCCCGTTCTCGCTTTCTTCTTTCTCCGAACATCGATGTCACCGATTTCTTCATCCTCGTCCCCCTCCTCACTCTCATCCTCCATCTCGGCATCCTCTTCCTCCACCTTCCGCTTCCTCAACTCCTGCTCCTTCAATGCCTGATATGCCCCCGATACCCGCTCATCCCACACCCTCGCCCTGTCCAAGGTAACCGGAATATTCTTCTTCAAGCGCTCCACCCTCAGCTCCGGATTCTTCTCTTCATCTTTCCTTCGCTGTGCACGGAACTTGTGTTTATCACCACTGCTGCAGGTTTTTATTTTGACATTGAATCGCTGCCGGGCGAGTTTGTTCTTTATTGAGAAGGTCCTTTTTTCTTGCGGCGGCATGTTGGTTGGTTGGTAGATGGTCTTGTCTGAAGCTTTGGCGATTGTATTTTTTTAATTCGAGTTGTAAATCTTGGCAGCTACATAACATAAGTCTACATACATATGTACCGGTACATATGTATGTACGCTGATATTATGCAGCACAAACTAAATACATAACGTTCTCATGTCCAGATCAGCTGCAAGAGCGTTGCAACCTCGAAACGGCGTTCAACGTTTACAATAATTATTACATCTGAAATATGACGATCCGCTGGCCCGCCTCAAATATCTCATGGCCATAAAATAGTGTTTATATAAAAATTATGTATTTAATTATGAAGCTTCATACACCGTGCTATGCTAGCGATATTCCTTCTGAGTAATGCCAACGCTCCCCACATAACCCCCTCAATATTCTGTTTGCGCTTGCTGTATATTTTGTTCCCGAACATTAGACTCAACTGTGGCTTCAGTCGTGACATACCCAGGATTTTCGACAATGGAGCCCTGATTTTCGATGATTACTGTACCATCGGCAACTTGAAGTGTTTCCATGGTACCGGCGATAATATTCTGAGCTGGAATCGTAACATCACAAATTTTGGGAGTTCCTTCCCTGTCAATATCAGGAACCGCTTCATTTGACAAAGGATATGGTCCAAAGTCCACCGGTTCAGCATCAAGGTGGGACGAAATTTGGCCAGCATATGTCCAGAACTTAAGGGTATTGTCTATATTCCAGGGCTGGTCATCGTCTTCACTCGGAAATCTTCTGGAATGGTTCCTTTGTCCAGAACATGAGGCAATCAACCCCGGCCATGCAGGATTTACTGCTACCGCAGACACCGGATCTATCTCCCATCAGTACTCTCCCACTCTACTGGAAATGAAGCTTCTCGGGTACTCACCATTATGCGCCTCCCATTGTCCCATAGGACACGTATCACTATGGACATCCCACATCTTTATCTTCCCATCCAAACCCCCAGCAACTACCACATCCCTTGACGCCTCTCCAAGAAATACATCAATCCCCATTCTCTGTATCGTAAATGTATCTCTCCCAGTTAACGTTGCAACTTTCCCAAATAGCTTTCTCACATCCCAAACCGTGATTTTCTCGCTTTTCCTCTCTGCTACGTAAATATACGTCCCACATGAGCTCCATCTTATATCTGTAACCCCTTTAAGTGAATTGGATGTCTGCTCGCCCTCCTCTGCAACTGAAAATATCGATACTACCTCCCCCGAACCCTCCTGGTCATAAAGACCAACTGACCTAGTGAGCGTTCCGGCAGCAAGAACCCCGCTGTCAGGGGATATATCCATAGCACTAATTATTCCTTTCATTGTCTGCGTGGAGGTTGTATGTTTCCGTGACGGGATAGTACGCAGGTTTGTGAAGGGTTCTCGCCGGTTAAGGTCAAAGACACTAATCATGGATTCCGTACCGCAGATGAAATGTGGTTCTTTCCGGGAGAAGACGATGGAGTGAGGGGAGAGGAATTTCTCCGTGCTGGAATTTTGGAGAACAAAGGTGGAAAGAACTTTGCCGGTGAGGGTGTATAGATGTAAAGGGTTATCTCGGACACAAGTGATGAACCAGTTCATATTAGGGTCTGGAGGGTGGAGGTGAGCATTTTTGCTCATGGGAGAAAGACGAGTGGAGAGATATACCATCCAGAATCCATGGACAAGTGCCAATGGAGTATACACTCTCGGGCTCATGGATGACAGCGTAAGGCTTCAATTGGGGTATGTAGTTTTGGTCGACTTCGTCGCGCTCTGACCATTCTGACGGCCTACAGCAATTATCAGCAAGAAGCTCCCATAAGACAAATCAAGACCAACCTTACAATCCAAATACCCTTACTCCACTATCCTCACTATTTGTAACGAGGTATCTCCCATCTGCTGTCCTAGATTTCATGTTAGTAAAGGACTTCAACCCCAGCTCTTGTATATCTTGAGCATTGAAAACACCATTTAGCAGTTCTAAAACAATTACTCTCCGCCCCATCCCACCAGGTCTTCCTCTTCCGTGGAGGTACATTATCCGCCGCCGCCGCCTTCCGCCCAGCGGCACTCAGCTCCTCTCCAGCATTAGTCTCAGCAATACTCCCACAATATACATCTCCAGTTGTTGCAGCTAGAGTATAATGGGTTTTGTTAGTATTTGCAATCGCCCCGGAGACTTCCCTATAGTTCTGGGTTAAGTTGTTCTCCAAAGCAGTCCGGTTGGCACCCCCGAAAGTCATTTCCAGGAAATCCGAAGCTGGACAGGCTAAGAGAATGCAAGCCTCAGCTCAGTGAGGACGTGGGGCTGGGGCTGGGTACACGAATGTGGCTGACAATAAATTGCAATTGAGAAAACAATTAAACATATAGATGTAAAAAGAGAGGGAAAAAATTAAATTACTTGATTGCATGTTCACGCTGAAACACCTAGCGAGCTTTGCAGTTGTACAGAGTATAGATTGCTCATAATGATCCAGGTCTCTTTTTCTGTACGCCTGTGTCATGCTCATGCAGAAGTGACCCATATTTCTCCAGCACTTTTCAACTCTACTTCGTGGGCTCATCTCACAAACTCCCACCGCAAGACTAAATACCCGGCATATCCAAACCTCTTTATACGACATTACAGAATCCTCAGCTCAAACAGTCACAGACACACACTCTCTCACATGCCCCGAGATAATAAGGGCGGTCGCGGGCGTAGAGATGAGGGGCCCAGAGGCGGCGGACAAGGCGGAGATGTAGTAATATCCAAAGCACTGAGTTTCACTCTCCGGCACGGCGCAATCAAGGAAGGCCTACCCATCCAGCCAGATGGATATGCCAATGTCCAAGATCTAGTAAGTCCCTCTCCTCCATTAGCCAGCACAGTAAGAGCTAACTTCAACAGCTGGACATGCCCAAATTCCGCCGCTTAAACCTCACCTTAGACACCCTACGGCGCCTCGTCCAAGAATCCGATAAGCAGCGATACCAACTCGCCACTATTGATTCTGAGGGGAACCCTGTGCCCATCCCTCTCAAAAAGAATATAGAGAGTGTTGGTACCTCCACCACAACCACCTCCCCTAGCAACTCCACAACAACCACCACTTCCTCCCTATCCCTCAATCCCTCATTCACCAATACACCGTCCTCCTACCTCATCCGCGCCACCCAAGGTCACTCCATCCCGCTCTCCTCCACCAACCTCCAATTAACGCCAATTACCACCACAGACCTTCCCCCGCACTGCATCCACGGCACCTTCTACCCCTTCCTAGACCTCATCCTCGCCTCCGGCGGCTTGAAGGCCATGGGCCGAAACCACATCCACTTCGCACCCAACCTCCCCCAAAGCTCCACTGTCATCTCTGGTATGCGTCGAGACGCACAGCTACTATTCTACATCGACCTTCCCAAGGCACTTGCCGCGGGAATTCCATTCTGGAGAAGTGAAAACGAGGTAATACTCTCCGAGGGAGATGCTAAGAAGGGTGGATTACTGGGGATGGAATATGTAGAGAAGATTGTGGATATTGGGAGTGCAGGATTGGGGGTTATTTGGGAGCAGGGGAATGGAATGGTTAAGGAATTACCGGAGAAGCTGAGGAATATAGGAGTACCTAGAGGGAAGGAGAGGGTTATAAAGCATATGAGCGGACGAGGAGGAGGAAGGGGAGGGAGAGGACAGAGTGGGGGGAGTCGGGTAGAATCGCAGGACGGGGAGGGTAGAGCATAATGGCTTACGTTTGACTCAACGTTAATTGCACTGAAGAAGGAAGAAGTTTACTCTGAGATGTGATGTTGAAGAGTCGTCACACGGGTAGCCTAACATCCAATGTACTATAGAGTCTGTATATTCTCGCTGATCCTCGCCATCAACATCATAGAAAATGATTGGATCGATTTACAATTGGCGGCCAATAAATTGATGCATTCAGCAGCCCAACGTGGGGGCGCATCAACAGTAATCCATAAATATAAGCTAGAATGGCCGAATTAAAGTAAGAAAGGAAAAAAAGAAAATGTATGAAGCAATTCCATCCCGTTGATAAACTTATAACTCCAAGATTCTCCTGCCATTAACTTTGCCGTTACCGAACCCCGGTTCCATGAGTAATCATAATGTCCGTATCGTTTCCCATCATATATGCAAACTCGAGGCCCGGGAATGCATGTTGTGGTGAATGCTTCTACACACAATAAAACTAGACTGTGGACTTGCGCAGTGCATAGTCTCTTAACATCCTTCCCAGCTCTTTTCCACTGTGTCTCTGACGCGCTTCACGTACTCGCGGCGGTTGTCTTTGTAGAGATTACTTGCTTCCTATGAGGTTTATTAGCATTTATGCCATCTCCTAACAAATCTAGGGCGACACATACCACGTTCGCCGGTGAGCTGGTATTTGGATCGTTGAGGAGACTATATATTCCTGCATCAGTAGAAGGTTCTGTGCCGTACACTAGGCATCGGTATTGGGTCACCCACCTCTGGATACTGGTCAAAATAGCCGCAACATCATAAGTAGGACTCCATCGGTTTTGCAAGATATCTAAGCAAAGCTCCCCAGTGGCGTACACATTCGGATGGAACATTTGACTTATAAACTTGACTGAGGGTGGCTTATTTGGGTACTGTTCCTCAAAGTGCATCACCAAACGGAAGGTTCCATCTTCGAAGGGAGTGTCCGCTGGGCCTATAATCACGGCGTTCCTATATAAGATAGATGTTTAGTCGAGATACTTATCGGAAAGGCGGGGGGGGCGGAGAGGAGGGGTAGAAGGTCACCATGTCATTACGTTATCTGCTACGGGAGAGGCACTGACTCCAGCTGGAGGATCAGTTTGCATCCTCTGGAGAAGGGTACGTTAGCTATTAGCCAGGGTTCAAAAGGGAGTTCGGGAAACTGGGTTGGAGTACCTTAAAGTCTCGCATTAGGCGGCGGCGAGCTGAAGTAGACATCCTGGATACGAGGAATTAACAGTAGAGTTGGTTTGATGAAGTTCTGTCAAGCTTTAGATTCGATGTTGAAGCCCAAATATACAAGCAGAAGCAAAGTTGTATCAGAAGTAGTTGTTGAAACGGTCTGGGAACTTTGGGATGGTCTTCAACCTTGCATCACTTACTAAGCTGGATTCAACTCACCTGACGGACATGACATGAGAATGACCCTCACAGACTCACGAGAACATCACAGACAGACCTGCAGGAGGCGAAGCGGTGTCTTTTTCTTTACATCTCGGCTTCTCACTTCCTCCTGTTCTCCGTTCATACCTCTTTGTTTCTTCACTACCACATAGCCACCGTTGGCAATACAAACATACTGGTACCTGCTAAGATTCCCATGCGTCTTGATATAACGAACAAGGCCACTCCCTAATCGCGTGCAAACAAACACTCCGCATGGCGCAGAATAAATCACACTTTCAAATCCTCCCGCTCAGAAAATTTGATGGTGCCTCTGCGGCTATCAAACGGCCCCAGGTATGTGCGACGCTATACAAAATCTTAATTACAGCTGTTCTGCGGACTGACGTTAGCTGTGCTCGGCAATATATGTAGGAAATTACAAGTTTTTCGTTTGACGAACAGCATAAGCTACGGCATGACGATTCTTCGTTACGGTGGTACTGGCCACCGAAGCTGGGAGCGGATTTGTCGAAGGGATTTGAGACGTTTGTGAGGCATGATGATTCAGTGGATGAACATATTAATGGATTACTGGCTGCAATAGTTAAGCTTGAGGAGAAAACTGGTGAGAGGGTTGTTGCGGATTTTGTTACTTGGAGAGGGATGATGACCAAGGCCAGTTCAGATGTTACAATACTGTAGTAGTGGGATATGTATACTAACAACTCTCGCAGATCATGTGCCTCCCCTTCGACCTCCAAAGTAGGTCCGACAACCTCTATTCGTCCCATTCACTCCACAACTAACCCCCCTTTCCCCTAGCTTCGATATGAACGCCATAAAATTCCAAAACACAATCTACATCGAAGAATCCCACATCTTCAAGCTCTTCCCCCAAACCCACCGTACCCAAAGCCATCAAATGCAAGTCGGCACCTTTTGGGGATATAAATTCGAGACACTTTCCACCCTCCCCGCCTGGTGGGCGGATTGCTCCCGATCAAAAATTGAATCTCGAGAATACGATATAGTAAATAACAAAGCTCAGTGGTGCTCGATCGTCAAAACGGGCTTTGATAACACCCGAATAATATTGGGAGGGGAAGTAGACGCATTGTGGCAGGGGGAACCTAGGTCGGTGGATAACCCACCTGTATATGTTGAGCTGAAAACTTCGAAAGAAATTCGCTCGGATAACGATGCTCTTGTGTTTGAGCAGAAATTGCTACGGTTCTGGTTAGCCTTACCTTCCCCCCCTTCTTTTCAAGCCAACAAACTTAATGAAACTATTCTCCTCATGAACACAGGGCACAATCTTTCCTCCTCGGCGTCCAAAAAATCATTATCGGCTTCCGCGACCGCAATGGCGTCCTTCAGTCGGTTGAGGAGCTACAAACTACCAACCTCCCCTCTATCACAAAGAAAGGTGGAAAAACTTGGGACGGGAATACATGCATAAATTTTACTAACCGACTGCTGAAGTGGTTGAAGGAGAAGCTTCCAGAGGATGGGGTGGTGTGGAAGATTAAGCATGATGAATTTTCGGAGAACGTGGACGTATACCCTGTGCCGGGGCAGGAGAGCTTTTTGACGAAGGAGTTTGTGGAGTGGAGGATGAGTGGAAATGTGTAATGTTTATTTTGAAGGTGGGATGTGGTGCAGGTGGGTAGAAGAGAGTGGATCTCACCGAAATGATCCTTGACTGAGCCGCATATATGTACTTTTAGCCGAAGGTTTCAATACATCACGACTTCTCAATATCCAACAATGGGTGTGGGTGAGGTAGATGGTAAATGTATATGTATCATGCTGTTAACCATCTACGTAACCACCTAAGCAAGCTCAGGCTTTTGCATAAACCATGCCATAATACCAAATACCTATTCTATGACTAAAGCTTCGAAGTCCTGGACTCCACCACCCATCTATAATCCTTTAGCCACTCCTCACCCTCCTGATATAATTTTACTTCACAGTCAGCATCAATCCCTCCCACTTCCTCCCCCCAACCACCACCAGAGGGAGAAAGGGAAGGAATCTATGTTTTTACCTTCAATAATCCATTAAAAAAATCAAAACTATTCCCATCACTCTGCAGCGTAAAGACCCTGCCAGTCTTCCTCTCATCCTCCCCCTCCCCCGTAATCTCTTCCGCCTTCAACAACCCATGATCCATCGTAATCCCCTTCACCCTCGCCCTCGCTCCCCCTTCCATCTCCAACCTCACGAGCTGGTCACTATGCATCCAGTGCTTGTAGTACGTCTCCTCAAAGGGCCTAAACCCAAGCAAGGCGAATCTATAGTAGAACTCCTCCAGGACTACCAGGATCCGAGCCAGGAGCCTCTCGAGCTGGTAAGACGGTAGAGGAGCAGCCGATGGCTGTGTTATCCTTCGTTGGGAGTTCAATTTTGAAAGGAGGTGGTTTAGGGATGTAGTTGGGAGGGAATTTGTAGTGTTTATCCCGCAGCCGATGACGAGGTGGAACATATTATTGGTGAATGTACTCGTAAGTAGAATCCCGCCGATTTTCACGAACCTAGGCCCCTTCTTGGGGTTATATTCTGCCGAGGGGGGAGAGGGGTCTTCGGCATAGATATCATTCGGCCATTTCAACTTCACGGGGATATCTTGGTATCCTGGAGCGTAGGTTTTAATTCCTTCTACGATGGCCATGGCGGTTAGGTACTGGATGAATACGACAGGTGCCTGGACAGAGAGTTCCATTGGGTGTTTTAGGATAGTGGAGAAGACGAGCCCTCCTAAAGGGGATATCCAGACATTGCTCCCCCGCCCTCGAGCAGAGATCTGCATTGTTGCAATGGAAGTCAACCCGTTAGGAAGCTTTTCGAGCAATGTGTAGTTCTTGTCCAGCATGGTGGAGGTACTGGAGACGACTTCGCCGTAGAGGAGGAAGGAGCCAAATTGGCTTGGGGAGAGGCGGGATTGGGAGCGGTAGGTGGTGAGGGATTTGTAATAGTGGGAGTGGTTAAAGTAGGGGGTAAGGGATTTGGAGGGTTGGAAGGTGGGGTGGAGTTGAATTGTTTTAATGACTTTGTGGTAGTCGATGATTTTGTCATTTTCTGGGTCGGATTCCGGGTCATTTTGTTTGTTGGCCTGGGACTCGCCACTCTCATCCTCCTCCTGCCCATCTTGGGTACCATTCCCTGAGGAGGGGGTATCATTTAATGAAAGCTTAGAGAGGGACAGGCCCTTCCCTCCTTCCTCCTCGACAATAAACGTATCATTCTCAGCAAAAATCATTTCTTTGTCCCCTTCCTTTGTGACCAACCCTGCTGCTCTTAAATTTGCCAACAAACTCCCCACATCCTCCGGGTATACACTTGTTAAATGCAACACTGTCAACTTCGGGATCATATATGCCTCCTGACTAACCCTCAACCCCAACTTCCTCAACATTCCCTTCAAAAACCCTGTCTGCTTCTCATGGTCATCCGTAACTCTATCAACCAATTCTCCATACTCCCTTCCTCCCATATTCCTGTCCAAATTACACCCCGCAAATTCCGGATGTGGGCCCGTAAGAATGACATTCCCCTCTGCGACTTTCATATGTACGATAGCTGCATTCCCTACATCCTGGATGTCCAATGGATCAAGGTACCTCGCTAGCACAGTGACCTTACTCCCCTGATTTCTTTTTGCAAGTTGATCCGCATCAACAAACACCCCACCCCCATTATAATAGCTTATAAAGTCCCCCGGCACCTCCTCCTTCCCCTCCCCCTCAAATCCACCCACCTCAACTCCTACCCTCACCGCTCTGGCTCCCGCCTCACTCGCATACGCAAATCCCTTAAATGCACCCCCCCTACACGTCCCTTCAAAGAACTTCAACTCCCTCGGTCCTACCACCGCCATCAACTTATCGTCCGGCTCAAACTCACACCTAGCAGAGCCATAGTAACCCCCGGCGCAGAATCCCAAAAACGATCCTCCTCGCCGGACGTACTGTGTAATCTTCCTATTTCCATTTCCATCAAAGGCACGGCAGTACGGAAGATCCGCGCCCCCGGGAATGACAAGGAGAGCGCAGCTCGGTTGCCAGGGCTCTTTCAGGATGGTGTCGGCGGTGATAGGGGTGATGGAATAATAGGGTGAGAGAAGGCGGCGTAGGGAGTAGAGGACATGACGAACGGACTCGGAAGTGGTGCCGGGTCCGGAGTAGACGAGGACGTTGGTTTTGTTGGTGTTGTTGGCCGCCATTATCCCTAGTGATGAGGCGCCGGGAGACAAGCTATAGCTCGGGGTTTGACATGGGGGCTTTGTGGGGCGGTCGGAGATGGCTGGTGGGGCAAGCTGCAGGGATGATCTCCGTGATTAACCAATATGGTGTGCCAAGCTACTCCAAGACGTGAAAACATTTTTGAGGGGGTGGAGTGGGGCATTCATTTCCATGGCGCATTCATTTCCGTGGCGCATTCATTTCCGTGGCGCATTCATTTCCGTGGCGCATTCATTTCCCATTCGTCCACCAACCCATGGGGCTTTTGCTTTTGTTGGCAGACAAGGTGGACAGCGAATGAGCCATTACCCTCAGTCGGGTTGTTTAACCACTTTGTACTCCGTATAAACCTATGTAACTCCTTGATATTTATCTATAGTATCCAGTATATATAAATATATACTTACATATATACTGGCTCAAGTAAACAAAAGAAAACAAACCGCATGTTTATTGTTGCATGGTAAATAAAATGCATGAGACTCGGTGGTTTAGATTATTTTGAATTAACACATGTACCAGTCTTATTTTACGGGGCCTAGCATGTTCAGAAACTGTGAATGGCCCAGCTGGGACTCGAGCCCAGACCCCCCCCCCCCGGCCTTCTGCTCCAGCTCCAGACATATAGGAGGCCACCGGGCCGTTAAGTTAACCATAGCTACCTCCGAGACTACCCAAAACATATAATATACTGAAATGATATTCTCTTGTGCCCAACCAGCAGCACTCTATAGACTGAGTAGATCTAACGCAATTGAAGCTTCAGGGCCCATTCAGGTGTAAGTCTACCTAAATGACCCCTAAATTGGTTAATTGATCAATATAATCTCAATTGCGACACTGTCGCACTAAAGGACAAAAAAATGAATAAATTGATAAACAAGCCAGATTAAGAACCTGTTTACTCGTAACGAGATAGTACACAGAGAGCTAATTTTTACAATCCCTCAACATGAAAACCCTGGCTCCTGGTATGCAACATCCCCCGCCATATTGACGTTGATGAATATCGATTCGACCCATTACATCCGCTCAACCTCAACTCTCTTGCCCGCGTCCCGTAAACTGGCGTTCCATCTGTAAGACCCCCACTCCCCACAGGGGTGTTTGGCTATGTACCAGTCTCGCTCCCCTCTGTTTGCCAGCCCCCCTCAGTCTCCGTCCCCTCCATCGGCCCCACTTCTCCAAATAACTCCCTCACTATAGCGCTCGCCTGCCTCTTAGCGTCCTCTTTCACTCTCACCCAGTCTTTCCTTCGCTCAACACCTACTCTAGCAATGCGTACGTGGTCGTCTTTTGCGACCTCTTTCGCATATAACTCCTCCTTCTCCCAGAACTGTACTGCACGCGCGCGAAGCTCATAGTCTCGCATAATGGCCTGTTTGAGACATATGGCAGTGTTAGCTGCAACAAGGGAATTTTCCAGCTTTGAAACAACTTTCTCGAGACTTTCTGTGGAATTTTCATCTGATCCACTCCAGCGGCCTGTGCCGGTGAGATAGATAGCGTATCCTAACGCTGCGTCTAGAATAGCAAAGGCTATCCCGCGGATGGTAAGGAGTTGCCAGTAGGGAAATCTTGCATCAGTTGCCGCTCTCTCATTCAACACACTGGTGTAGACATAAATATACCAACCTTCACCTAAGGCAAGAACTATGCTGGCACAGGTGGCATGCGTCCGCCATACACCTCCTGCTTCATTATTCTCGCCCAGAAACTCGGCAGATGTAACCACACCCAGGATTGCAGTGTGAATCAAATGCGGTAGCAATATACTCGGTAATGCGTAGATCGTGTATGTGAAAGGTTGGTCTACTCCACACCAGGTGCAGTTTATCAACGGCCCTGGCCCATAGGCTGAGTATAGAACTCGGCCAGCACGGGATACAAAACGAGCCTTCAGAATTTCATCGGAAGGGATGGGGGGGCGGACGCTGTGGAGGTGTTCGAAGATCCCTTCCGTAGTGGATCTAGTTATGCTAGACCGAGTCCGGGACAGGATATTTTCGGGATGAAAGTAGGGGACAGTGCTGAAAAGGGCTAAAACGCAGGTGACAGATAGGAGTTCAAGGAGGAGGTGGGTGATGCGTGAGAGTGGGCGGGGTTGTTGTTGTTGGGGACGCTGGACAGCATAGTAGAAGCCCCGTAAGCCACGCTAAAGAAATTGGCTAGTGAGCTATAAATTCCTGAAGAGGTAGGGCAGTGGGGGGCAGTGGGGGTGTGTCTTTTACATAGATCCTCGGTACAAGCCAGTGTCCAACCAGACTAAAGCAGAATCCCATGCTGTTAAATCACAGGTCAAAAATGGTAGACTTCACAGCCTGGGATGGGGGGAACGCACACAGCCATCACGACAACCAACAATATAATTAGCATTGTTGGCGTTGAGTTCCGAGCTCTAATCTAATGAGTAGATAAGTCTTTAACTTAACTTAAAAACAAAAAAAGGAGATGAGTGGATAAATAAGTTCGATTTTGCCTGATCAGCAAAGACAATCCTAGTGCTGTGATGACTAACCCCGGGGAGCAAGCTACCTTATGTAAGCTTATGCTGGACTGCCACATCGAGTAGCCTGATGGCCTAATTGAGATAATTTCCTAAAGGAGCTACAGACTAAACCAAAAGGGTAGTCAGAGAGCGGCATGGAGAGCAGGATCACGAGACTAAGAGCAAGACCGAGACCAGAGTTCGTTGGACTGAGTTCGGGCTATGGATATCTATGACATGATGCATATAGGCTCGCATAAGCAAAACCCGAGCAACTTACTGCCATGAAGACCCTACCTATACAGAGATCTACAGATCGCCAGCTCATGATACTGCCAAATGCAGGCCCATTATAAGGGTAATTCCGTCCGCGCTCCATATGTATGCATTTGTCTCAGGAGAGAATGGACAGCAATCAAGACTTTGAGGCACTTTCACCAACAGCTGTCTAGCCCATGACAACAAGCGCCAATCTTTGAGAGAGCCACATACCGTCCATAAAGACATCAAACCAAATTCTCAATGGTACGTCAGAAAAGGCGTGGAGTAACATAGAGCGAGACTAGGCAATGATTACAGTCTTCTTGATCTAAACGTGCAATAGAAGCATAAAATAGGCCTTAATAGAATTGTCAAAAAATTTACGAGGCAAGAATGTCCGTTTCATATCCCAAATACATAGCAAGAATACGTATCTAGTAAAGTAATACTAGGGAAGGCAACCTTGCGATCACATTTGCCATATAATTAACTTTCGTGCTCCAGCTGCTGGGCCTGTCGATAAGTATATCACAATGAATTGTGCTTTGCTTTCCTTGGCGCCTCGCTTCGACTGCTGCTCGACTACATTACATGTTTGAATTGTACATGGAATAAAGGATAGATGAATATATTGCTACTGCATAAATTGGAGAATACTCCTTGTCAAAAAGTGAAAAATCCGAGCGCGGGCCTCAATCTGCTTGTACATAGGTAGTATTCAAGGCGGATGTCATGAAATGGCAAGATCAAAAATTTTGGCCCGGGGTCTTGTCACAGGAGGTGGGTCGTGCAACCAGACTAGGGTCTTGTTCACCTGTTCTCATGGTATCATACTCCCTAGGAGCGGTCGGGTTCGAGACTAGGTATCATATGGCTCCACCAAATCATCCATTACTATGGGCCCAATATGGGACGTATGCAGCGCTAGCTCGGATCTGGAATAAACACTTCCTTGCGTGATAACGGGACCCAGACCGATCGTTCCAGGGCACCGGTTTATGGGAATGAGCTAGGGGATTAGGGAAATGGAGGTTCCATTGTTGGTGTGAGACTGGCTCTCAGGGATTTTCCAAGGGTACTACATAGCCATGGGTCATCAACGTAAGTGAATATCTGCTAGCTGCAATGTGAAAGTGGGGGTACACTGGCATTATATCGCGCGAAATAGGTAGATCCCCTCCAAACTGACGAATTGGAGTCCGAGATAAAACAAATCCGTCGTACGTAACATCATGGCACAGGGCTTGATTCGGGAATTGGATAAAAACTAGCCATTGTGAGGGTGAACCAAAACCATCCTAGATGCAATGCACATGCACTATGGAGGGACAATTGCTTCGAATTCAGCCAATAGGCAAGCTCCTCTGAATAGTCATGATGGGGCAAAGGTCATTGTGGCAGCGCAGTAGTCATGGCAATGGTTATGGTAGAGGGATGGACTTAATTCTAGTAGGTACCTCTGCGTCCAAGGACTGAATATAATTATTGTGGTCTGTGCTAACTAGGCAAACGAAACGCCGCACCTTGATGCCACAACCCAGCTGTGAGACTGTAGCTGGAAATTTAGTAGTCTGGTTGGCACCAGACTAGAAATTTAGCAAAAGTACCTCTCTACTTATAGTACTAGGTTCAAGGCAAAGTGATACCATACCCTGTCGAGGAAGACCTAGGCCTCCTCTCCCAGACAAACAGTAGTGAGAAATGATAGATCTACGACACGGCATGGGAGGATAATGTGCCTAGTGCCGGTAGCTAAGGTTGTGAGATATTTTACCCAAGTAAGTTTCGCATCCCAAATCAAAATCGAGCTCGCCCTACAAACGCTGACCCGAAAACAGAAGGAATAAGTTGGTGAGCGAATGGCATATGGGCTCATAATCATGAATATCTCACAAGACTCCAGATCCTAAGTTGAAGAGATTCCGATCAAACGGCAGGTGCGTAAGGGGCTCGGTGCGTAAGACTGAGTACCGACTTGAGCTTCCCCTCCGAACTGAGCGCCCCCTTCGAATTGAGCGCCCACCTCAATTCACAGAGGATCTCTAGCAAGACTATATTCAGCCGTAAAGCACAGATTCAGTAGGCAAGTATGGCCCTGATTTTACGGAAATGTACTGACATTTTCGGGGCTCAGCAATGGAGTAACTAAAGTACAATGTATTTGGAGGGAGGTTTTGTGTTCTAACTTACGATAAGTTACCGAAATCATGGCGATTTGTATTTTGCTGTAAAAATGACGGGGAAACATAGTAGTACATAGATCGCCAGCGGATTCTTCTGGCTTACGATCGCGGCCGCTAAGTACAATCTCATGTCCATGTCACTTTGAGACATGGCGTCTCATGGCATGGCTTTTTTAGGCTTGGAGATGAACCTTTGCGCTCAGGAATAGATCACAAGTTAAGTGTAAGCATAGGTACGAGAGACCAAGACAGATGCTCGGTCTTTCCCGCCATCTCTGCTGCCGTCAGCTTCCGTCCAGTGCTTGAGTCTCTTTAAAGCAAGGGCAAGTTAGCACACTGTTCGCAGTCGAACTTGTCTTACCATAGGCTTTTTTTATGCAAGAGTGCAGGTTTTGTACGCACATAGATCAACGGCTTGTCAAATTTTTTTAGTGCAATTCCGCCCGAGATACACTATCAGTGTAAACGAGTGTATACCTCACAACAGCCCAATTCTGCAAATGCTGCTCAGTATTTACGTATGGAGTCAGGCAATCTAGCAAGGGAACTAGATCCTCAGGGTGCTCAACAAATCTAGGCCAATCAATATTCAACAAATGCAAACTGATGTTCAGCTCCCAAATCTAGAGGCCATATTCAACAGGTCTTCAAGCTGCCGAACAAACCATCAATAACCATCATGGTTTGTAAAAACGTTTATCAAACATCACTTCGCGGCAAGCAAGACGTATACTTCCTACTACTTGTACTCTATAATATGATTGAGCTTAACTAGTATTTGTACCCCAGGCCTAGGTTACGGAAACAGAGTATCTGTGGTGTAGAGCAGAGCTGTACTTATCCTTCATTCATATAGTGCGAATAGATGTTCTCAGTGAGATCTACTTATATTTGCAAAATTCCTCATGACCAAGCAACAGAGGGTTTCGTAAATTTATATCTACTTAAACTACTGTAGCCATTGGCGAAGTTTTGAACGTTCAAGAAATGAAAATAGGAGATACAGATGCAATAAACAGAAGACTCTTCCGATACAAATTCCGATCGATCTTGATCCAACAGCAGATGCAAGGAAAGCCTTGAGCATCACTGACACCAAAGAGGTGTGAACCTAGAAGCTACAGTAGCCTCGCTGTACCTCACGATCATCATGGGAGAAAATATATGGGATTGAATGCCCAATGTGGCACCCGTTGCGGGCCCCCTTATCAAATGTATATCTATCCAAAATGCAAGGTACTATCTGCCAAAGCCAGTAATAAAATAGTAGGCGAGGTGTATAATTAATGTATGTACTCTCGCGCATGTAGAAATGATAATCCAAGAGCTCCCCGCGGGAACGACATAGCGGGGTTAGATGACTCATGTTTTTGGAAACTGATGTATCATGCATAGCCACCCTTCCATGGTTCATATGATGCATCAAACCATCCTAAGGGCTATCATATCATACAGAAATTCAGAAGCCCTGCACATGACAATATTACTCTCTATATGATGAGCTGGTCATAGCTTTGCTAGTTGGTTGGGATGGTAAACGCTGAAACTCGAGCATTATTTAATATTATTAGTGGTTTTGCACCCCTGTAGAATAGCTTGTAACCACAGTAACGCGACTAACTAATGCACCTGCTGGGTTCCTGCTTAAGGATGGCAGGGATTAAAAGATATTCTCTGACTATCGATAGTCAGGAATATCTCTCGCACTTCCTATGACTATCTTTCACAACAGACTTCTGAACAGGGTTAGAGTCTCACCTTGGTAGTACAATAAGATATCCGTTTTACAGAACATGTATGTATGTAGGTAAGTCTCAATTATATCAAACAAAACATTACAGATCACAAACTCTATATGCAACAAGTAGCTGGCCCAAGTGTTCGAATCCACCCATCCGCAAGTCCTAATGTCATTATGTACCCCCCTCATAAGCATGTAAGGGGTAGGTATGTTGTCGCACGTTGATGATTACTAAGGAGAGATAGGACGAGAGATATTCCTAGGACTGCAAAACCTCTGTTTCTACACTTTCATGCTCACTGGGTCCAAGTGCGCTAGCTGGGTTATGAGATAGCTAGCGTGCAAGGGTGCAAAACCTCTAGGTATTTGGAAGATCCAATTAACAACTATCAATATCCAAGTTACTAAGTACATATGTACTTGACATCTCAAAAGAAGGAATAATAAAAGTGGGTCGCTAAATTTCTCGCCTCTTCTACCTACGATAGACTCTAACCACAGTGGGGTAAACCTTCCACGGCCCCTGGCAGAAGTACCTGTAAGTACATACTTCTCAGCAGCCAACGCCTCAAACGCTTCCGCCTTTCGACTCCAGTGCACCCGAGAACGTGGCTACTTCCCGATTGGATCATGTCACCGAGGTTTTTATCGCTTCGAATTCGATTTCTTTAGCTATAAAGTAAAAGGAAAATATGTTATCCTACATTACTTAACTGGGGCAACAACTTACATATATATTAGGCATGTGACAAGCAAGGCGCAGTACCGGACATCCAGGCCCGCTGGTTTGGCATATCCTAGTACTGTAGGTATGTACAGTAGTACATGTATGTACTCATATCGTAAGCGAGTGTAGTCTGGTTCATATCATAGGCTTCGTTAAGTAGAGTATGTTCAGGTCTTCATAACACATATGCATCAGTCTGGCTACAGACGACTTAAACCCTCGCCAATGAGCCTAGCTACCTACGCCGCAAGAACTTGTGGGGGGTTGTGGCTCGGCAGTTGGGGCCATACGAAGGTTATGTATGTACTCGGCATAGATAAATTATTGTACCTAGTGCATGCAGCATGCAGACCAGAAATCACTGGCCGGCCCACCAAAATTCAGATCGTTGGCCGGTCTACCAAAATTCAATTACCTACCGCTCTTTCGGTTGCAATCGTTCCTGCATATATTAACTGCGCTTCCCAGGTATTTATGTATGTACGACATGCAAGTTTGAGTAATGTCAGCACTGTTTACAAAGTTCCCAAAAATAAGCCTGATGGGGGGGGGGGGGGGGGGGGGTTACATAGGGGGCCATTGGCACGTATGCACCGACCTGTCAGGAGGCGAATCGGTTAAGCCACCAATGGCACTTATGAGATGTACCCGCAAGTTCTAGCGTGGGGCCCCGACAAGTTCCAAGTTCCAAATTGGGGGGTCTGTGCAAAAGGTATCGACTCCAGAACTTTGGGACTGTTAGGAGGCGCGGGTTGTTGGGGATGGGCACACTTAACAAGTGAATCCCCCAGGCATTTTCTGTCGGTTTTTTCTCGCACTATGTTATCTTGACCTTGCAGTTCGGGCTGGAAAAACAATACGACGCCCGTCTGGGATAAAAAAATTCGATTGGTGGGAGGTCTCTGATTTTTAAGTGGGACAGTGCAGTGACAGAACAGCCCAGCATAGAAAACGCAAACATCCTCCAGCTCTTCCATTAGTCCCGCCTGAGGAGGACATATCCCTTATGCAACACTCACGATGAGCTTTGGATACTCGAACGAAGAGGCTTACACTGAAAACCCACATGACAGTGTGACGAGGACACCCGAATTACGTGCAGGCATAATAAGCAGTATCATTCTGGCTCTTGTTGTGGTTTGCTTGAGGCTTTATACGAGGCATTTCATTGTGAAGCGTTGTGGACCCGATGATAACCTTGTTGCTGCGGCTATGGTATGTTCAGTTTATATGATTTTGTTTCTAGCCATCGCATGAGCCATTGGCCAACAACTCCTGGAGACCAGGAGAAGTGCGTGCAGCTAATAGTGCATCTTATTGGTAAACTAGATGACTGCTATAGCTTTGATGGTGGTCGCATTGAAGGGTCAGTAATTCATTCGCCCACTAAAGGAAGAGGATTGTGCTGATACATCTAACGATTGTAATAGGCACGAGTCATGGCTGGGGTCTTCATTATGAAAATGTGCCGAGAGAGTGGTATGATGTGACTCGCCATGTACGTCTTGACCGTCCCACAAATATTTCCTATTATGGCATGCTAACCCCAGGCATATCTTACAGTATTCATACCTCGCTCAAATCATTTTCGTTCCAGTGACCACTCTTACCAAGTTCTCCATCTTATACTCGTACCTCCGTATTTCGCCCACCGAGGTATTCCAACACCGCGTATATTTCCTCTTTGTCTGGACTGCACTGTGGTGTACTTCGTCATTCATCACCTTAGTTTTCCGTTGCTCACCTATTCGGGCATACTGGACTGATGGACTCGAGGGTGCAACTTGCGTAGATTCGCAGGCTCTGATCCTTGCTTCAGGTGCACTAAACTCACTTACCGATCTAGCTGTTGCGATATTACCGGCGCCGATGCTCTGGAGGGCAAAACTACCGAAGAAAGATCGAGGAGGGTTGGTGGTGCTGTTTGCATTTGCGGGGATAGTTTGTGTTGTGGGAGTAGCGAGGTGGGGTTTTTACTACAATGCGACAGAAGAGAAGAGATATATTGACTGTACCTGTGAGTGGTTTCTTGTACTACCTTAGACCTTACAAATGGGATACTGACAGGTTCATAGGGGGCGGTAGTGTTGCTGTGGTTCTCGGAATTGTTGAAACATGCACTGGAATTATTGGGGCTAGCATTCCCGCATTACGCCCGTTTTGGAGTCGTTACTTTGCCGACAAGCCCCAGAGCGAGCTTATCCACGACAATGGGAGTGGTGGTGACTTAGGGAAGGGTGGTAGGGGGTTGGTACAAGCAGATATTGAAACTGCTGGGGAGGCATCAGCAGGTGCATTCTCATACGCAGCCACAAGGCCGCCGACTCCCGCTTCCGGAGCTCAAATCACGGACCCCAAAAACCTGAGCTCACCAACCCAAGGAGGTACCCCCTTGAACCCCTTCAAAAGCGCCGACTCGGAGAACACTTTCAGTAAGAGACTTTCTAGAAGACTGTCAGTTGCAACGGGGCGGGCTAGCACTCTTGGGGGAGAGGATAGTGAGGCAAGGAGGGTTCCAACCGGTAAAACCTGGTTTTCCCTCGACGAAGGTGAGGATGAAGTCCAAGGGCTAGGTGGACCAACACGATTCAGCGAAGCTTCAACTACAGTGCATTCCATGGAACGAAGTGCAGTCTGGGGGAAGACTTCAGAGGAAAGCCAAGGTGATGAGAAGGGGATAGAAATCCGAAGGAGCATATGCCGTTCACCAACACCACCACTACCACCAGGTATTGAAATAAGTGATAACGGTGCATTCAGCTTTGCTGCAACAACTACTACTACCCCAGTTCTCACGGCAAAATCGTCAAAAACCTCCCTGAAGTCGGCGGGAAATGATCGGAATGACCGTAACGCCCAAAGCACGACACATATAGCATCCCCAACATCATCAACACACCAAGCGGAGAAGAAGAGGTGGATTCCAGAGTTCACGCTCCCATTCAGGACACGGTCGCGGGGACGGACGTTGGACAGTACGGATACGTATGAGCTTGGGAGGGCGAAGAGTGAACAATAGGCATAGGCAAAAGGGAGGTGTGCTTAGATAATCTGTGAATATTTCCTTGAGTATTATTTTATGGATTTAACGGTGGGCATTTTTCTTTTTCTTTCCTTTTTAGCATAGTCACCAATATATACCCCAAACGCAAGTTTTTCTCTTTTGTTATCATGGCGTTTTTCAATGGAATTTTTTCCTCGCTTTCGGTTACCCTGGAAACATGTTATTTTTCGTTTAAAATAATGAGGAGTTGCTTGTGTGTTATGGTTCGTGAGACCTTTTTTACATGGGGGGTTTGGAATGTGGGCTGAGGGAGATTTCATTGTTTGTTCGGCTTGTGTGATTTTGCATCCGTGGGGACGGGAGTCCTGAATTAGGTGCATGTTGGGGATTGATACACGGCGAATAAATACACCTGTGTTGCGGAAATATGGATAAGATCAATCAGATAAAATGCCGCACAGTAAGAATGTACTCACTGTACGGTGCGGGGTTGGTTGGCGGCCGCGCTGCACGACTCAATAGGCTTCGCTCGCTTCGGAGCTCCAAATACGAAGGACGGCGACGTAAACAATCAAGCACAAATATGAGGATTTCGTTGGTGGACGGCTTTTGCACCTCCCTCCTTGTTTCTCTCCTCGCTCCCCTTCAATCGTAGGGCCAATTGCCAGATCCACCTCCATCGCCCACCTCCACTTACCATAATGTCTACTCTCCGTGCAATTGCCCGCTCCTCCAGGGTGTTGGCCACCAGCCGAGTCCCTCCTGCGCAGCAATTGCGCTCCTTTTCTCGGGTGCGAGTGCTTTCCGCCCAGGCCTTCAAACTCCCCCAGGAGGAGACTGAGGCAATCAAGGTATGCGTTTCTTACGCCTTTTTATCCACCTTCACAGGAATTGACTCTCCATCGGCCTTCTCGAGCTCGCCTACGCTCAAAGTCCTTCATCAAATGCTATACGGAGCTGATATCCATGTTAGGCTGCGTCGCTCCTGTCTAATGCTGACCCCACTGCCGACTCCCCCTCCCATGCCTTCATCTCTTCTCAAGCCCCATACATGGTGGCTACATACTCTCGCCCCACTCCCGTCTTCACCAAGGGCATGGGCGTACACCTCTACGACCTCGAGAGCCGAAAGTACATCGACTTCACTGCGGGCATCGCCGTTATGGCTCTGGGCCACTCCGACGCCGAATTCCTCCGCATTCTAAACGACCAATCGCGCACCCTCATCCATACCTCCAACCTCTACCATAACCCATGGACAGGCTCCCTCTCGAAGCTTCTCGTTGACAAAACAAGAGAATCAGGTGGGATGCACGAAGCCAGCCGTGCGTTTATCTGCAATTCCGGCTCCGAGGCAAATGAAGCTGCGCTCAAATTTGCGCGGAAGGTGGGAAAGATTGTGGGCGCACAAAAGAATAACCAGAATAAATATGAAATGGTGTCGTTTAACAATTCCTTCCATGGACGAACTATGGGGTCGCTCTCGGCTACTCCAAACCCGAAATACCAAGCCCCGTTTTCACCACTCGTCCCGGGATTCTCGCATGGCAACCTTAATGACCTAAAAGCGCTGGACCTCATCACGGAGAATACGTGTGGTGTAATCATCGAGCCTATCCAAGGTGAAGGCGGAATTCACATCGCTACATCAGAATTCTTGACCGCCTTACGAAAGAAATGTAAAGAAGTCGGGGCGGTCTTGATCTACGACGAGATTCAATGTGGGATGGGTCGGACCGGAAAACTCTGGGCGCATTCTTACCTCCCCAAAGAAGCTCACCCAGACATCCTCACCACTGCAAAGGCCCTGGGGAACGGATTTCCCATCGGTGCAACGATCGTCACTGAAGAGATATCCTCAAAGATTGTATTGGGAGACCACGGGACTACCTTTGGAGGAAACCCATTTGCGAGCAGGCTGGGACACTATGTCCTAGGCCGACTCTCAGAACCAGCGCTTCTCTCGCATGTTAACGAGGTATCGAAGGTGTTTAGGAAAAGATTGGAGCAGCTGCAGAAGCGGTGGCCAGACGTGGTAGGGGAGATTAGAGGTAAGGGGCTGATATTGGGAGTGCAGCTTGATAGGGACCCGACTCCGTTGGTGAAGGCTGCTAGGGAGCGGGGGTTGCTGGTAATTACGGCGGGGAAGAATACCCTCAGGTTGGTGCCGGCATTGGTGATTGAAGAGGAGGTGGTGGAAGAGGGGTTGAGTATCTTGGAGGATGCGATGGAGGCATGGTTGGCGGAGGAGGCGAAGGCGTAGAACGCGGGGGGAGGGGGGGATTTGGAGTTCAGGGTAATTGAACTTTTGGGCCACATGGTGAGATTGCACAATGGGGGAGTGAGAATTCTGTTGCATTTCCGTTTTTTGTCTGTAAGTGCTAGATCAAAATCGTTGGAGTTGAAAAAAAAAAATCTTATTATTAGACCTAACCCAACCCAAGACTATAGTCTGATATACTGATACTGATATAAAAAAGTGCTTTTTTTCTGTTTTGAGGAAAGAGGAGGGGGGGGGGGGGAGAGAGAGAAGAACTTCGTTCCAGCATGAGACGAAGTTATATGTGGCTCTGCACTCCGTATCCCCGACCTTATGCAGAACTATTCTGTTTCGAACATGTCAAAGAAACAATCCCCCCCCCTAACCTTTCCCTCAAACAAAAGACAAAGAAAAGCCTAACCAAACAACCCTTTGTTCAAGCCCCCTTCCCCCCCTTCAAGGGCCTTGTTTTTTTTTTTTAGAAAAAAAAGGAAGGAAAAAAAAGGAAAAAATGGCATTTACCCCATGTATCTCTCTCCTAAGATTTTTATTTGTGGTGAAATTGCGGTGCATACTAATATAACCCCCCCACCCCCGCTGGGGCCCCCCTCCCTCCCTTTGTGCAGTGTGCAGTGCAAAGAGCAATTATTTGAGGAAGTTGAAAAAAGTCTCTTGGTATATCTAGGTAGAGGGAGTTGAATATCTATCTATACCCACGATACCCTCTCTAAGCTCATTCATTATATATAACCCCCCCTCCCCCCCTCCCCCCCTTATTGTTTCCAAGGCCCAATGCTCCCAATCCGTCCCCCCGTCCCACAGCCAACTCGCAGTGGCAGTCCCTCCCTAGGCACACGTCTCATCACAGAGAGAGACCCGTACGCCTCCATCAGGAGAACCTTGTTCCACCCCAGCTCGAGCGACAAGCTCAACTACACCAACGAGTATCTGTGGAATCTCGCAGGGAAAGCCAATCCCGAGGAGACGCTTGACCAAAAAGTGATTCGGACGTTCACAAACGATATCCAAATTTACAAGTTTGTTCCATACCTATACCTTGTCCGTGCAAGCTCGTTCTTCAATCTGCGGCACCCCGTGCTGGCGATTGGTGACTGCTGCAAGGCAATTAGGCTGGTGGAGATTGCGACTGGGTATAAGCATGCGGTGGGGCAGTCCGTGTGCGATACGAATAAGGTGATGGAGATGAATGCGGAGTACTGTAGTGAGTGTCTGGTGGAGGAAAGTCAGGACTGGGTTCAGGCGAATGATCTGAGCGCGTTGGCAAGGGATGCTGCATACGTTCTCTTGGAAGCGGCGAATCTGCTCGGAGCGAACCTGGATAGCTTGGAGGATATCCTGAAGTCGGTGTTTGTGATTGTGCCTAATTTTATGGAGGAGGTTTGGGCTCCGTATTATGACAAGGTCATGGCGGAGGCGATGATCGATAAAGAGATGAAGGCGGATATGGAGTTTCTGAAAAAGAAGGGAAGAGTCTGGACGGCCGTTGTGGAGAATATGAATGAGGAACTGGATACCATCGAGCTGTCGAGGGAGACGCTGGGGTTGCGGACGGTGCTCAAGTACATGAAGAAGGTGGACCCGAAGCTGCAGGTGTCTCCGATGAAGTCCGTCGAGTTGACTTGGGATGGGGAGGATAACGATCAGCAGCAGGGTACAACACATATGGGGATGATTGCTCAGTACGATATTCCCATGAAAGCAAAGATTTCGCACGACAAGACAGACATCGTCATTCAGGATACGGGGAATACTAAAGCACCGTACAGATGCGATAATTGCTGGAAGGTAGTCTATGACTTTGGGCCAACTTCGGGATTGGTTTGCTGTTATCATGCGACGGTGAAGCGCACGGGTGCACCGATGGCACCGACTGTCTACTGTAACGAAATGTGTAGATATGAGAACAGGCATCTACATGAGCAATGGCATCAGGCCGAGACAAACACCGCGTACAAGGCAGCAGCGGAAGACAACGACTTTCCTCTCTTTGTGGCTCGGCTATATACACTGAAGAAGGGGACGCATCCGCTGAAAATCGCCGAGATGCAGTGCACATTAGCACAGTTTGGACCCCAGACCAGACACGAATTCAGCATTCAGAGGGATCTCATCGACCCCTGGGACGCTCTTCTCGAGCTCAATCTCAACATCTTCGGCGACCTCCGCTTCGAGACCTGGGTCTTGCTGAGCCTGAAGCATAAATGGGACAACAACAAGCGGATCAAGGGCGGCTTGAAACTAGTATTCCCCATCCGGGCGATGTATAACCATAGCTGTGACAGCAATGCCATGGTCGCAATGGCGCTTTCGAAGGGGGCAGGAAAGAACGTAGCCACAGAAGAGTTGCCGCTGAATCAGGAGGTGGTGTATGCCAGGAGGGAGATTCGAGAGGGGGAGGAGGTGACGATTAGTTATATTGGCGGCGGGGCAACGGCGATGCCCAGGAAACAGAGGGCCTTGGAGTTGAGTAAGATCGGGATCGGGTATTGTGAGTGTTTGTATTGCTATAGACAGAGGGAGGAGGAGGGCAAGAAGAGGGGTCGTGGAAATAAGAAGTAGTCATGTGGAGGGTGAGGGTGAGGGCGTTGAGGTGAGGAAGGAGAGGGATTATTGGGGGAGGAGAAGCGTTTGCGAGTTCATAGCTCCTATTTATGGGTACTTGAGAAAATAATACTGAACATAACATGGATGATGTTTGATTCTATTGGTACTCCGGTAGTGTAGTGAGGCAAAAACCAAGCAGCAAATCCCAAAACACAACTTTTCCATATCCCAATATAAAAACTCCTTTATATAACCAACCCAAAACCAAAGATCACATAACCTCCTGCGCTCTTCTCCCACCATCAATCTCTCCACCTCACCCATACCTCATCGGTCCTAAACCTCTGCGTCACGCCCGCCTCTTCCACTTGCACCACGCCCTCTCCAACGCTAAACCCACACAACCCCGCATGCGCAATCATGATACCGTTATCTATACAGAACCTCTCATCAGTGCCATACACACTCCCTCCTCGATCTCTTGCCATGATGCCCATCATTTCCTGGAGGCGAAGGTTGCAGCCTACACCACCGACGATCAGGACTTGTGAGGAGTTAACGTGCGACATTGCGCGCTCTGTGGTCTCGACGAGCATACTGAAGAGGGTTTCTTGGAGGGAGAAGCAGAGATCGGAGGGGGTGATGGGGGGGTCGGACGGGGGGGGGTCGGTGTTCTTGGGTGTACCGTTGGGGTTGAGGTGCTCCCGAGCGAGAGAGTCGATGGATGCGAGGATGCCACTGAAGGAGCAGTCCATGCCTTTTACGGCATAGGGGAGGTCGAGGAGAGTTTTGCCTCTGTGCGTGAGAGAGAGAGGGAGAGGGTTAGCTCAAGTAACTGTGGGGGTATAGAGTAGAAGGCGGTAGAGGGAGAATACTGTTTTGCAAGTTGCTCGATGTTATACCCCGGCGCGGGGTCGTTACTGATGTTCAGCGTTCGGGCGAACCTATCAAGGCAGTTCCCAACAGCGATGTCGAGGGCCTCGCCGAAGATGCGGTATCTATACATGGTTACAGTTTTAGATGAAAACTCATTCATTCATTTCCATTCTCTTGTCTTTGTGCATAGGGCGAATGAACATACCGCTGCTCCGCATACGCAATAACCTGCGTATTCCCCCCCGAAACATACAATACAATTGGATTCTCTGCCCCTGTAATCTCCCTGCCCATTTCGATATCTGCCCTCACCAAACACCTCCTCGTTAGCTCCCCTAACGACTGTATCATGGAGTGAGTGGAAAAACATACGCCCAACACAATGATTCACCCCCACCAATGGCTTATTCCACAGCATACTCAACATCCTCGCGACAACAGCCACACTCTGTAGCGGCGCACCCATTCCCGGACCTATTATCTCCCAGCTCATCAGCAACAACCCTCCCCATCTCAACCCTTGCCCAATTCTCTTTCTCAAGTCATGCACATACCTCTCGTATAGCAAATACAATCGACATCCCTCCAACTAACCCCACTTTCCTTCAGCGCCTGCTTAATAAGCTTAACAGCCCACTCTCGATGGTGGAGCGCAGTGTCTTTTGGTAGGAAGCCCGTGCCGGGGGGGGAGACGAAGGTGTGTCGGATGTTGCTGAGTATTTTCGCGCGGATAGTGGGGTCGCGCCCGTACCCGGGGGGGTGCTGGATGAGGCCGATGCCGAGTTTGTTGGCGGAGCCTTCAAGCCCGAGGGCAATCATTTTTTTTTTTTTTTTTTTCCTTGGTGGGAGGAGAGGGAACGGTTGGAAGCAGGTTGGAAGCAGGTTGGTGGATGCGGTGTAGTGTAATTCAGGTGGGGGTGGTGATTGGGTTGGGATTGGTATCTTTTAGACGAATATTTTACCCTGAACTATGAAAAATGGTAGCACTCTCGCTCCACTCTGAGAGATGTAATGTTATGATTCGGTTATTTTAGGGCTCCTGCATTTTGCATACATTTATTTGTTCTTGCTCTCTATCGGTGGGTACTTCATGTTTCTAAGCTCTATGAAGCCAACCTATGCCCACCCTCAACCCAACCCAACACCAGAAATTACAAATAAGAAACAAAGAAAGATTTTGGAGATATCCCCCTATAAGCAAATAGGTATGTACAACAGCATTAAAGCCAAAATTCACGTTGATATGAAGATAGGATGCCCACATATGTCATAGTAAAGGAAGGGAAAAAGAAACTGTAGAGTCAACAAGGGTATTTTTACCCCGGAAAGTTTAATTTAATTCGGTACGGAAACTTCAATTGGCTCGTTTGGAACCACGACAATCTTCTCTCCATTATCATCGACTACATCCGTTGGCGTATAATCCTCCTGTGTTTCTATTATCTTCGCGTCTTCTTCAGGTACTGGCACATCAACCTCCACCTCCCCGCCCACATCCACACCCACATCCAATACTTCATTGCTCCCCATCCCCATATCTATCTCCGAATCTAACTCCCCCTCCCCAGCACACTCACCCCTCCCCGCCCTCGCCTTCTTCTCCTCCTGCTTCAGCGCCCTTGCTCTCGCCTTCCTTCTCATCCTCTTCTTCTTGTTCCCACTCTCCTCTACACCTTCCAACACTTCCTTACCTTCATCTACCTCATCCACTTTCGCTTCCTCCCCCCAAAACCAACTCCCGACCTCTTCCCCCCACTCCCCTTTTCTAAACGGCCTCATCCTCATCCACGCACTAACATCCACCCACTTACCCCTTCTCATCTTCTCCAAATATCCTGCCACCTCCAGCAACTCCCTATCCTTCGCCCCATCCTGCCCTCCCTCCCAAGTACTAATCTCCACCAAATTAAACGGCTGCGCACTCGCCTTGACAGCCGAATCATCCACCAGCACCGTGTTTGCTTGGCTCCAAACACCCCCACGTTTCCCCCCCTTACTCAACCCAACACTTTCCCACACCTTTTCCAACCTCTTATACACTACCACCTTCGCATACATCTGCTCCTTACTCAACCCCAAAGTATCCCTTCCCCAAACTGCCACCAACCTCTCCCTCTGCTCAGGCGTAAACGCCGCTGCGACCATCGAGGCCACATTTGCAGGCAGCGCGGACGACCAGACCATGACTGAGAAATGGGCGAAGAGGTAGTTTAGGAACTGGGTTAGGTATGGGCGCGGGTGGGGGCGTTTGGAGGACTGGGTTGCTTTGGAGCCTCTGGAGCGGTGAAGGAGTGCGCCGTTGAGGTCGAGGATGATGAGGATGGGGTTAGGGGATGAGTTGGGCGGGAGGGCGTTGGGTTGGTGGGAGGCGCAGTGGAGGTATTCAGGAGTGGGGACGGGGGTAGGGAGAGTGGGAGTAGGGAAAGTGGGGTGGTGGTGGAGAGGCCTGTGTAGATCGTGAAATGGGAGGGGCTGACGGGAATGGTGGTCTTCGGGTTGGAAGTGCTGATATGCCAGCTGGGACTTGGGTTCATAGCGTCCACGTTCAGAGTAACATTCTTTTTGGTATCGTGGAAGTGAGGCGGGCTCTGCTCGTAGAGCAGTTGGAATCAATTCTGTTGGTGCTGGGGGGGGTTGTGTCAGAGAGCTCCTTTCTTCTGGGCACCATTCCTTCTGATATTGCCTCTGTGAGGTGTATTGACCTTGCTGACGAACTGCTATTGGTGAGTGAGTTCGGGTGTAGGTATCTCTTTGTCTTCGCTGCTGCTCTACTTCATTTTGATAGTAGCTTCCTTGTTGATCCTCGTAGGATTTTATGCCTGTCTCTGGTATAGGTTTTTGCTGCCTGGGCGGGTTGTGTGACTGATAGGCCAGGGCAGAAGGTGGTGGGCGGTATCGGTTACCGCCTGGAAAGTGGGACGGTGAATGCAAATGCCCCTTGAGGCTCACCCCCCCCTCTTCCTCGTCTTGACCTTTGCGGACTTGTCGGTAGTCGTCCCGATAACCTTGTCGTCCTCCTCGATAATCATTTCGCCCTGTATAGCCTCCTCCATAGCCTCTCCGCCCTCTTCCATAGTCTTCTCGTCCCTTCCGGTAGTCATCCCATCTCTCCCGATCGTCATCCCGGCTTTCCCATTCTTCTCTCCAACTTTGCCCACCGTAGGAGTAGGAACTCGACGCAGACGTATGAATCCCCCTACGCTGAGTGAGGCTCCCCTCTCTAAACCCAGCCTCTCTACCCCTGGAGCTAATAGAATTACTCAGACTCTGATCTCTATGTGGCGAAGCTGATCTCCCATCGCGCTCCCTCTGCATCAGCTCAGGCGGCAACCTCACTGCTCTCAACTTCTCCTTCAGATCAGTCTTCCTGCTAGGGCTAGCACGCCTCTCTAGAGAGGATGCCCAATCCCTTCTCGTCATACTGGCCGATCTCTCCCTACTATGTCTCAGCCTCATCCGTTCCCTCTCCTTCTTCCCCGGGGGTGCCTTTCCCCGCCGAGGCTCGTCATCCTCCTTCTCGGGATATTTCCATGGGTTATTTTCGGAAAAGAGTATGTCATTATCTGGTACCATATTCCCTGCATTCCGCCCTCCCATCTTGCTCCCTTGTTCTCTCATCCATGGGATATTCCGGGACGGTGTCCCACGCGATACAGGAGTCCCTCTGCTCTGGCTTACTTCGGGGGACCTGGCTCTCATTCTCCCGCCAGCAACAGGCGACGAAGCTCTTGCCTCCTCAAGCCCCCAACCAGCCCTTTTATTCACTTGCGCCCAAGCCCCCTTCTCCGGGCTCCCACTCCTCCTTCTCTTCACACTCAAATACCTGTCCGTTTCCTTCACCTCCTTCGCAAACCTCTTCTCCTCCATCTTCTTCTCCTTCTTCTCCTTCAACAACTCCTTTATGATCCTTTTCTTCTCCGCCGCTCCCGGCTTTCCCCCTTTCTTCTCTCCTGCCTTCTCCTCCCGCTCCCTCTTCACCTGCTGCTGTAACGCCTCCCGTTTAGCGCGCAGCACCTCCCGTTTAGCGCGCAACACCTCCCGTTTCGCAGGCAACGCCTCCCGTTTTGCGCGCAACAAAGCCCGTAACTCCGATTTTTTCTTCTTCTTGCTTGCACCCGTGTCTTGTTGTGCTTTATTGTGCTTATGCGGTTGGGTTGAGGGGCGCTTTTGCCTGGGTGGGGTAGTGGTTCTTTTTGCGTAGCGCGAGCTGTCGACGGAGAAGGTGCGCGGGCGGGGTGGGAGGGCTGTAGTTGTTGCAGTGGCTATTGCGGGAGTTCTGGAGGCCGATAACGAACGGAATATCAATGGATATATAGACGTTATCGAGCTGCACAGCAGTCGTAGCATGGTCGGGGGGGTATTCGTACCCCCAGGTGTTGGTGGTGCTGAGTGGGTAGAATTTACGTGGGGTCCGACGTTGTCGCCGGTGCTGCCAAGACCCACACCTTAGGCTCGCCCCGCCTGCCACAACTGGCTCATATGTAAAGTTACAAAGTCCGAAGATGTTTTGGGCCCTCTCCCAATTATATTATATATTTGAACACCCCTCCTCTCCCCGTTGTGCCAACCAGACTACCTCTCCCCCCAATATGGCTCGTATACATATTTGATACTGTATAGTATCTATATACTGGGCTCCAGTTCTGACTAGCCCTCTAATTCTTCTTTTTCGTCTCCTCGACCTTCTTCCCCTTATTCCCCTTATTATTCCAAAACACCACCATCTGCGCCGCCAGCACCAGGTTCAACACCGCGCCTCCCACAAACCCCGCCAAAATAAGTACATCATCGACCTCCGCCAACGTGGTCCCCACCCTTGCCAAACTCCCCAGCAAGTAATTGAACACCGCAAACGCACTCAACTGCCCTGTAGACCTATTCCTCTGCACGTCCAAAATCTGAGGGATTTTGGACATCAACCCCAACGGAATCGTCACAAACATTTGCAGATTCCGAAGCAGCTCTGTGGACACAATTGAGGGTGTGAAGAGGGCATATCCCGCTGCAGCCACGCCCGCGACAAACACGGCTGGGTATGGAGACGTAGTATTCTTTGCTGTAGCCGTGAAATGTAAAACTAGCGCTGCAATAACGATATTTTGAAGTGCAATTAACGCCGTCTCGCCGAACGTGCTGAACGGAAATCTACTCCGGAAGTTGTATGCTAGAGTTATGATGTACGCGGCTGTCTCGAGAAGGTAGCTTGTAAAGTTAACCCCCTCTGCGGAGCGGGAGTTGAGGAGCTTCAGGAGCTGTGGGACTTTGACGATGGTGGAGGCTGCGATGATGGCTATCCCGACGGCTTTGGAGATGGCGAATTTGAGACAGGTCGGGGAGGTGAAGGGGTCGATGTTGAGGATGAGATGGCTGTAGCATTCTGGGCTGATGAGGTCGCTAAGGGGGGTGGAGATGAAGGGGGGTAGGGAGTGGGTTATTGGCTGGAGGTAGGGGCGGAGGATGGAGAGGGCTTGGTCGAGTTGGGCGGCCATTTCTTGCTTGCTGCGAGGGATTTGGCCGTCGTTGGATTTTGTGTTTTGGCTGTGGGCTTGTGGAATTCGGTTGGTGTTGAAAGGTGTCAAGTAATTAATACATATATGCAAGCTCCCTCGTGGTAAGTAACCCCTGTCTCATTCTCAAAACACAACATCTCTCAGCCCAGGTTGTAGGAATTCAGTAAAAATAACCAAAATATAGCTGGTTCATGCCAAAAAATATCCCAGGTACCTTTTCTCGTTATATATATATATATCTGATCCCCTACTAAACATCCAAGCTTCCAACTCTAATTCGGTGTCTCTACCAATTCATCAATAAACATCCTCACCAGTCTCTGCATATCCTCCGCCGCCTCCTTCCCACTCTCCAGTACCTCCTCATGATTAGCCTTTCCCTTTTCAATCACCTTGTTTAATTCCGCGTCCCCACCCTCCGCGAGCACTGCGTCGCCCCTCGGTGTTGGCTCCAAGACTGCGCAATTCGTCACCAAACTCATCGCTAGGATACGCATTCCAGCATGCCTGGCGGCAATGATCTCCGGTACAGTAGACATACCCACTACATCTGCCCCAAGGACTCGGAGGAAGCGACACTCTGCTCGAGTCTCAAAACTATATATTGCGATTGTAATTAGTTCCATGCGTATCCTATGCAACTGCAACTGGGTGGAACCAACCTGGGCCCAGACACAAAAACATAAACTCCCTCATGTAGTCTCCGTTTGCTCCTCATAACCTCCTGCTGCCTCTTGTACGTCAAATGTAACTTCCTCCTCAACGCCAAATCATAGGCATCGCTGAGAGCAGGGAACCTTGTTCCAAACTCCTCGATATTTGGTCCTCGGAGAGGATGTGCGCCCGCCAATCCAGGGATATTTATGTGGTCATTCAGAACGACAACATCACCAACATTGTATTCCGGGTTCAATCCACCGGCAGCGTTTGTGACAATAAGAGTAGTGACACCGAGAAGGTGGAGCACTCGTACGGGGAAAGCAACTTTTTCAATTGTATGTCCCTCGTAAAAGCTATAGAGTAGCAATTAGCATAATAGTCTTGGTTCTATGAGTGCATGGAGAGACAAACTGAACTCTTCCAGCCATCAATACACAGGGTGTTTGCTTCTCCCCGAGAAGGCCGAATACAAGCTTTCCGGCATGACCGACGACTGTTGAAACAGCGAAGCCGGGAATATCTGCGTACTCAATTACGACTTGTGGAGTAGGGGCGATTGTGCCTGCAAGTCCACCGAGGCCAGAGCCGCAAATGATACCGAAGTTTGGGCAGGCAAGCTGGGGGTATTCTGCAAGTCTTGAGCTGATGAATGATACTGTCTCTCTGGCCGCTGAAACGATTGAGTCTGGAGTAAAAGTTGTAGCTGCCATTTTCTGTGGGAAGGAAGCGGTCAGTCGCAGAAAAAACGTCAGGTACAGTGTAGGCCTGGGTAGTTATAGATTTGTTCATTCGATTTCAAAGTTCCAAAAGGGAGTTTGCGGAGTTTCGGTCATGTGGCCGAATTATGAGGCTCCAAGGGCTCGTTTTCCCACTGCTTAATTTAAACGAAATAAAGAGATTCGGTGCCTTTATATGCGGGGACTTATAGTAGTTAGTAAAGTATTGCGTATCATACATACTCCGTATATACAGTACATACCTTTGGCCAAAGGGAAACGCCCGTCCGAGGTGTACTCTTTCGATTTGAGATCATCTCATGCTAGACGAGGTCTCTGCCGATGCTGCTACTATTGGCTTTGAGGGGATGCTGGAGCTTGACCATCTGCACTGTGAGATGATGATCATCGTCTGCACAAGGAGTCACCACTACCTCTGCCCCTCCCTTCCTATCAGCAGGAAGGCAGCGAGCACGAGACTACATATGATATGTACAGTACCTACATAGGTACTGTACATACTGTACGGTACCTACAGCAGGGGGAGAATATCCCAGGGAGGCAATAAGAGAATAAGAGAATAAGAGAAGGGTACCGCATGCCGCATGTACAATGTAGGTAGGTAGGCATCGCATAAGCCCTTGGCCCTGTAGGGCGTCGGGCGGCGCGGTTGTGAGCTGCAGCAGCCAGTAATATATTTCGTTTAACGCAACTGCCCTCGAATCATCCATCCATACATCCCATCCCATCCGTCTATCTAGTCATTCCTGTCGCGATACTGATACCGCATACCGAACACGAGCGCTGTCGACTACTCCGTACACGCGGTGCTGATCCTCCGGTTCAAGGATCCTCTGATCCGGCTTCAAGCTGGTGACCTCGTAAGAAAAAAAAAAAAATGGCTGACCTTCAAATAACCGCCTCTCCCCGCTGCTTCGCTGCTTCGCCTGCTTCCGTGCCTCAAGCCCTCCTCCGCTTGGCCCCCGCACCATCCTCAAGAGCAACCCGGAGTTTTCCTCGGCATTGGACGTCGACCTCCTCACCTTGCCTTATTGTTTCCTCCCCAAGACTTGTATCCACCCAAGCCCTGCCTTCGCCCAGCCCCGTACTACTGTGCTGCTCAGCACGGTAGAACCCCACGGAAATATACCCAGAGTGTCTTCCTCAGTACAAGTGCCTTCCTCAGCACAGCACACCACTCGTGTTGGATATCTATTGTACCCCTCTCTGCTGGCGCCACTCCTGCTTCCCACGTTGGCCAACATTCATCTTCGACGAACAATTCCAACGGCAACGTCACGATCCAGAGCGAGCCACTTTACTGTCCCTTGAGCAATCTGTTGAAGTCACCTTTGAGCGCAACATCTTCTCTGACTGACCTCCAGCAACGATAGCCAAGACATGGCCGCCACTAACCTCGATCAGGATGTCTATGGTACACCACTGCACTCTAGGCATGAGTCTTGTGAGGCTGAGGTCTCTAAAGAAGGCTTTATAGAAGCTGGTACTCGAACAAGTCTTGCCAATGGGGGGTGTGATGTTTACAATGGGGCGCATGCGACTGGGGATACATATCGTGACGTAGATGTGTCGGCCATCTCGACACTTCCGGAAGCCATACAGCTGTCTTACGTGGCCGAAGGTGCGGCTAACATCATTTACCGCTTCTCCTTACCCTCAGACTTTCCTGAAGGAGTGTTTCCTTCAGGGATGGATAAGACTCACCTCCTGCGACTTCGCAAGGCTTTACCGTCTGGATCACCTAATCTCCCGGCATTTGCGGCTCTGCGAAAGATTTTCTTCCCCCTTTTCCCAAAAGAGTTCATTTTGGATACTTGCATCATCCGGATCCCTGAGGGGCTGATTGAAAAAGAAAATGCAATCCTGAAGAAACGGGAGGAAGTGGGGGATAGGCCAGTAAAACGGGCGGGACTCTATTTGGTGGGGCCTCCGCCACTATCTGGTATCCCTGTTGATGACAATAGACAGAAACCTACCCTATTTGAGAGCTATGGGTCCTTGATCGAGGACATGACCCCTGCAGCTCCCGGTGTGGACGCTGAAAGTGGAAGATATCACCGGGAAGTACTTGTTGAATTTAAGCCCAAGTGGCTGTCACCATCTCCAAGCGCCCCTGCAGGTGCCAGACGGTGTCGCACTTGCGCTTTGAGGATATCAAAGGAATACAAAAAACATGGCACAATTGTGGTAGGAAATGGTTCTGGCAATCCTGGGCATTGGTGTCCCTTCGATCTGGCTAGTGGGGAGCCACACCGAATACGACTAGCTGTGCGGGGAATACTTTCACAGAAAGGAGCAATCTTGACAGGTTGGAAGGAAACAAATGGAAGGAAGGGTGAGATTAATGGATATGAGCGGATGATTTTGGAAGACAAAGTTGTGGGATATTTTTGCGGGCCGAAAGGAAAGATGCTTCTGGGCTTATTGAAGAAATATCAAGGATCCTGGGATCAGCAAGGACCGGCCGCAATATTTGGGGAGAAGGGTGACAAGAACACTGAACCCCTTGCCGGTGAGGATAGAGATGATGGTGAATGGGGGGACCAGTGGATTGAAAATGTCAAAAAATATCTGATGGCAATGACAGTCAGGGATTTGACTCTATTCTTGAAGGTATGACGTTATTTGTCCAGTTCTATCTATTTAGTACTAATTATGGGTAAAACAGGTTGATCTCTCCACACCACCAGCACGTGATCCTAATGCCAGTGACGAGTCTGTACAGGCCCGAATTGGGGATTTAGATCTCAAAAGTCCTGAGAATGGCAAAGCTAAATATTGGATTGATGTTGAGACAAAATTGCGTGAAGGGGGATGGTATACTGCAACGGAAAAGAAGACCCGTCACACTAATGGTCATCGTCCTCAAGTGACTAGGAAAGCTAGTGTAGCTGGGGACAAGAGGAAGCATGGAGAAGTGGAGGGTGAAATAGTAGATGGACGAAAGATTGGGCCTACTGGTGAATCTATTGAGGTGCTTATTGAAAGGGAGAGGGATGAAGAGGGATTAGATGAGGATATTAAGCCTGAAGAAACTGGTACTGTCAGTTGGTGCAGACTCTAGGGGTATTTGCGCTCCACCGTGTGCTTTGGGATATCCACATCACGTACTGGTGAGGGGCTTGTGTAAGCTTGGAATTTTTCATATTTCAGAATCAGAGATTAGCGAAGAGACGTCATCGGAAGAATAAATATCCGAGTTTGAACATAATTTATCACTTTATCACGTGAATATCAAGCTTTTAAACTTCCTGCCGTAAATTGCATTGTAAGCCACGCATAGCCCACCATGAACTCCGCTCGACTTGTAGGTTTATACTCTGCGGGACGGATACCAAGGACGCGATTGCGATGGGGGAGCATACAACGGAGCTTGCAAAGTAGATTTTATTCGGACATTCATGATGTGGTTGTGGTGGGCGGCGGGCCGGCGGGATTGTCGCTTACCACCGCACTTCGTATGTGCATTCCGTGTGGATATTATGGGATGGATGTGCAGCAGCTGATGTAGGACGTGTTAGGGTCATCAAGTGTTACGTCACATTTGAAGGTTGCGCTCATTGAAGGGATGGATTTGGGGTCGTCCAGGGGGTGGGAGCCTGTGGAAGGGATATATTCGAATCGAGTGAGCTCACTCACTCCGGGATCGGTGGGCTTCTTGACAGGTTCGTTGTATATACCATCCCGGGAATTAATATAACGGGATGTTGACTGTTGAATGGGATGTAGATATTGGGGCCTGGCACCACGTCGACCGCGCCCGAGTACAGCCATACAACGCAATGAAAGTCTGGGACGGCGTCTCTGGGACAAATATTGATTTCAACTGGGATGCACCTAACTCCCCATATACGGCTACAGCTACTAGCGGGACTATAGCGTATATGACTGAGAATATCAACCTTACTCATGGGTTGATCTCTAGGCTAGATAAGCTTGGGGGAGTGGAGGTTTTGGATAAGATGAAGGTGGAGGGGATTACGAATGGGATTGATGATGGGGAGGTGGATTTGAGTAGTTGGCCGGTGGTGGAGGTGTCTGGGGGGAGGAGGTTAATAGCGAGGCTGCTGGTTGGCGCCGATGGAGCGAATAGTCCCGTTAGGAGGTGGGCAGAGGTAGAAAGTAGGGGGTGGGATTATGGGAAGATGGGAGTGGTTGCGACGTTACAGCTGCAGGGGAGTGGGGTGGAGAGGCAGAAGACGGCATATCAGAGGTTTTTGCCTACTGGGCCTGTGGCGTTTTTGCCTGTGAGTGTTCTCCACATAAAGCCCCCAGTGTAATACACCAGTTAATATGTGTGTATTGGTATAGCTACCGGGTGATTTTGCGACTCTGGTTTGGTCAACGACGCCAAAGCAAGCTGCTCAGTTGAAGTCCCTACCCCCAGCTAAGTTGGTCGCCCTCGTCAATGCCGCGTTCAGACTCTCGCATGTAGACCTGCAGTACTACGAGTCCGAAGCCCCAGCAGATCTTGCCGACGACATTGCCTGGAGGGAGAATGACACCCCCGTTGACGAGTCCCGAGTACCTCCGCGGGTAATAGGAGTGCAGGATGGCTCGGTAGCTGCTTTCCCACTGAAAATGCGCCATGCTGATACCTATATCGCTGAGAGGGTTGCGCTTGTCGGGTATACCCCCAAACACAACACTTGAAGCTTCTATGATTATAAAGAGAATAAATGCTAACCCTCAGCTACAATAGTGACGCTGCACACACAATCCACCCCCTTGCTGGCCAGGGACTAAACCAAGGTATCGGGGACACCCAGTCCCTTATGCGGGCAATTGAGCATGCTGTACTTCATGGTCAGGATATAGGCGCGGTACTGTCCCTGGAGAAATATGTCTCAGAGAGGTATGCATCGAACCATATACTTTTGGGAGTAGTAGATAAGTTGCATAAGTTGTATGGTACGGATGCAGCGCCGGTGGTGGCACTGAGGAGTGTGGGATTGGGGATTGTGAATAGGTTGGGGCCGTTGAAAGGGTTTTTTATGACGCAGGCTGCGGGGATATAGGGAGTCGATTCTCCTCATGAGATATAGGCGGGAATACATGCCCATGAGGTAGCGAGACTTTTTATAGAACATTCCATCCATGTCAATGTCAAGGTGTGCATAGCGAGGTCGCAGAATTCTAAGGATTTTATAGCATTACCCTCAACTATCTCAATTCGGAAATACGCCAATACGAAACAAGTAATCCACTTCCTTTCCACTGTCCGAGGCAGACTCACCGTATAATTTATGTAGATGCCTAACATGCGCTGCCGGCCCCTCTCCAGCTCTCCACCTGTACTGTCACCCACCACTCTCGCTCCACACACCGCTTCAATCTGGCGAGCATCCACTCTTTCTCGTTTTTCTCGCATTCTTTTACAATAGTTGGTGCTGCAAACACAGCTTACACTCCGGCATAAGCATTGCTTTATCTGTACACTGCATCCTAAGCTTGTTTATTGACCTGTCGGCATCTACACCTGGGTTGCCGCCTGGTTACATCTACCTACCATCTGCCTGCCTTCTTGACTCGTATTTAGCCCACTGCAGGTAGCCTCTACATGAGTCTAGCCAGCTTGTTTGACGTCCTGTTGGTTTCTCGCTGAGATCACTAAGCGGTGCAGTTTCCGCAGCAACTGTAGGTCAATACATAGCAGTCCTCATTGCTTTCTCTTCCTCTCCCGAGGATATCCTTCTTCATCGACCTCAAGTTTGTTTGCGCATTTTCCATGATCAAGGTTTTGACTAGCATGGCGTCATATACAGATAATAAGCAAACAATCCGTCCGAGGGATGGCAAAGAAAGACGAAAAGAATCAGAACGACTACTCCCGGCCCAATTGCTTTGTGCAACCACCTACCCCCGATCGCTCCCCTCACCTTCCGCATGTCCTGGCAGCTGGTCATCCACTGGTAGTGGACACTACCACTCACCCTCCTCCCCGAGGAGGGACAGGCTACAGCCATACCAGCAGCCAAAGCGGACCAACGCTCTCTAACCTTACACAACCGCCAGGTATTCCTAAGTGGAAACAGGACGAACCCGCCGGGCCACCGCCCCCATATTCCCAGCCCACCGCCATACATCAAACTCTGACTCGACTCCAAGCCCAGATCAAACACCGCGTAGCAGGCCCACCTCCTGTCCCAGGAGTGGAAATCAGCACCGAAACCAATCGCGCTCGACCCCCACCTCGCCCCCCATCAGCACGCACTCGAAGCCACCTTCCAGTCATCTCGTACTTTTTCCGCAATGGCAAAAAGGTAGAATTCTCCCCAGCGACGTACCGCGGCGTCGATCTCTCCCGAGCAACAACCCTCGTCAATCTCTCCCGAACAACAACCCTCGTCGACCTCTCCCAAACCACGACCCTCGTCGATAGCGAAGCTGCATATCCGGGACCAATGACTGTCGAAGTAAATCTCGCCTCGCGCCTACCAGTGCGAGCTCCAGTCCCTAGGGAGACTCCGACGTCATCCCAAGAACAGGCTCAACGAACTCAACAGCACGTTATCCAAATCTACTCCACAGAAATGCGCCAATCTATTGCAAACTCCACTGCAACTATGGACCGCATCACCCCTGGGCCCAGACCAGATGAATTTGGTGGCCGCCCAGCATCGCCTGAATATGACTATCCCCCTATGCCCAGGATAGAGTGCAAGGGATTGTACTGCGGTACTACTGACCAAAATGTCCGCCTGTGGAATCTCCGTAACCAGGTAAGATTGATGAGAGAAGAAAAGAAGCATGGCAAACAGCCAGAGCAAATATTGAGGTGGGACGGGGTGACGCTTAATGTGGACAAGGAGAAGATTCAGGGTTGGGTCGTGCATACGGAGAAGGAGAGTGCAGTGGAAAATGCCGAGAGGCTGAAGAAGTTGGCGGAGGAGAAGGCCAAGGCCGATAGGTTGCTCAGGTTAAAGAAGACGCTTAAGGAGAAATTTGAGGAGCAACGGAAGAAGCAGGAGGAAGAGAGGGAGAAGAAGGAGAGGGAGACGGAGGAGGAAGAGAGGAAGGAGGAGAGGGAGGAGAAGGAGGAAGGGGGGGAGAAGGAGGAAAGGAGGGAGAAGGAGGAAAGGAGGGAGAAGGAGGAGAGGAAGGAGTGGGGGGAAGAGGAGGGGGAAGAGGAGGAGGAAGAGGAAAGGGAGGTTAAGGTCGAACAGCTCAGGAGGATGTTGACTGAGTTGGGGACTGGCGGGAAGAAAAAGAGACTTATATCGTTGAAGAGTAAGTGACGTATGAAATGTGAAACATGTGGAAATCGAGGTAATGCTAGTTAGTGTTGGAAGAAATGGGATGATTCTTTCTTCTTTCCTTGTTTATGCTTGAGTTTGTCTCCAAATATCACGGCGGAGTATGGTTCTGGCATTTTATCTCTGTTTGGGAATTGGCTTAAACTTCAAATGTTTCTGGATGGATAGTGTCTGCGTATGTGATGATAGTCTAGGAACGGTCTAGTGTTTGTAATTGCTGGCTGGAATGGATAGAAGTCTATTATCTTGATTTGATATATGTTCTTTTTTTTCTCGAGGGAAGAGGAGGGGTTAGCTTTATTTGCGGGTTTGAGGATACGTACTTGAATAGTCTTGTGAGAATAGTAAATCTAGGGATCGAGACGAGATATGTTGTGCGTCGTGTAGTTCAGGGTAATTTGCGAATATGCCGTTAGCGATGGGCAGGCCTGGCCATATGCGTGGCACCAATCAAGATATGCAAGAAAATTTATAAAGGACCCAAGCGAGTGTTAGTCTGATGAATTGAGCACATTTGTTTGAGCTTGTGAGCTTATAAATTTCTGCGATTTTATTTGTGTTCGTGAGAGGAGGTTGGTTGAATATAAAACCTCAATATTCCCTCAAGTCATGATTGTGAAAAGAAAAAAAAAAAAAAAGGAAGATAATAGGTTTGTGTGACTCGCTAAATGAGCCTAGTCCCTAGCCGGCCTATTATGTAGACTGGTCATGCATCCCTCCTCACTCTCAAAGCTCTATCCTCATAATAGCGCGCCATATCTTACAACCCAGTAACTTCCGTCTCCGTCTCGAAGCCAAGCTGTAAAAGTTTCTTCTTGTGGGTCTTTTCCTTGCGTTTCTTTTCTTGCTGTACCTCGAGTTGGCGGGCGAAGACTTCTTTGTGCGGGGCAAGGCGGTAGGGGAAGAAGTCTTCTTTGTCAAGGTCCTGTTGGGTAGGGTGAGAATTAGTGAATGCTACTGAATGCCGATGATTTATAATACTCTATCAGCGAGATTGGGCCTTACAATTTCACCCAAAAGTAATACGTTCTCGCCACGGACGATGAATACACCACGTTTGATGTCGCAATACATGTCGTCGACTATTATTCGTTCGACGGTGTTTTGGAGAACGAGGTTGGCTGAGGTGAGGGATGTAAGGTTAGGTTAAACTTTGCATTGTTGGGAGGGGGGCGAACCGTACTACTTCCGGGGATGGAGTTAGTTGGGGTTTAAAAATTGGGGGAAAATTCAGAAACTGCGGGAGGGGGTCATGGCGTACTTGGTCCCAAGTCCTCAAGACACCGATGAACTTCCGCCCGTCGCGGAGGGAGACAAGTAGTTTCTCTTTGCTTGCGTAAAAGCTGGTTGTCAGCTCAGCAATCCTTCTTTGTACGCCGATAGCACCCCCGAACCACTAAGACTATTACTCAGGGTAATAGCTCGAGATATCTTCCCCGCGAATAATGCAGTAGAGGGGACGGCAGCTGACGTTCACATGCAGAGTGGTGCTACTCACTGTCCGTCAGGTCCAATAGCTGAGCAGACGTTGTGAACATCTGAGGGGGGAGAGGGGGCAGCGGTGCGTCCATCATGAGCGTGCAAGCAAAATGCTGGTGGACTCGTGACTCGGAGCTGTACGTTGGGACTCGTGCTGCGATCGAGCAGCTGTGCGTCGCGGTGCATCGCGGTGACGATGAATGCGACTTCCGGATGAAGAGTGCCAAGGCCCCGCCCCACCACACGCATGCCCCACGGCTTGGCGGGCCTTTCTCTGTGCGACGGCCAAAAAAAAAAGAGACCTGCGAAGGTGATGCTCCCACTGCAGAGGGCTCCCAACTCTCCTATACCCGAACCTTGGTTGGATAGTAGGCACAACATTACTATACTATAGAGGTACAAATTAATACACCATGTCCAAACGAGCAGCCGACATCCTCGTCTCCCCCGGCGGGCTCAAGAACCACTCGAGAGAATCCGCCGAGTCCAGTGACCCTTCCAGCAGCACCTACGACCCTGCCATAGGTGAATTCGAAGACCAATTCGAAGATGAATTCGAGTCCGAAGACGAGATTATTGAAGCCGGCGCCGACGGAAACCCCTCCGATAGCGACGACGACGACGGAGCTAGTGAAGCTGACGCAGACGGAGATACCCACATGGACATTGATGGTGATGAAAAGAAGGCTGGAAGCGGAAGGAAGAAGAGCCAGGAAGAGGTTTACCTACCATCACGGCGATTGCTAGGGAAAGATGAGATATTGGAACCGGATCCAACGGCGTATCATATGCTCCATAGGATGAATGTAACTTGGCCGTGTCTGAGTTTTGATGTTTTGAGGGATGGACTGGGTGAGGAGAGGAGGGGGTATCCAGCTACGACGTATCTTGTTACAGGGACGCAAGCGGAGCAGTCGAGGAAGAATGAAATTATGGTGCTGAAATTGAGTGGATTGAATAAGATGCAGCGAGGTATGCATACCCCAGTACACCCATCCAATCGCTCGAGTATCTACATTCAGATACTGATTCTAGAAATTCCTACAGATGACGATGAAGACGAGGACGAAGAATCCGACACTGAAGACGACCCCATCCTTGAATCCCGCTCAATCCCCATAACCTCCGTCACAAACCGAATCCGTACTGCACCGCACACTTCCACCTCCCCCGAGCATCTCGTTGCCTCTATGCACGAATCTGGAGAAGTCCTCATCCACGATGTGCACAGCCACCTCCTCTCCTTCGACACCCCAGGCTTCACCGCCCCCGCGCACTCCAACTCCCCCCTCGCCATCCTAAAAATGCACGGCCGAACGGAAGGCTACGCCCTCGACTGGTCCCCTCTCTCCCCCCGCGGACAACTCCTGACTGGAGACAACGCAGGCAAGATCTTCCATACCTCGCGCACCGATGGCGGGGGATGGAAAACGAACGGAAACTCATTCACGGGGCATACGGGGTCTATCGAAGAAATCCAATGGTCCCCCACGGAACCTACCGTCTTTGCCTCTGGCTCTAGCGACGGGACAGTCAAAATCTGGGATCTCCGCGCAAAGAAACACCGCCCGCAGATTTCAGTTGACGTTTCCTCGTCGGATATTAATGTCATGTCGTGGTGTCGCCGGATCGACTTCCTCCTCGCCACTGGCGCAGACGACGGTGTTTGGGGCGTTTGGGATCTAAGAACATTCTCTAGTTCGGCCGCCGCTAATGTCACTCCTACAGCGCAGTTCACGTTCCATCAACAACCAATTACGAGCGTCGAGTTCCACCCGACTGAGGATAGTATTGTTGCGGTTGCGAGCGCGGATAATACGGTTACGCTGTGGGATTTGAGTGTGGAGATGGATGATGAGGAGAGTAGGGATACGGGCGGGGTTGAGGATGTGCCCCCGCAATTGCTGTTTGTGCATTATATGAAGGAGGTGAAGGAGGTGCATTGGCATCCGCAGATCCCGGGGACAGTGGTGGCGACGGGGGGAGAGGGGTTCAATGTTTTCAAGACGATAAGTATTTAAGCTTTCAATTTTTTGTTCGGGTGGGAGAGTGATGGTTGGGTAATGATTACTGTTGGGAAGAAATGAAAGAGGAGTTCAGGGTAACCCGGACTTTGATGTTGGAATACTTTGGTTTGGGAAAAATATTACATGTGTCTCATTTGTTGTGCAGTCTAATTTTTCAAAGGCATATTTATTATTTTTTTTTTTGTGCTTTATTTACTACTTTTACTTAGCAAGCAATGGGGAACAAATTAGAATTGTTATTTCAAAGTAACAAGTCTATGTCTTGTGTTTTCCAATACCTCTACCATGGCCTCCATCTCAACTATATCTTGACTATTGCCTCTAACGCTTCCTCTCTCTTCTACAATCCTTTCTACATCTCATCACTAATAACTAACTTTTTCCTTTGACTAATCAATACACTACAATAATAGAGTTTATTAATTGCATAGATATCTATTTATATAGCCTTCTAGGGTCCAAATTCAAATTTAGTTCTAGTCTATATTCATAAGAATAAGCATCAAATTACTTGCCATTCAGAAGATAGACAATATCTCTTAGAATCTAGAATTCTATATGTAGTGCCTGGGGGGTGGGTATAATACATGCACTTGCCGCTATAAACTGCTGTAGTTTAGAGTCATCCTATGTATACTAAGTTAGTTGGAACGGGGATTTTCGTGCAATTCTTCCCAATCTGGGAGGCAAACTGTTGTTGAAGTCTAATGGGGCTGGGGGTAGAGTATATCATTTAGGTAGTCTTATTATTTAGGCAACCCGACTAAAGATTTGGCCTAACCTTAGTTAAGTAACTATAATATAGATTAACTCTATGTCTATGAACTAGACTATATCTAAAGAGGCATTCAGTGCACTAGGACAGCCCATTTCGTTTGTTTATATGTATATTTAGTCCGTAGAACTTCCTATGAACCCACCACCTATAGACAGCCCAATTCTACCAGTATTCAACTCTAGGAGGCACACAAAGTCCCTATCATAACTGCAACACCCAATTAAAAACTTAGAAGGAAAAAAAAAAATACATAAAGAGATATATCGTTATCTATAGAGTTCAACTCTCCCATTGGCGTCGACCCAACCAGACCCCCGTCGAGCATTCATTCGCTGTTTGGGTTTGCCGCTACGACGAGTATCTTGACCAACAAACTACTCAAATTGACTTTGAGTGATGTGGAGCACTGTATTTGCGTGTCGCGTACTTGTAAGGAGAATACAGTGTTGAGAGCACTGTCTCGGTGATACCAACAATCACAATAGTCGTGATGTCTCGTCTCTTCTAAGCTTGCTGGAGAGACTGAAGAGATACATATTATGGGTGTGGAAAATGGTTTTGCTTATGTGTGATTGTGGATTATATAATGCTATTGATTTTGGGAGGACAAGATCGATATCGCGAGGAGCTGGCCGAACAAGCGGCGGCGAGGGATGTAAGAGGAGAGGGAACTGGAGGGAGAGAGCGAAGCGGTGATCAGAGGTGTGGTGTGGAGGCATAGATCTCGGGAATTATATACACCATATTTGGTATGTCGATAAGGTGTTCATAGGCATGGTGACAATACAATAATCAAAGTGTCTTTCTGTATAGTCGCCGAGCAACTCTTGTCATGAGAAAAGAAAATATATAGACGCCCCCTCCAATAGGCTGCCTGGACACGAGATGAAACTTGTTGATGGACATCGCAAAAGTAATTTAGATGTGTGAGTGACAATGGTATATAAGCAGCCGAGAGACCTTGAGCTAGAGTTGTGCCCGTCGTATGCCAACTGCCCCTCCTTAACTTAACCCCGCCATCACATCATTGAAGTTTTACCAACGACCTGCACCTCAGCACGCACTTCAAAACACCACTCGCTATCCCAATTGACATACCATTATCTAAGATGGTTAGTCTTCAATATGCCATCGCTATTTTTCGAAACAAAGCTGTTTGAACTCTAACACATGCTGTTATGTCTTGCTCAGACTCGCAAATTCCTAGTAGGTGGTAACTTCAAGATGACCGGCTCTAGGGCCGCCATCGGCGAAATTGTTGGCCGTCTCGCAAAGGCAGACTTAGACCCCAATGTTGGTATGTTTTCTGTATTTATGTCCTAGTATTGTCATAGGCTAATCATGGGATGGGAACTGAAGAGGTGGTCATTGCCCCAACTTCACTCTACATCTTCCAGGCCCTGGAGATCCTCCAGAATGCCAGCAACAAGCAAATACAAATCGCTGCCCAGAATGTCTACCACGAGAAGCCAGGTGCTCACACCGGAGAGATTTCTGTCGAGCAGCTTAAGCAAGATGGCATCAACTGGACTCTCCTCGGTCACAGCGAGCGTCGCCAGGCCGGTGAGAGTGATGAGCTGGTTGCCAGGAAGACCAAGGCCGCTCTTGATGGTGGCTTGAAGGTCATTCTTTGTATTGGAGAGAGTGCCGATGAGCGCCGGGATGGAAAAACCGAGGAGGTCAACGCAAGACAGCTGCAGGCCGTTATCGATGCTGGTGTAAAGGACTGGTCCAATATCGTTATTGCCTATGAGCCAATCTGGTATGCATACATCATTCTTCCGTGGGCCGCCGTAGCGAGCAAAATACTTATTTTCTCTACGAACTATAGGGCTATTGGAGCTAAGGCCCTCCGAGCGGCCACCCCAGAAGAGGCCCAGGGCACCCACGCCGAGATCCGAAAGTGGCTTGCAAGTGCCGGTCTCGAGGGTAACGCCGCTGAGGATACCCGTATCCTTTACGGGGGATCTGTGAATGCTGCGAACAGCAAGAGCTTGGCTTCTCAACCTGACATTGACGGGTTCTTGGTTGGTGGTGCCAGCTTGAAGCCTGAGTGTAAGTCTCCTCTGCTTGTATGCAACACATTGGAATTCGACGATGCTGATGGTCCTCGAATAATAGTCATCGATATCATCAACTGCACGCGTGCTTAGATTTTAGACCAAGGTAGAACGGAATATTGGCTCAATGGAAACGGAATTGAGTGCTATTACTGGGAGGAATCTTGTAAACTGGGATCGGAAATCTGAACTTGAATAAAAATAAGAGAATAAGAACTAGTACCCTTTAGAGTATGAGATATGACGCAAATCCTACGGTCATAGACTGATTTGTGAGCTGTCCTTGAGCCGTCTGATCATCTGTCTAGCGTGATAATGCCTTTGGATTTGATCGACTTTGGGGACTTATGTATGACGAATAACAAAATGTACTACCTCTTTTACGTAGTCATTCGACCCCAAGCAAGACTATGAACCTCACCATTCGCAAAAAGCCTGTGGTGCATCCAGCAGCAATACGCATCATTACACAACAGGCTAAACAGCTAATCTGTGCCTGGCAGACAACGTGTGATAGATATAATAACATTTGCCCAATACTAATCGTCATGATGCAGCCCCGAGGATATACATACTACTTATTTTTTCACTTTTACCTCCCTGATACCCCAACTGCTAACCCAACAAAGGAACCCTAGGACCACCACAAAGAGCATTGCATCGGTAATACCATCCTGGTAGCACATTCTCACCACGACCGCCTGATCGGGTTTGAGTTCACCAATGTAATCCAGATCTCTCCTTACCCTTCGCACAATGTCAAGGACGTCATCACCTCCGAGCTTTTCCAGAAGACAACTCCGGAGCACTGTCTGCACCAATCCAGCAGCTATACTCAAACTCAAAACCGAACCCAGAGAGCGAAATAAATATGAGATGGCCGTGACAACTGCCTGCTCTGCGCTAGTAACATTGGAAATAAGCGCAATGAGGGTGGAGGTTAACCCAATCCCGAGCCCGACATTGAAAATGACCATTCCGACAAGCATACACATATTGATCATCAATTGCGAGGGGCCTGTTCCAGTAAGCAAGACGCAGATGTAGATTACACCAGCGCCCAAAAAAAGTCCCAAATATGCACAGAACGTCAGCCAATAATACTTTCCCGTCTTTTGTATATATATTCCTCCGCCTAAGCTACCCAACATGCTACCAGCGATCATAGGCAATAGCCTTTGTCCCGCTGCGGCAGCACTGGAGCCTAGAACAGCTTGGGAGAATAGAGGGATATGGAATAGGACAACCATTGCAGAACCAAAGCAAAAGAAATTGGCGATACATGGGGAAAGGATCTCTCGCCTCTTCACCAGTTCTGGGGGGCAGAACGGTTCCGCGGAGTAGGAATTCTCGATGTGATAAAAGCTAACGAAAAGGAGTACCGAGCCCAAGAAGATAGAGAGTGTAATGAGGGAAGACATAGAAAATCCGATGCTGTTTATGCTCAAGTCTAAAGATAAGAGAAAACTGAATATCGCAAGGACCAAGGTGAAAGCACCGGGGAAATCAACCCTAAGCAATTTGGTCTTCACCGAAGCAACCTTTCGGCCCGTGATAACTCCTGTGTACTTGACTGGGTCTTGAGGCAGATGCAGTGCGAATGTGACAGTGAGGAAAGCGATAAGCGTTAGGGGTGCCTGCCCAATAAACGCCCAGCGCCAGCCAATCGTATCTGAAAGCCAGCCACCCAATGGCCCACCAACAGCCGCACCAAGTGCAAAGATTATGTTCAGAATTCCTTGCCAGGTACCCCGTTTCCGTATTGATACAATGTCACTCATCAGGATAGATGCAACTGTGGTCATCCCGCCACCTCCAATACCGGCAAAGGCCCGCGCCGCAATGAGGTCATTCAGATTTCTGCTGATGCCACAAAAAAGGCATCCGAGCCCGAAGACACTGTATGCAAACAGTAGGCATGCCTTGCGTCCGTAGATGTCGGATAATTTACCATAGAGAGGTTGGAATGAGGTTGTTGTCAGAAGATACCTGTAAAGGGCTTAGTTCTAAGCTCCGCTGCCTTCGTTGGAAAATCACATACGCAGTACTCAGCCAACTTGTACGGTTCAGCTCGTTCATCTCTGTCCCGATTCTTCCATAGCTTGCAACCACGACTGTATTATCCATAGAAGCCAGAAATATTCCTATAGCCATAGCAGGAACCACAGCTGCAATATTTACACCAGATATGGCAGGGACATCCGGGTCTTGCTCTAGTGCACCCCCGCTGCTATTTCTACTCAGTGCATCCTGAGTAGCACCATTGCCGTTTACTTGGGGAGCTTGGTCCGTGATATGGTCGTCATATCGAATATTTGGCTGGGCCCCGGCGAGCAGTGGGGAGATTTCATTTGGTGGCATTGCTGAAGCTAAACAATCGTGGATACCAAAAGGAAAGACTGAAGAAAAATGAGCTGCAGGCTGGGATTATGAGCTATTAAGTACGCGCGATTGCCGTACTTAGATAAATAGAGGTATTCAAAGTTAAGTTGTACGCCCGTATTTTTGCGTATATACGGGGGTCGTATATCCGGCCGTATGTCGTACTAAGTACAGATGTCCATAGAAATAAAAATAACGTGCAAGACCCTATTAAACAATTACATCTGCAAATTTACGCGAAGATCTGATAAGATTGCAGGCTAAGATAAGCATGAGTGGCTCAACGCCAAGCACCGATGATTCAGCCAAAAGATGGCTTATCATCGAAAGGTTATCATCACGTAAGCTGCACCGCCGTAATCCGAAGTCACGTTGTCAGACTTGGCAACCCTAACCTGAGCCAAGCCTTCGGATATCTGCCCCAACTTTATGTGGAGAATACGAATCGAAATACGCCGTGCTTGTACGAAACTTAGACTAGGTATTCAACTATAAACGCAGATATCTGCTTTCACCAAGTACGATAGGGGGTCACACATTAACTTTGAATACCCCTATTAATAATTCCACTCCTGGCAAATACCTACCACTTTTGGCTCAGGTGAGCCAGGGGGGCACGAGACTAGTACTATGTTGGCACCACTACTACGGAGGGTGCCAACCAGCTCGAATTTTATGCCACCGTTGAATTTGAGTCGATATTCCCTGCGACTACTCGAAAATCACAAATAGAGAGTAATCTGATTGATGTGGGAATGAACAAGGGAAAGGTGGTACTGGGGCAGGCGGGCAAGAGGTTACTGGAGGAGGTTGTGGGGGAGGACTTCACTAAGGTTTAGCTCAAATACAATTCATTTCGTATATCCTGTTCGTATACTTACTAAACTTCGGAGCCAGTTCCTTTCTACTCTTCGCTCATCAGCACTTTCAATATCAGCTTCTGTACACCTTCCAGCATCTCACGATGTGGAGGTACCACCTCCGGAAAGCTCATATTACCCCTTGAGCTTCTTCAATATACCCAGCTTTGACAAGCTTTTTCTCCCCCTCTTTTACCACCATTACCAAAGATACCCATATCCCCACCATAAGCAGCAGAACTTTCCTAAGAATAATGTACCTGTAGGCCCACCGGCTTTCCAACTCCCCTTCATCGAGCTGGTATCAACTTCCCCGTGTGCTGGGAAAACTCACCTCCTCTACCTTATCTGCACACTCTCCGTCCTGCCTCACAGTCATGAGATACTGCCCTCACCCACTTCCAACCCGGTCATCCTCCACCTCAATGGGAAGGAAGGTACCATAGTGGTACTAGACAGTGATAACCGCTTCAGCGTTCCCCGCCTCTCTATGATAATGAGAAACTATATTTACTCTCACTTCCACGAAGTGTCCCCTTCATCCCTCCCGATACCGTGGATTGAGAATCTCATCCACGCCTCCATAAAACATATCCACATCTTCCGCTCCATTAATTCCACCCAGCAACTATTCTCCACTCTAGTTTCTCTCCCAAAATACTTATTCTCCATCCCAGCCGAGCTAGAACAAGATCGCTACCTCACAGGAATTCTCATCGACAGTATCTCTACATTCTACTGGGAGGACCGGGTTGGAGATTCTATCCCTACAGCAGGCACTTTAGATGAGGAGCTATTCCAGCAAATCCCAATTCCAGACACCTACGTAAACCCGATGATAACACTTGCCAGTGTATATCAACCAATTGTAACACAGTTACATTCGTTACAAAAACTATTTGGGTGTTTTGTGGTGGCGACGAGGCGGATGCATATGGTCAAGGGACGCGATGAGCAAATAGTTCTCCAGAACCCGTTACCGGGTGTGTGGACAATGGCCGTCACCATTCGGATTTCGGTTGACCGAGAGCAATGTGAAGAGGGCGGGGTTTTGCACGGGGGCTCAGCGTGGCACGGTTGGTTCCGCGGAAGAGTGGAAATGATCGGGGGAATGTGGGGTGGGAGAGATGGCCTTGAGATACTCAAACATGAACGGAATGACACGGGACACACAGGGATCAGATTCTCCATTGGGGAGGGTGGGATTGATGTAGTAGATACAGAGGGCTGAGTAAGTGCAGATTTTCATATGAACCATTAATGCCTATGACAATATGGCGAACAGAAGATTTATAATAAACACCATCCACTAGAACTATCACACCCAAAGTTTCCGAGTTCTAGACGATTCGCCTCAGCCACTCCGCTGTCATCCCAACATCCTCTGTGACCTCAATGGCCCTCGCCACCACATCCTCCCCGACCAACCCATTCCTCCCCATTCCCGCCACCCCACCCTGCCGCGCCACCTGCTCCGGCGAATCTACAATACTATACCTCGCCGCTACCCCTCCATTCCTAGACACCTCAATCTCCAGCGAAATGAGTCTCTGAGGTACCACATGGCTCGGGAATATAACCCGCAGCGTTGGGGTAGGAGGATCTGAGTACAGGGAGATATCAATTGGGGTTGAACCTGTGGGAGGCTCGGGTGCGGGTGTGGAGAGGAACGAGTCTAAGTCGTCTGGTGTAAACGATGGTGTTTGAATCTGTGTTGGTTCGGGTGGTGGTGGAGGGGAAGTTAATACGCCACTACTATTGTTTGTGGCATTGGAATGTGGGGAGAAACAACTACGGAGAAGAGTTGCAAGGAGTACATATTGTCTGAAAATTTGGAAAATCGGACCTAGCTGTCTAGGGTGGCCGAATGGGATCTCCCATACCTCCCGGGCATATATTGGTTTTAGGGTGTGTAGGGTGTATCGATGATTTACGCTTGGATCCACCCGACCGAGGGGATCCATGTGGGGTGGTAGATGGACTTTTCGCTCTCTAGTGAGCGGGGGAAGGCCCGGTACCAATGCTTGAGGGAATAGAAGGCCATCGAGGGTGGTGGCACCAATTTGGCCTGGAGGTGAATAGAGGCCTAGACTAGAAAAGATTGTGACTTCATCAAGGAGGGGGACGACTATAGGTGGGTCGAGGCGGGCAATAAATCGTGCGTTGGGACGGGCAGAGTCGACTTCCATTAGGTTTTCGACTGAAGGCTCTGGGTCTACCCAGTCGATTATGTAGTCGTCGCCGAACATGCTGTCGTCGCTTTGGAAAGTGTCAGTTACAATATTACATTTGATAAGGGTATGGTACCTCGGTTTGATGGTATTCTTCCCTACCCAGTTTTCCGATGTACGGACAGTATCCAGAGAGGCACATTCTGCACCAAGTTCATCAATCTCAATTATAATTCTCCAGGTTGTACCTTTGTCTCCTGGGTCGTCTTGTTCAGCAGGCTCTAACATATCCATTCCATCCATTTTAACGTCTCGCTCCTTTCCCTTACCCGAGCCCCCAGTCGGCATTTTCCTCCTCTCCTTCCAATACTCCACACTCAGTCCTACCTTTCCATTACAATGCATCCTCGGCCTTCCGTTTCCTCTACACATGGCCTCCACCGCCCCACCATCCATAACAGTCTTCTCATGCTCGTATATTCGAGACAAAGATTCGTATAACCCAGTTATAGCTGTAAAGCAGTTTAGGGCAGGTGCTTGGCTGAGTTTATCCAACTTGCTGAGTCGTTCTAGGTTATTAGCAAAGTCGGCCAGGTTGGATATCATTAACGGTTTGTCTGGTTGGAGATTATTTCTTAGGATGGACGCGGCTTGGGGGGCTAGGTCGTTAGATGTCCCTAGGGTATTAGCAAAGGACAGAGCAACCTGGGTGATGTTGTTCCCGATGAAATCGATCTGGAACAAGATGGTGGTTAATATTATTGGCAAAATCTGGCATATTCTTATGAAGGGCATACCATACATCAACAACAATTATTGCCCCCGTAATGCTCACTGTCTGGCCACCATCCTTATTTGGTTCCTGCCACATTTCCAACCTATAGTGATCCACCAGAATCTACTTAGCATTTTCTCTCCGGAGCTTCTCAAATCGAAAAATATTATGCGTAGATAAATAGCATACCCCAACCTCTTCGCCAACCTCTCAATCCCCTCTATACTGATCCTCCCAGGCTTCAAAGCCAATGTCCTTAATATCTCCTCCAACTCCCTCTTCTTATTCTCATCGCTCGGTAGCCCAATCCCAAAACCTGCATTCTGTAAATACGCCGGTGTCCGCCCAAGACTCGCAACCATCTCCGCCGCGGCAGCGGTATCGGGCGTGAACGTAAGTGGAAGGTTCGCAGGTGAGCTGACTTGGAGGTGTCCTTGTCCTCTGCGCGATGCGGCCAGCGCCGCGGGTGAATTGACATTGAATGCGGGTGAGAAGCCGAGTGGCAAGCCAGGGTTTAGTGGGCCATGGGCGCTGGATTTGGGCGTCATGCCGGCGACTTTTGGGGTCATACCTCCCCCGAGCTTGGGAGTCGTCATGTTGGTCGAGTTTGTCTAGTAGTGGGATGGTATCTGTTTTGTACGGTGACCGGAGGAAGCGCCAAGGTTCTAGCTTAAAGGTTTCTACGAAGAAATGATAAGAATTATTCGTCGTCCTTAACAGGCGCACGTGCAAAGGCGAGTATCGCAAAATATGTATGAAATCACACCTCTGAGCTCGTCTCAAACAAAATAGAAATAGGACTCTCTCCCGACAAGAACACCCGAATAGTAAAGTTGCGTCTCTGGTCGTTGTCACGTGTTTCGCCAATAAACAGCAGGAAAACCTTCAAGGTAAGAGACCCCCAAAAAAATCTAAAGGTGTAAAGATTTTTTATCTACTTTAGGTTATGTGTATCAAACATTTTATGTATACAAATTATCCTCGTCGCCAAATAAAAATAAATAGTATGAGCAATTTATTTGCTATGAACAGATGTCTAGCTAGCGATTAATATAGTTTTTTTTTTTTTTTTCTCCTGTACTGTTGTCTAATAAAAACCCCCCTCCTTCTCTGTCCGGAAAGCTGACACGGTAACAGTATCTAAACAACCAACCGCGTGTTCCGAAGGATCCACGTTCGAAGCGTTCCACCGACGAATGCCCCCAAAAAAAAAAAAAAAAACACTAAGGGGAAAAATTATTTACATTGTATACCAAACTTCTATCCTATCCACCAGGGCAGGTAATAGAGATGGCTAACCTTTGTTGCATTTTCTTCTTATCTAGAGGTTTTTCGAACTTATTGCTGTCGAAATGCCATACCCTTCGTTCAAAGAACTGGTTAGATCTATATAGGTAGTTTCCCTAAACCGGTTGGATGCTATACACATAATTCTCTAGTGTGCAAGATTTAGCTGCGCTTTTGGAAGCAACTGACTATATCACCTCTTGTGCTATGTAAGGTGTATTTAAGTAGTAATAGGAGTGTGGAAATTTCAATGTTCGTTTTTAGTCACCTTTTTGGTCTGAGTGACTCAAGTTACCCTGAAACTTCCAATGAAACAAATCCTTGATATCGAGGAGGGCACGTATATTGTGAATTATGAAGGTGTCGGGAATTTAGGAAACTAATCTAGGAAAGGAGGGAGATCTATGAGTTGAATAAGCCAACAACTCTTCGGGCAACACCGTATAAAAACATAAAAAGACAACAAAACCATCCACTTTCCTTACCTAATCTCTCAAAACGATTACTATACATACCTCTCCAGCCAAAGCTGACTGAGATAGGTCCCCATAAGCTATTTCATTCTTGCCTGTAGCCGTACATTTCCTTGACTATTCTATTATACTCCTTGTCATGATCAAAGAGTGTTGTTGCTATAAGCTAGCAGATGTGTCAGTATGAACAAAGATTGGTAGAAGGAATCCAAATATATTAGTAACTTACTCTGTTAAAAGTGTCCCAAGTGTATTAATTTTAAAATATACTCTCATCTCTTTGAAGTTCTCTGAGTCTCTTCTTATAAACATTCAGCTGCAGACTATAGCTATTGTATAGCTAAGAAGATTCATGGTTCCAAATCTTACCTTCTCAAAAAGGTACACCCTACTCTTATCTGCCTTATTAGGTTTTAGCCAATCTGGTGAAGTTGACGATGGCTAGGCTTGCAGGGGTAGTCATCACCACAAATTTCAACCCCAAGATTTCGGAGTATTACACCTTCCGTTGGATCATGAACCCCCTACCCATCAACTTACATTACCGTGCCATCTTGACCGCCATTGGCCGAAACCTACAATATCTCTTCAGAGGCCCCCACAGAATGGGTGACGATTACACAAAATGGTCTCAAGAAGCGTTGATCGCACGAGTACAGGAACTCGAAGAGTCTCTGGCGCAGTACGATAAGCAGTAGGTATATTTCGGATCTATAGCTTCTTACGAGGCTCAAGTTGCGATGATTGTGATAATAAAGTCTCATTTAGTCAGAACCCTGCCCATCGACAATTCAAAAATTGTATCACCAGTAGCGAGAATAAGGCCTAAATTACCGACACCCATGGAGAAGAAGCAGCGCTCATTTGATGCATCTCGATATTCTACCCGGCTTATAGCTTTGAAGTTTGCCTATCTAGGCGGCAATTATAATGGATTCGAGCACCAAGCTAATAATACGACTCCGCTACCTACGGTTGAGGAGAAGCTCTTCGAAGCTTTACTAAAGAGCCGGCTTGTCGCTCCTACAGAGTCTGATGAACCTGATGGGCCTGGTTCACTGGTGAAACTATGGCCGGGGGAAGAAGTAACTCAGTATTCTAAGGGCGGAAGGACAGATCGGGGAGTCTCTGCATTTGGACAGGTCATAGGAGTACGGGTACGAAGTAATCGACCACTGCCTTCTCGGCCTACTAGCAGAGCCGGACCAATTGTAGGAGGCGAGGGAGGCAAGGAAGAAGAGCCGCTATCTTCTCCACCCTCACCAGTCAAGTTCGATGACATCAAAGACGAACTTCCTTACGTACAAATACTAAATCGCCTCCTACCCCACGACATCCGCGTCCTCGCCTGGGCGTCCAACCCCCCTCCAGACTTTTCTGCACGCTTCAACTGCCGAGGCCGACACTACAAGTACTTCTTCAGTAACCCAGCCATTTCGCCCCGGAATAACTTCTCCTCCTCATCCTTCTCTGGCCACCTCGACATTGCAAAGATGCAAGAAGCAGCTTCATTTTTTCTTGGAGAAAACGACTTTCGGAATTTCTGTAAACTTGACGCAAGCAAGCAGATCAACAACTTCAAACGGATAATCTACGAAAGCTCAATTGAGGAGGTACCAACATCTCGCGTTAATATTGGCTCGGGTGGTGAGGCGCCAAAAATGTATTATTTCAACCTTCGGGGAAGTGCGTTCTTGTGGCATCAGGTCAGGCATATGATTGCCATTTTATTCCTTATTGGTCAACGGTTAGAGGAGCCATCTCTCGTCAGAGAACTTCTCAACGTGGAGAAAAACTCGCGGAAACCTCAATACGAGATGGCTGATGACCGGGCCCTTGTGCTTTGGGAATGCTATTTCTCCGAGGGGGAACTAGAGTGGATATACGGCGAGACTGGGGAAAAAGATGGCTTGATGGATATTGTGTGGATGGAATGGCATAAATCTCGGTTGGATGAAGTGCTTCGAGGGGGCTTAGTTGGGATTGTAGATGAGGCCAAGCAAAAAGCTGCTGCTGCTGCGGAGGCAAAAGATGAAGTATCGAAACCCGCGCCACAGGCAGATAAGTACAAAGGACATATTCTTGTAGATGGAGGGAGTAGGGTTTTACATAGGGGCAAGTATATCCCGGTGATGCAGAGGGCGAGGATGGATGAGGTGGAGGTTTTGAATGAGAAGTATCGGAAGAAAAAGCCGGAAAGGGTCAGTGGGAAGGGGAAGGCGAGAAGGGCGGCGGATGCGGTTGCTGCTGCGACTAAGGGTGGAGTGGAAGTTAGTGCCAGGCGCTTGATTGCTTGAAGCGCATCTGCATTTTTCTGCAGATGGTTAAAATATATCACAAGCCGCAACCCGTGATCGACATCGATTACCTTGGATATTGAATAAACTGCCTACTAATACCATACTTTTCACTATCCATGTCTATTCTGTTGTTCTCAGAATAATATAGCCTATATAGTCCATCTTTAGATCTCTTTTTACTATGCAATCTCAGTACTTGAGAACTGACTTGTCACGCGTTGCTGGTATAGACTCAGGGTAACGAGTCCTCACGGAGATAGCAAATAGGACTGCAGGTAAGTTATTATATGTATAGGCTATTCCAATCGAATATAAACCAGAATTAAATATATACTTCAGTACGCACTCGCTTTTTTTCTCGCCCATCGAGAACGATGCCGTATATCTTGTTGGTCAATTTTTTTTTTCTACAGGACAGCATTGCATGGAGAGAACAGGGCGCACCTCCAGGGTTATATGTATGTATATGTAGGTCCAGCCCATAGCCCATCCCAGGCACCCACATCCAGTTTGTCTATTCTTCCCATCATAGTTCCCTTGTACAACTGGGATCACAAAGCTCTCAGTAGGCCAGATCTTCGGGAAAACTAGGACCAGAGGAGGTGTTGACGTGTGAGTTCCACGATCTGGTGCATGAAACCGAAACTGTCTGCAAGAAACGAAATATTGGGCCCATGCTGCGGATTGAGAGTTACTATTGGCAACCTTGGCAGCAGCCGGACTAAGGAAGGAATATTTGAAGAAGAAAAAGGAAGCACTGTAATGACAATAGAAGTTTCGAAGTCATCTATTCTTGCTCCTAAAATAGAGTAAGTTAAGCTCACGTCCTGGCGCCTTTGATAGGACTAGGGTATCCATCTCCGGATTTACATCCGCGGCCTGGAATTCAGGGTCCACACCACCCCATGCGTCCATGAAGGATTCACTGTTGTCAGAAGAATTATAGGTGATATGTATTTTCATTTTCCCCTATACTACTGAGAGGTTAATTGAATTAGCAATTGGGTAAAGTTAGTTTTTAGAGAAGTAATGAGAAGAGGTATATAGCAAATAGAAACGACTCAAATCAGCAGAGATTCAAGAAATATTCTTCACGCAGGGGTACTTGACGAATATGGCTGTTGCTGCATGGACACCTCATTAATCTAAAGGCTGGTCTGCCTGGGATTAGGCTTGAGGTTGATAAGGATAAGATGAAGCCCAAGACAGCAATGAGGGTATTATTCTCCTGCCCCACGCTGCCCCACCAGATATATCACGCAGCCATTCCCAGGGTTCTGAACCGCTACCCGTTCGTGGCAAACAATCATCTGCCGGGTTCAACAACAGCGAGTAAACCACGGCTGCATTGCGTCCATATCCTCATCATGTGGTAGCAAATGAGGCATTTCTATCTGTGCTGGATAAAGTACAGAGAGGAGAGCTCAGTTTTGATCCTCTTGGCGGCTGGGAATGTTCTAGTATGTTGAGTTTGCAACCAACTAGACTGTATCACGTGGGATCTGCATACTTGCAAGACAAGTTGTCAAGACCAAACCGTTTTTTTTTTTTGTTTCTTTTGAGCAATTGTCTACAGTACGATCCCTTGCTTCTTCCCGCGAAACTGGATCGCCTAGACATCGTTTGCTTTGCCCTAGGTAAGGCTGGTGGTGTTGTGGCTAGGCTTTAGGAAGAAACAAGTATTGCTCAGATTACTTTGCTGTATATTCTAATTGTTCCAATTGCCCCATAGCACTCTCAAGCCCATAGCAACAGAACCAGAAAGGATAAGAAGGAGATGGCACCTTCATCGCTTGCCTGCGATGCAATTGAGGCGGGAGAAGCTAAGAGGACTGCACTGGGCTAATTAGCTACTGGGCTAATTAGCTACAGTATGATGCGGATGTCCCTCTCTAGTAGGTTATTTCGTCATTCCTAACCTGCCTAGTTATTGCCCGTCAACACACCACCACTACAGTTGCTATATTATGGCTTGCCTGCATGGGGTTAATATGGGCTGCTCAAGAACTTTGCTCTGATTGAGTGCTTTGCACCAGAGTCGCATACCAGGGCTTGCTGCAAGGGTTGGGAGGGTCCGTGTCGTCCGTGAGGCCAGGGAAAGGTGCCCCTCCATTGTGCGGTTGACCGTGCTCGAGCTTGATAGCTATGTACTACCCAGGCTGGCCTAGAGCTAAGAATTGCCTGACAGCACACTCCCGCCGGTCGTCAGCATAGAATAAAGCCTGCTCATCCCTCCCAGCTTCTCCTTTCCATCCCACTGCTTCAATTCAGGGCACCAGCAAACATTCACCTCCTGGAAATCTTCCACAATACTACCGTCAAAGAAAACCAATATTCCTCCTTTTCAGTTACCTCCGTTATCAGGTCAGTATATCAAGTGAAGTCGATAAAACTCCATGCTGACCCTTTTCATCGTGAATTGAGTAGAAGCCATGGCCACTTTTAAGAGTCTTGCGTCTCGCCTGAATCCAGGCAACTTTGACGGTAGTGGTGGACTTGATGTGCCAGGTGCTGGCCGGAAGCATTTCAAATCCCAATCCGCATTTGTACGTCTTCCTGTACCTGAATGCTTTCGTTTCACAGAACTTACTGATGGAGAACAGCTATTTGACAATACGGCCACCTCTGTTGCTGCATACCAAATGAGAAATGCCCTGAACAAGCTTGCAGACAGTGTCAAGGATCCCAAGGAGAAGAAGGTGAGTAGATACTACTTTAAACTTTCTGTTTTGGGAACTAACATGATAGTGTAGAAATTCGAGACTGAGATGGATAACTTCTTTTCATTGTTCAGGCGTTATTTACAAGATAAGGCTAAGGGAACAACACTGTAAGTCTATCGTCTCACCTTAGATGTAGCAGAAGCACTAAACTAATTTAAACAGAGATTGGGACCGCATTACTCCTCCTCAACCAGAACAAGTAGTCGACTATGAAAGCCTACCTAAGGTGGAGAATCCAGCGATCTTCTCCAAGTTGGCTGTGCTTAAGCTCAATGGTGGTCTTGGTACCTCCATGGGTTGTGTTGGTCCCAAATCCGTCATTGAAGTTCGTGAGGGCATGTCCTTCTTGGATTTGTCAGTCCGGCAGGTTGAGTTCCTTAACAAGACCTATGGTGTGAATGTCCCATTCATTCTCATGAACTCTTTCAACACCGACGAGGATACTCAGAGCATCATCAAGAAGTACGAGGGACATAACGTTGAGATTCTTACCTTCAACCAGTCCAGGTATCCTCGTATCCTGAGGGACTCCCTGCTGCCGGTTCCCAAGGACTATAGTTCTCCCATTTCTGACTGGTACCCTCCCGGCCATGGGGACGTTTTCGAATCCCTTCACAACTCCGGCACCCTAGATAAGTTACTTGAAAAGGGCATTGAGTACCTCTTCCTTTCAAACGTTGACAACCTTGGAGCTGTTGTCGACTTGTCCATCCTGAACCACATGATTGAGTCCGAAGCCGAGTACATTATGGAACTTACCGACAAGACCAAGGCTGACGTGAAGGGTGGTACTATTATCGACTACGAGGGCACTGTCCGACTTCTCGAAATCGCTCAAGTGCCAAAGGATCACGTTCAAGACTTCAAGTCTATCAAGAAATTCAAGTACTTCAACACCAACAACATCTGGCTCAACTTGAAGGCTGTCAAGCGTGTTGTTGAGCAAAACACCCTTGAGTTGGAAATCATCCCTAACTCTAAGTCTATTCCTGGTGACAAGTCCGGCGAGACTGAAATTCCTGTCCTTCAGCTTGAGACCGCTGTTGGAGCTGCCATACGTCACTTCAAGAACGCTCATGGAGTTAATGTCCCCCGAAGACGTTTCTTGCCAGTCAAGACATGCTCAGATCTCGTACTTGTCAAGAGTGACTTGTACTCTTTGAAGCACGGTCAACTGATGATGGACCCTCAGCGCTTCGGCCCTGCTCCATTGATTAAGCTTGGGTCTCACTTCAAAAAGGTCAGCGACTTCCAGAAGAGGGTACCAAGTATTCCTCGTATTTTGGAATTGGATCATCTTACCATTACTGGAGCTGTGAATCTTGGAAGGGGCGTGACACTGAAGGGTAAGCATAGTTATCAAGGATTTTAATTGCGAGAATAAATCACTAACTCATAAATAGGAACCGTCATAATTGTAGCTAATGAGGGTAGCACTATCGATATCCCTCCTGGAAGTATCCTCGAGAATGTTGTCGTTCAGGGTAGCTTGAGGTAAGTTCGTTAACGATACCAATATTAATTCATTGTCACTGATATCATTTATAGGCTCCTCGAGCACTAGGTTGTATCGTCACATAGTGGTCGAAGGTTGCATAACACATTCGCGATCGACCAATTTGGCGTTCACCGGGTCCTTTCATTACCAGCCCGATCCTTGGTTCTTGTTCTTTGATTGCGTTAGAGGCTTTTCTTTGGCTGCGATAAGGCATGTATTTTTTAATACCGGTTTGGGTATGAACTTTTTTATGTTATATTTTCATTCTTGTAGTATGATAATATATCTAGCATAGGGCATGAGATTTCAGGGGCGACTTTAAGAAGGATATATTCCTAGGAGAGAGTTTGAGACTAAGGGAGGAAAAAGTCCACTGGGTATTTCAGGGATGGAAATTGTTCCAATATGGGTTGGATAAAAGTTGCACTTGTACCATGGTACCTTCTAAAGGACATTCCATTTTCATCAAGTTCTCAGAATGAAGATTGGAGATGTTCAAATTCCTCTATCGAGAATCTTGATGAAATTAAACATAACTTTTGACAAGTAACTTAACAGATGAAATGTAAAAAAAGCAATATGTCCAATGTCGAAAAAGTGAAAAAGAAAAAAAATGTACATGAACTTTAGATGTAGTCTTTAAAAAATGCTAACCCTGTAAAATCGTGCTCCAGAGTGAAACGGGAACAGTAAGGGGAACGGTAAGTTTGATTGGGGGATCATACACAATGTATTTAGCTGGCCGGGGGCATACCCTTATTGAGAGGATGGTTCTTGATCCACCGCATGTTAACCTTGACCCTACTCCACATACTCTCATCTATTTGCACATCACCCGTGCAACCCCATTCCGCAGTCTCATGGGTGTGCTCATCATTGAACCAGCATTTCATGGTTACTCCGAACTCCTTTATGAGACCCATACTCGCCTGTAGGTATTGATTTTTCGACGTCAACTCCATGGTATAATGTTTGGGCATCAAATGCTCCCGTCCAGGTATAACCTTCGACTCCAAGGTTCCCCATCGAATCAACTTCCACACCCAGAACTTCTCTGCTGCTTGTTGAAAATCTCTGATTGTGCGTTCCTTTGTGAGCGCAAAGGGGAGTGCTTTCTCCAAGTATGCTTGTGAGTAAGGGAGATTCTGTGTTGCGGGGAGCCCGTCTCGGAGATTGTGTATTGCTTGTTGAAGTTGGAAGTGTACGACCATATCGAGATATCTTCGCAAAGGAGAGGTGGCTTTCGTATATCCACCGATACCGGATTCAGGGTCAGCACGAATACCAAGGAGTTGGTGTGATTCTGCGTGGGCCTGGAGTCGAGTGGAACCAAGGATGTTGAAGTGGTCTCTGATAATTCTTTTGTCGATGAGACCCATTTCGTTCCTCTCAGGGAGGAGGACATTTTCCCAGATATCCGCTGCGCCATGACGCCTGATGATTGAGTGGCTACGGAAAGGTGCTGGGATCTTGTGAGTTGAAAGGAACCGCGAGACAATGGTGCCGCCGAGTAACATGAATTCAGCTACGGTTTCATGGGCTGCAGTGGGAGGTAGACATCGTGTGAAGGCAAGTGTGGGAAGGCCCTTGTAGAGAATAGGAAAGTCTGAGTTGATGTCAACGCTGTTTGAGCCACTGGGGTTGAGGGGGTGGTCGTTGATAGATATCCGGAAAGATTCATTGAGGAAGGAGAGGCATCCCGAAGAAACTCGGTACTTTTTTAGTGAAACTGCAATGTTGCGTAGCTGTTCCAGAACTGCCACCTCTTCGGGGGAGACCTGGACTACAGGATTGGGCGGGTTATGATCAATAATATCGCCAGTTATCGGGTCTCGGGGGGGGTTGATGACCAGAGTAAAGGGCTTGGCGGTGGATTTATGGCCGAGGATGGTATTGAAGTTCTCGTAAGTGAGACGCTTAACGTTCTTTGCGTTGCCGAATCGAATCTTGTAGTCAAGAACCTCCCCGCTTTGATTGTTAATTTTCACGGAGATAGTGAGAGTGGGTCTATTGCTGGAAAGACCCCATTTGTAGTCAACCAGGCCGCGGGGTATCATTCCAAAGGTTTTCTCTGGGAGGTAGATTGTTTGGAACTTCTCCTTTGCCATCTCTGCGATCCAATGGTCTGGTTCGAGAAAGGCTGTAGGATTGGCTACATGAACGTGTACCCAAGATTCCGTCTTCGATACTGGAGTTAATGATATGCCATCGTCAATCTCCTCCGCTGAAGGGTCGTCAATGGCGTAGATGGTCTCAGTGATGTCCTCACGGAACGACTCCATCTTATCCTTAAGTGCAAGCTTCTGCCATGCTGCTTCAGCATCTTTGTCCACCTCAGCGACCTTGTCCGCAAGGGCATCAGCCCCCTCGCTCAAGCCGTGATAAGGTAATGGCAGTCGACGGCTGAACCGATATCTATTCTCCCAAGGTCGATAGACGCCAATCTCCATAAGGAAGATGTACAGAAGGTCAAGATCCAATTTCCACTCTTCCCTATATCTCTCGGTTGCCTTGAGAACCTGCGGGTAATGCGGAGCAAAGGGACTAGTTTGAAACCAATAAAGGCACAATGAACACTTCAGGAATTCGATGATGGCCTTATCGTTCTCATCCCATGCGAATTCTGTCATTGGGATTTGCTCCACGGGTTTGAATAGATCCTCCTGGCTCCCTCTTAACTCGCGGGATTTGTCTATCAACGTTGCAGCCTTCTTCGCAAAGGACTCTATGACATCAGAGTGCTTCTTCGCGATTTTACCGGTGGCCAACGTCACCGATTTCCGTCTTAGCCACTCGGTAACAGTTCGAAGAACCTCAAGCTGCTTTCTAGAACGAACTTCGAACTCTGTGGTTTTCTTGTGGTTCCGACCACTATCAGCGATGAAGTGTCGTGGGTCATCCATTAACGCAAGGTGAAGTGCATAGAACTGATGATTCTCAAATCCTTCGGGAAAGATCACCTTGGCCGCTTCATGGGTGCTTATCACTCGGGCTTCCGTTTCGTGAGAGAATTTGTCATAGAGCCGTTCCATAATCGGCAACTTGGAAGAAAATACATTGAGGGCATTCTTCTGGAACTCCCTGATCTTGTCCGTGAGAGGCTTCGTCAAATGCCGGGGTGGGTCAAGCATGAGTGCATCGTTACCCTCCGAGATTTGACTGAGATACTTTCGAAGCAGCTCAACAGACTCCGCAGGAGCAAACTTAGGGATAGTGAAAACCATACCAGTGGTAAGCCAAGTCTTTATCCTACCACTATCTGTGAGAAAGAGGAAATTTCCGTTCTTTTGGAGTGGGGGTTGGATAAATATACCCAGCTCCGAGCTGCCTCCGAAACTCCTAAGCTCAATTAAATCACCTACATCCATGAACTCCATGCCGCTCGTTTCCGTGATATCTTCCACAATTGAAGTAGATAACTCTGTTAGAGCTTGAACGAAATCAGCTTCCTCCATCATTTCTTCTGGAGGCTCGCCCACACCCGCAACATGGAATTCTTTGCCCTGACGTATGGCTGCAAGTGAGTCTTGTCGCTCAATTTCTTGCTTTTTCAGTTTCTGGCGGAGGCGACCTTCACCATTCCCATTCACTCTCTTGGAGCTCGAATAATCCATGAGACTTGGCAAGTTATGTTCATTTTTACCAGTGCCCTACATATGCACAGGTCAGTACTGCTTGTGGGAGAATGAGAACCGAGGTTGTACTCACAATTTTAGGCCGACCGGCAATCATTGTTGTAGTGCTGTACAACCTGGTTTGATTGACGCTGGTGTTGACCAGCGAGTTACGTGCTTCCCACGGGATGTGAATTTGAGGCTTGTCGAGACTGACTGAGGGATGATGCCGTACCAGCTTTTCAGGATGCGGTACCAGCTTTTCGGGACTGACTGAGGGATGATACCGTACCAGCACACGTCGACCATCTCCGCCCTTCTGCACCCTACTAGCATCGGGGGAGTTCCTGTTGAATGATGGGGCACTTTGGCTTGAAGTGGCATCTTTAAATTCCACGCCGTTGCCTCCTTGAGAGGGAGGGTCCTCATTAATAAAAGATCGACGTACCAATGGAGAAGGAGGATTCATATTGTTTTTTATTATGCGTGGTAAGCGAGTGTCACCTAGTAAGCCCGTTGAACCTGCTGCACTCTCTGACCGCATCATATTGCGAATTTTGGGCTTCAAAACCTCAAGATTCGCCTCGGTAGCATGCGCCTCATTCCAAGACTTTCTTGAAGTATATCGCCTGTAATTGTGTGAAGGTCCATCTGTTATTGCCCCTTCTTCCTTGTGATACCATTTTATTTTTACGGTTTTCCTTCTTTTAACCAACGGCCGGAGATTCGCGTCTGCATTACTGGAGTAAATCTGATATACATGCTTGCCTAAGTGGATGTTGTCCTGGGGCTTTTCCCTCGCCTGAAACCATAACCGCTCTGTACCCTTCTTCACCTTTGGAATCAACAAGCTAGGTGTACACTTCCATTCAAAACGTGGACTATAGTTGTGTATAAAAGCCGCATCTTCGGTACGGAGTGGGGTAGGAAGTGGCGCGAGCCCACGCCTATGCCGTATATACTCAAGCTGAACTTGAAGTAGGTGTTGCCTCGCAGCAGATCTTCTCAAAGCATTATGGATCCCCAGTTCTTCGAATGTTGGAGGATTATAGGCGATTTTGAGGGTATCTTTCCCTTTCTGGAACTTCAATTTTCTACCCGCCAATGGGGCGAGTTTAAAAAGAATTGGAGACGGAGTGCCTCCAGCATTGATCCTGCGATTTGATGAAGCATGAGCAATTACTGTAATGTCCCTCGCAGTCTGCCTTATGTCTTTGATTAACGCCTCAACTTCACTCTCGGTTGGATAAACTGCGTTCTCGACTCGATAGTCTAAGCCCTTGACAACGTCCTCAGAAAGAAATTGTTTCACTGTCTCGAGGTGGGCGCTGAGGGCGTCTGGTGTGCCATCTGCTGGAGGCGTAAAGTCCAGGTTATGTTTTTCACGAAGCCATCTTCGGTAGCATAGCTCAGTTACAGTGTCAGCCAGAGCGTTAAATCGAACGCGGTTTCTTCTTGCTTGCTCCAAAGCTGCTCTAAAATATACGTCACACTCCTCTTTCTGTACCCGTACAGTTAGTACGAATGCATAACTACCTCCGATGTCATATTGCACACATGCCTCTTCATCTGCAAACTTCCCCCATCCGGTATCAAAGCTCGCACTCCGATTTTTCTCCAGCAGCTGCGCAACGCCCGCCGCTCCAACCTCCAACCGCCGATTTCGCAAGGCCCCAGTAGCAAGAGGTCGTAGAGAAGTTGTGGTCAGTAATTGAGAGACGTGAGCAGCAGCGGAAGTTCCGGTGAAAAATTGATGTGGCAGTGGCATTTGCAGTGTCTTCAAATTAGTAGAACTTAGAACAAAAGAACTTAGAACAAAAGGTCGCACTTTGGAAGACAAACCAATGCATATACGGACCGAGGATAGACTCAGGACCGGGAGAAAAAAGTTTCCAGTTGAACGTTACTAAGCTAAGCGATAGGCTGTCCTTGCCAAGATTTCTGGTGGAAAAGTTCCCCACTCACCTGATGGCATGAGAACTATGATTGGAAATGTTAGCTGATCATATGGTGCATACTGTACTTTACAAATACAAGTACGGAGTACATACGGTTATACCTGTGAGGGTACAACCAGATTAACTGTACATATAGTTCTAAGCCATACTAGTCTTCACACTTGGTTGTTTTTGAGGAGACTCAGGATCGTAGATTCCTATAGCACTCCTTTCGACATTATTTGAAATCGCCTCTAGCACAATTCCTCAAGCCCTGTGGAAGTTGAACTGAGACCACTATGTAAAGCTCCTAATATTCATAATATATAAGCACATAAATCAAAGCAAGGCTATGTATATAAGGGTTCAAAAGTTGACTGATATAGAGGTAGGTATGTACTGTACAAGGGTCACCATATAAACTTGTATGGGAATGGTATGTACATAGCAACCACCTAGTTACCACTTCATTAGTAGAATCGCCGCATAAGAGCAGATAACAGCCTGATATTTTGAAATATTATAGAACATAATTCTAATTCCAAGTGCACGAACTACTATTGCTTCCTTTTTGGTTTGTGAGAAATTTTGCTGGATGGGCGCTTTAGGTGCGATGTAAAGGAAGACTCATGCCATGGCACCGAACTATGCCAATCTGAGGGTAACATCCTTGCAATCGAGGGACATACGCATACGCATGACCCAGCTCCATGATGAAATGTCATCTTGCTAGTCTCAGAACCGTTTCAAGTTCAGATCTAGAAGACCGCCTCCTGCAGCCGCCTTTCGGTAGCCAATCTGGATACATGTAGGTACTACATGCAGCATTATGTTGATCACGTCCACCACAATCCATTCTTTCTCGCTCGAACTATGTAGTATTATTGCATATACATTTGTTATTGAGAACAGGTGCTTCTATGCTTTGAATGTTCAGAGAGCATTCTAGGACTCTGCTTGTATTGGTATCTTTTGGATAAGGAAATACCTACCGTACTTTGACAGGGACCATTGGGTTTCTGGTCGTGTCTCGGCGATTATTTGAATTCTCATTCTCCGAGACATGCAGCTGAGTCGTGTGCGAAGCAACTGCACCCCCTCACCCCTACCTGTCAGTAGTCTGGTTGCCAGCCAGACTAACCTGTCAGGAGCTTATTTTTACGCGAACAAGAAACAAGTCTCAATCCCGACGTCCATTGAGCCAGTTATTATATAAGCCGCTAGAAAATGTAACAAATCTGCAACAGACCTACCTATAACTCACGCTCTTTCACCGTAGGTATACCTGAGACATGTTCGGTGACCTTCCTTGATTCCTATAGAGCTGAGAATTGAAAGACACGGAAGTGTTATATCGAATTCTCATTGGAATTCTGGCTGCTCACAAGGAAATTGTGAAATATATGCTAGTAAGCACAACTGGGTATCTCTTCCCAAATTTTCATGAATGTTTTTCCAAATTCAGACTTGAGTTTGGACAGTTTAAAATACGTATCATGGACGGGGACATTTCTCTGTTACAACTTGGCATTTTGGTTCCAGCGCTCATTGGCCAACGTCGTTCAGAGTTATGTAGAGCCTGTAGGTACTGGTGACGGCAGGTTTTGTCCCGTCAGACCTACATGAAATGCCCTGTGACCCCAACAGGTAGGCCGGATAGCACAATGTCTTCTCAACACATCAGCGCATGGTCGAGAGCTGGGTCGGAGTGCATGGTCGCATGGATGGGAGGTGATCAAGAGGAGCTACCTACGGGGAAAGCAAATAACATGGCATAAGCTTATCAAAGCTCAGATATTCACAGATGAAGAACATATTACGCTGAAGGGAATTACAGATAAAGCAATGAATATGATGCGATCATGGAAGGAGGCTCTCGAGCAATGCAACAGCGCTCAGGATAGACCTGAAAAGAATGAAGCTCTTGAGCGGAAACGCGCATTCTTCTGGAGATTGAATGAGATATGGGGGTCACTTCCAAATATGACACTTGTTGGGTGAATCTATTGCTCCGAGATCTCAAATATCCTCTGAAATACCCTCTGAGATACCTTCCGAAAAATACCTTCCTCAAGTGCATGACACTTACAGGAAATTTAAGCTGGTCAATATGTTTCAATTATTTTGGCTGGTGCGTGGCTTGCGCTGAAACCCCCGTACATAGTACAACATTCTACCTACAGAAACTTATTGACCACCACTACGGATACAACCAGACATGATACACTTCTTTACATGAAACGTTCCATGAGGCTGTACCTAGCAGAAGGTGTGGCTCAGTCACGGAGCTCCTGATCAGCGAAGATCGGCACTGCAAGGGCGCTTCGGCTAGCTTCACTTCGCGTCCAGGTTTATCCGCGACACGGCCACGGCCGTATCGGAGCAAATGTTTTTTTAGAATCGAGGCTCCCATTCTGCGGCAGAAGTATTGTGGGGCAATTTGATGAATGCCATCTACCGAGCCATTGAAGCCCGCACCTTAGTGGTGGTATCATCCCAACCAGACTAGGTATCATCTAGTTGGTGTGGTTGGCGATTGATTGATGCAGATCGTTCGTTTACGGAACTGCACTAAGAATGGCTGCAACCACAAAGAGGATTCAAAATTCAATTCTATCTTTACATACAAAACAGCCAGCATGATGCGACAGGTCCGGTCAACAGGTGACCAATCTTCTATTGTCACCATACCATTCATAACTGTCCTCTTTGCCATTCAGAACAGTACATATACCCATTGTGTCCCAAAGACATCAGCGATATGCACGATTTCTCCGTCTTACCTCACCTACGGTACGAATTTCTTTTTCACGATTTCCATACATTTCCCAGTTGACCTGGGCGTCATTCGGTGAATAGATCCTGCTTGACCGTCTGACACTTACCGTCTTATTTATCCCTCCATTGTCATTCGGTGTTTCAATTACCAAGTCCTGGTATACAGATATTAGCAAATATATAGGTCGTTTGGCCGGGCCTCAATTAGGCCAAAATCACCAGCCCATAGAGGACAGGCTCCTCGATTCAAAATACATAAGGGCATCGATTGACTAACTATTGTTCTTTTCTTTTCTTCTCTCTCTATTACACACAGGCAGGGTTATAGCAGGACTATACGACCTTTTTGGACAAAAGCCACATTCTACAGAGCTTGTTTGATACAAGATCAAAAAGATCGAAGAGTATAAATTTCCAAAAAATTTACACCGAGTTCACGTATTCTCCCTACATTATTCAAACGCTCATTTCGTCTACTCCTATACCCAAAATCAAAATGAAATATCTTACTTTCCTGAGCTTGGTTTTTAGCAGCCTCACCATCGTGAGCGCTCACACTTGGGTTGACAACATCAAAGTTACTGGAGGTGCTGGGCCAATTGATGGTTCTTTGGGATTCATCCGAGGCTATATTGGGCACAGCGATGCGGCTAGCAGCTATAGGATAGAAAAACCACAGCAGTCGGTCTATAAAGACAATCAACGACAGCCAAACCAACCAAATCCCAAATTTCAGCGTTTGAAAGCCTCTCCAGGCTCTGAAATTACTGCGGAATGGCACGAGAACGGACACACAACCAACGATACTCCTGAGAATAACGCTCCAGGTTACAACGCTGGAAAGGTTTTTATGTACGGTACTACGCAGCCAAGCCCAGACCTCACCTTGGAGCAGATATGGAAGTGGAAGGGAGATGGCACCTTGGAAGGCAGATATCTTGGAACTTTCCCTTACGACGATGGGATGTGCGCGGAAGAAGGTAGTCAGGGTAGGCCACGTGCTATTCCAAGGTGGGCTGCGGGTGGTGGAGGGCCTTGCAAGGGCAAATTTAACCTTCCTCAAGACCTTCCGCCTGGTAAGCCATACACTGTTTACTGGGTGTGGGACTTTAGTGGAAAGGTTCCAGGTGGAAAGCACTTTGAGGTATGTTGTTCTCTCTGGAAGATTTTATGAGGATGAGATGCTAATTTTATTTCTGCTATAAAGTGGTATACATCCGTTATTGACATTGATATCGTCGGCAAAGTTAGCAAGCGTAAAGAAGATATCCCACCTGGCGTAGCACTCCGATCTACACAAGAAGCTGAGGATGATGGTGCGGAAGACCCCAATAAGAAGGATGACGACGACAAGGTTGGAAAACGTACTGTGGATGATGAGAGCGCGGAAGATGATGCCAACGACAATGGTGACGATGATACTGTCGGCAAAGTTGGCAAGCGAGATGATGAGAGCACAGAAGACGATGGGGTCAATGACGACGATGACGACGATATCGTCAGCAAAGTTAACAAGCGTACTGACGATGACGAGAGCGCGGAAGTTGATGCCAATGATGATGATGGCGACAATATCCTCAGCAAAGTTGGCAAGCGAGATGATGAGAGCACACAAGACGATGCCAATGATGACGATGGTGAGAGCACGGAAGACGATGAGCAGCCACCACTAATCAAGCGAAGCGCGAAGTTCAGGGCTGCCTGGTAAATTTCCTAAGTACAAAATAGTTGGTTCCATCTTACACAAGTTGCTATTACGATTTCTCTTAGTGTTTTACGAGCTTTCTTGTCTTTTGTTCATTTTGAGCGCTCAATTGCATAACTATGTCTGGATTAAGGCTTTTATTGTTTTTGTTTCATCTTTGCGAAAATTGGGCTATTTGGGCGAATTGGCATCTGTATATGAATTTTTATTTGTTTCTGTGTGGTGGAGTAGAGGCTGGGTCATATCGGGGTTCTCGTGGCCAGGATATTTAGCTATTTTAGGGTTTGATTGGATTACTTTGTTATTGACTTTGGGGGAGCAAGGATATTGACAACTGTACATAAAACCGAGTTAACAAGACAATCCTCCAAGCGATGCTGTGCCCATCAGATCGAACTCCAATAATTGTAGAGGTAATAAAATATAATAGATCTAGTCTTATGCTAAATATATGTCAACCTGATATAGAAAGTGAGAATTATAAATTAATTAAGTAAGGGCTCCGGTAATTTTTTTACTAGTGGTGCACGTGAGGCTAAGTGCAGTCGTTCACTGGTCATTAACCAGTCCCAAATCTTCCTGACATACTAGAGCATGACATTAAAATCTCATAGGTCACATAGAATTTGCATATGCATATAGCGAGGTCCCACTCCAATTTGAACTTGTCCCTTTATAATAACCAGCTTCACTGTCATGACTTCTAAACACGCCATGCAGAGTGTTTCTGCATATATATCAAAACTGGCTGTCAAAATATGCATACCAAAACAGCTCATTTCTCAGCCCTCTCCCACAACCATTCATCGAATCCAACGCTACCTTCCTTCTTTTTCATAGAGAGTTTCGTGCCCCACTTATTTCCCAGTGCCTGGAAGGTATGATGTGATTGTGGTCTTCTAACAAGTTCTCGATTCCGTGCGTCATCCTTCAACCCAGTCCCTAGATAGAAACACCTCGTTTTGACACACAACTCCATAAACGCTGAAGCTCTTGCCTGATCTCCAGACCCAATGCAAAGCTGAAACGCATCATTATACACTCTCCCTAATTCCCCTTCGAGACCTTCCAGCGGAAATAACTCTAGCATTCTACGAAGATTCTTCATGGGCCTAGCAGCATTCATACCTAGCGAGAAATTCCCCCTTGCAAGCTCCCCATCCAGCATTGCTAGCTCAGTACGGTGAGCAATACTTTTGGCATTTCCAGGACTTGCACATGCATGACAACTGCAAGTGAAGCCATACCGCCCTTGGAGCATGGTTCTTCGCATGGCGCAGGGCTGGATTATCTCTTCAAAGGAAAGGTAGGACATAGTAATCTCTGTGCCTTCAGGGATGGCTTTTGTTGCATGAATCTCCATCTTCTTGGTATTATAATTCCAAGAGTGAACAGCATTTGGAAAGCAACTGTGATTGAAACGTGAAGCTAGCTCAAAGATGCCTAAATCATCATTATCAGAGCCTAATCCGAAGGCATTTGTTTGCCAAATTCCTAGAAAAACACCAGGCCTGGTTTTGGAATTATGGAGCTCTAGAAATACAACTTGTTTGTCTTTTGGGAGGGCTTTGACGGCTGTGGCTATAATAGTATTTAAAGTTGATTCTGGATGTTTGGCCTGGGCGAGGACTTCTCTGGAAAAGAGAACTGATGGGAGGGAAAATAGTGGCTCTTCGACAAGGATTAGTCTTCCGGGTGAGATTGCGGTTTTTGCAATCATCCCGTACCCTTTTTGTTCAATGGCGGTACGTTGATATAGAGCCATGGCTGCAGCTTAGAATGTGCGGAGACTGCTGGGGTCGAGGGGACTCTTCGTAATCTTTGTGTCGATTCGACAAACGCACGTTGAGGTAAAGTTTGTTCTGAGGTTTTTCGAAGCAAGTAGGTGAAACGCTGATATTCTGGCTGAGATTGAGGAGTTTGGGCAACAACAAATCTCCCATGTTTCTGCTTCTTATACGTCTTCCTCCGGCTGACAACATGCACAATGTACATGGGCCTGAAGCATCAAGTTGACGGCTCCTTTCTACTTTCTAGCCAGTAACAGACGGATACAAGCATGTCACATGTCAATAGTAGACGTCGAAACATCTGCTCTCGGGAGCTCGTGCCGCCGGTCTATCTATACAATCCCGCTTTGGAAACTAACGAAGGCTTGGCTGAGACGTTAATCCAAGTCAAAAATCAAAGAGAGCAATGGACAAAGAAACAGGATTTCAGAGTTGCTGAACACCTAAATATGTATTTATTGTTCTCCCGGTTGCTCTCCTTATAGTGTCACTGGACGAGGACGAAAATTTGTATTTAGCGCGTCGCCGGACTTGGCAAAAGCGGAATACCTAGTTAGCATACCCTCGTAGAGGCACAAAGGCTATTCAGACTGCTCTCGTGGCACGAAAATTGGTGTTGGTCTCGTCGCGCACATACCTAACTGCTGGCGAATATGACTGTGCACGCACTAGCTATATCTGGAAGTCACTGCCATATTGGGAAATTCCTAGACTCTGCCTTGGCAAAGTGGAGATCAGTTTATTCTACAACAAATCAAAGAATTATCTAGCCTCATCCCGAACTTATCGTCATCACCCTTGTAACTAGTCATTGGCTAATATGTCCTCAAGTATTCATTTACGCAGTATTGTATTGCTGATCGTTGATTGCCAATCTGGGTCTACATAAGGAATACAATCTCTCTATGAGGGGCTCTACTTCTAGAACAATATTGATATGTACCAATACCAGAGAAATCAAATGGAAATAAAAGATTCGCGGAAACGGCACGAGAAAAAACCTTAAACAAAGATGAATCCCTCTTCTAGAGCTCTCCAACTTAATCAAAATAGACACTACAGTTACATCAGGCTTCAAAACCTCATACTTGGTGCACTCCGGATCCATGTCCGCGCGCGTCCTGGCAAAGCCCAACCACAACCCCTTCACCACATCCATTATAGCCTGATCTTCCGCATTTACTGGGTGCGGATTTCTCACTTGCCCCACCTCCCAGGGCCCTGTGCCTCTAAGGCATGATCCCATGCGACTCCTGTAGAAGTGCAGAAGTCATGGATATAAAGCATATAATTCCTTAAGCCTTTGAGCTTCTCTGTACACCTTCACTATCGCGACATTGCCAGAATCTTCGGCTGCACTCACAAATTAATCTATCCACAGTTGCGATGCCTTGGTCAAAGTTACTGGCTTCGGGTCTGGTTAGATGTTATTGCGCCAATACAGCATCAGTGAACCGTCAAGTTCGTTTACCAACCGGATCTTTTCTCACCCACATTATGCACAACATTCTGGGTCCCAACATCCGTGCTTCTCCCAGAGGCGTTATCCAGCCAACCAAATTTTCCCAAGCATAACCGCAGTGGTTCGAGAGACTGCTCAGGAGCAGCGGTTGTCATGATGTGTTTCGGTATGACCATCCAGAAGATTCAGATGACTACGTATATTTTTCGAAAACGTTGGATTCTAGAGATCTCATAGAGATGGGTTGGGCTGCTTCCACTAGTTAATTTTTACACCTCTGTTCAACGTTGTAGGTCTGTGGGATGTATAGCTCATAATTGGCGATGTCGTAACAGCTATGAAAATCAGTCAGCCCTGGCTCACCTATCAGGCTTACTACAGAATGGAAAGAGAACCCGCTAATAAAATTTCAGCCACCGTCGTTCCCTTCAGTGTACCCCATTCCAAGGGCTTTAGGTATAGAAACTCTAGGTCGTCCACTAACTTGATTTTCCCATCTAGGAGGCTCATGCACCCGGACTAGAGACTCAGTTACTCCAGATTGGAGACTAAACTGTTGAACCTCATGGAAGGCTTTCAACGGTATATCACCCTAGGCTATAAGATCATCACTGTATCTTAAAGCTGATAAGAGATTCACTGTAGACCCTGTGCTCTATCCATCTACTGACTTTTTCAATATCTTGACGATAATCTTCAGCTGGTCACTGAGGCATATTGGCTGTGGAATTCATTCCCTTGGCTGGAAGAAAAACCGATAATTTACGAGAGCTTGGGACTGGCTTTCAAACCTTCCACATAGTGCAAGCTTGGAGGGTTGGAAAAGGCAAAAGAGAAGCCTGGGTGTTCGGGGTTGAAAGGTCGGGGGATGTATGTGTATTTCGTATATATGAAATGGACAACATATGGGCAGTGTATCTGCAACTGTACTCTGAAAGTACTGATAATGCAGTGAAAGTTTTATACACTAAAAAGTAACAGTCGATTAATCCAAAGCCTGGAAGAGTTCAAATGCTGTGACTCAAGTCATTGGATACTAGACTCGATCCATTGGATACCAGTTTTATTATCAATCAGTACTCCCCTATGAACTTGAACACAAGAATATTGGAGCGAAACATCAGAGCAACCTCTTTGCTGTGGAGCTTTGGGGGCTCTTTACGAAAGCACGGTTCGCTTCTAGTGTTTGAGTTTAGACGCTACCCCAACTGGCCTCGCTACTGGCTAACTACAGAAAACTATGGAGATCACTCTATGGAGGGAAATAGTAAGATGAAAGATGGCAATGCTTGAAGATGAACACCTCTGGGGCATAGCTACGACTTACTCACAGAACCTGAGCGGCTAATTTTGTACGTATTTCTACTGAATATCAACACTACATGGCCATAAGCTCGGTGCTTGGAAAAAATTGTCTGAATTGGAGTTAGTGAAACGCTGGCCCGAGTATCACACGTGCTTAATGATGCCGCCATATATGTACATATGTGTTCGAGGGCAATATATTTAATGACTGGATTTGGTACATAACGCACTTGAATTTATAACATATCTAACTAGACCTATATTAAATATATACAACTAGGCTATCACTGATCCTGGCGCAGCGGTATCGGCCAGAAGCTGGCATGGGAGCAGTGTAGGGAGCAGTGGGAGATGTAATGGCTTTATCTAGCTCTCGGAATCTCCTCCGAGTCATTCTCCTCTGGGTAAATTAGGTTATTATCCAATAGTCCAATTTGTGTTCTTTCAGCTAGAGCTGAGTCATGACCCGGGCATGACAATAGATGGAACATTTCAAGTCATTTTTGTAGCATCGGCAGCGACGATTAGCATAGGACTTTTTGCAAGTGCATGACACTGAAACTCGAGTTGTTGTAGATGCCTGCAGGCAGCATTGGCTAAGGTGATTGTAATTTGTCGAGTATCCATAATTTCATCTTCCAGGCCCACAAGATCAGTCGGTCTTTGGTTGGATAAAGGTTAACAAGTACGCTATACTTGGTTAACAATTGATGGCTGTGGTTTTGCAATAACTTTTGCATATAACTTTTTATTGTCGGTTTTAGCTTGGTCTTCTCTTGGAATTCTTACAGTGACCATATCACCTGCTGTAAAAATATGAACTGCATGGCGTTTATTATAGCGTTCTGCCATTCGACTTCGAACCACTTGTCCAAGCTGCTGTAGAGCAGTACTCACCTGTGACTCGAAGTCTAGAACCACCTGCTATTTGGTCTAAGACTGTAGGATTAAAAGTAGTAATAAACTCGGCATCCTCTTCCTCATTCTAGATCTTCTTCGCTGGAATCTTTCTCTTGCTCCTGTTCTGCAGTTTATCAAATGGAAGATGTGCTTGATGTGGGTAGGGTGGGGCCAAAGATAATCTCGTAAGGTATCTTAAGTGTTGTAGAATGTTTGGTTCGATTAACACCCAATGCGATATGTGGAAGTGCTATATCCATGATCCATGCTGTATTGGCCCACTCAGAATTCCATTTAGCTAGTCGAGATTATAAAGTAAAACTCCATTTGCCTGCTCAATAAGCCCTTGAACTTGATGTTTCCGAGGTTTTCCATGCTTAATTTTAATACCCCAAGCTTGTAATGAACGTTCAACTGCTCCCTTAAATTCTCCACCATTATCAGACTGTAGAATTTCCGGTGGACAATAAAGCTGAATCCATAATGTCATAGCACATGCAACAGACTCCACAATGGTGCAAGATAACAGCACTTGCTATAATGGTGTTTCATATGACATCCATTTATATTGTCCATCTGGCTCATGTTTCATATCAATTAGATCAACTTGAACTCGTTCAAAAATTCTATTAACAACGATTGGCTGAAGTGATGGTCTTGTTCGATTTGGACGGACACCTATAAAATTTTAGTATTTTTATCTACCTGAGTAAGAATTTAATCTCTATACCTTATAGTGCTTAAGTAGCCAACGTACTTCAGGCCGAATTATTCCATAATATTGTTCCATGATAATATTATTAAATGTATTTTCTTGACCCCCATCAGGAATTGCAGAATGCGTAGTAGAGATCACACCGAAAAGTTGCCAGTCACGAAAACCTCGAATCTCTCTTCCAGTGTCATCTCTACAACAAAGTTTTTCATCCTTATCCAAATAAAACTTTTGTAGAACTTGAAAGTGGACTTTCTGTTCATTTCTGCTTAGTTTTGGACCATTGTCATGATCAGAATCTTGAGCTTGTAAAAGCCATTGCTTATATTGATTGTAGCGAGTACAAATTACAATCACAATCATGCTGCTCGGCAGGCATCTTCAACAACTCGAGTTTCAGTCTCATGTACTTGCTAAAAGTCCTGTGCCAATTGTCGCTGCCGATGCTACAAAATAGACTTGAAGTTCCATTTATTGTCATACCAAAGTACTAAGACTGTGGCAACCCTCAGCACCCAGAGAAGCTTACGGGACCGCATAAGAGTAATGAGTGTTTTTTATAAAAAAAAATCCCAGAGAAGGCTTCTGGCCGCGCCGGGATCAATGACTGCCTAGTTGTATATATATGATATAGGTCTAATTAGGTATATTGTTATTCATTCAAGTGCGTTATGTTCCATATCCAGTAATTAAATACATTGCCCGCGAGGGGCATAGTAGATATGCCGCCCGCGAGCGGCCAAGAACATATATCTACTGTAGGATTTGAGCTCAGAGGTCAGCAAATGTTCACCTTTGGATGATATGAGAAATGGAGAGATATTGTATTTTCTCCATATTTACCCCTAGATCTTTCCTACGTAAAAGAGTTGACAACACTTTAAAAAAAGGATGTGCCAATTGAGAGAAAGGTTTAATGGAAATAAGCGAGACTAATTAATGGCAAAAAGAAGCGAGTGAAAACACCCAGCAATCCCCACAAGCCCTGGCTTCTTCAGCCCCATTCTCATTCTCTGTCTGCTCCTCCTACTCTGCATTTTTTACAATATTGACATATACTGTCCCTTCACCACAATCTTCTCCCTCATCCCCAGCCTTACTTTCGGTTTCAAAAGCATCTTCATCCTTCCCAACCTCACCCGGCGCCTCTGAACCCTTGAATTCTTCAACAACGTTAGATGGCACGGGTGCTCCTGTTGCTGGGTTCCCAAAGGGGGGTGAGGGGGGTGAGGCACACATGGGGGCGTATCCCACAGGGTAGAGATACGGCTTTGGAGGGTCAACCTTTTCCACGCTCTCCGCCCACTCCTCCTCCGAGTCACACTGACTCGCAACATCGCTATAAGACGACCTATTAGGGCTATATTCTCGCCGATATGCTGCTCTACTATCAGGGGAGCGTTCCACTCCGTGACAACGAGACAAGACCACTGCAAACGAGGAGAACGATTCCGGAGCAATCACGTTTGTTGCCACTTCAAGCTTGACTTCTCTCCTAATCTCGTCTCCGAGTTCGGAAATTTTGAAGGAATATAGCCTCGAGTCCCGGTCTCCTGAGTTGACAAGATTTATTTTCTCTGGGATGAAGGTCAATTCAACCTCTTCAATGGTCCAGGGGGTCTCAAACACTGCAGGGTTGGGAGCGAGTCCGTAGTGTGGGGGTGGTGGGGGTGGTGGGGGAGGGTAGCAGCCTCCTCTATATGGATGAACAACAGGGATACCAGGAACAGTGGCATCAGAGTCATATTCATAACTGTTTCCACAACGACCTCTATTGCGAGTGACGGTCTTCCTTGTCCTCCGCTCTCCTTCATTTTGCTTTTCCGTCGAGGTTCCGCCATTTTGCCTCTTTTCTTTGAGATATTGACGCTTGAGGTCAAGCAACTTCATTTGTTCTTCCTTGCGCTTCATTTCCTTCATTTCCTTCTCTTTTTCCTCCTGCTGGATTGAGGCTTTCCAGTCCTTGACTAGTTTCTCCCTCTGCTCTTCGACCTCCGTGTTCAGCTTCCTAACATACTGTTGTAGGAAAGATAGCTGGTCCGAGGGCAAGCGGTAGAGGTTCACAAGGCCATCTCGGTTTCCCGGGTATCCCTTTGGTCCTGCCCCGACATACCGTCTAGAGCTCGAGCGCCCATCAAATTTATGGGCCGATCTGCTTGAGAGTGGGAATACGTAAACAGTGGGGTTGGCCCAGTTGGACCCAGTGTCTTTGAAGACGTGAAGAGTGTAGAGACGGCGAGCTTCGTACTGTGTAGAAGGCATGGTATAGATTTGTATTTCTTTGTCTATGTTGGGTAAGGCTAACTGGTATGGGTGAACGGAGAAAACTCGAGATAGAGGGCACGAGAATAGAGAGATGGGGTAGAGGGTTAAACCTGGATATTTATCTATATGCGAGCGGCTCTTCAAAGGGTCTTCTACAACGGTGTGTAGTTATTGCCTGTCAGGTTGGTTATTCCAGGCTGAGGCTCCGTCTACGGCTTGCAATACCCATATTAAAAAGCAATTTTTGCTGATCAGTTTCGAGTCATAGGCTGCCCATGCTTATATGCCACTTGGATGCAGCCTCGCATTATCACTCTCGGTATCTGTCAACGGCATTGGTAGGAGATGATGTTACACACGTTGTGGCCTGAAGCTGAAGAGTCATGATCAGCGACCTGTGATACTTTTAGCTAAGACAAACAGTAGGCACATGCTTCTACCGCACATGTGAACATTGATGGGCCATAACCAGCCGTACTGGGAGACTCTAAGCTTACAAGTGATCAATCTGGTTAGTACAGTACAACAAAATGTTGCTTACATACAGTAAGATAACGCTGGGACTCCTCTGCATATTCGGTGATTGAAATCACCTGGTTAAACACATACCCAATGTCGGACCAGCGACGATATGCACCATAAGGTATGCGCACATTTCTGCGCCTGTCGATAGTGATATATTTCAAGAAGCAGATGATAGCTTATGCATTGAAGGGTTGCTCCATGTTCCTTGGAGCCGGTCCAGATTCATCCATGATATATATGATCCCTTCTCCATCCTCACCGCTTCCCATCATCTTGTCCTTTGCAGTCTCTGGACTCGCATATAAATGTCCAAACAGTAATCTGACTACATCAACCCTCCTCGCGCGGGACGCATGATGAAGAACCTTCCAAACAACGGCTACCTCTCCGTTGTTTTTTTCAGGTACACTCCCGGAATTGAGAAGGATCAGCTCAAGCTCAGTCCACGTTCTCCTAGTGAACCCGTGGTGTGCAAGTTGGCCCTGGCCCTTGTACACAGACTTACCACACCATATCTTGGGATCCGTGGCCGGCTGGGCGTAGCGGACGAAACTACTGGGGAGAGTTGAACGTCCCCCAACCTTGCTGTCGTGACCCATGTTTGGTACAATGAAGGAATATTCCCCTCGCGGAACATTGATATCACCTGTAAGCTTCGTGACCTCAAGCCGCCAGTTGTGGCTTTTGGGATGCTGAAACAGAAGGAACTCCGGTCCATGGGTAAAGTAATCACCAAGCCACACTCCACCAAGGTCTATTTTTTCTTTTTCTGGTTCGATGGTGGAGGAAAGGATTTTTCGAGTGTAGAGAGACGGATGGACTTTGGTGAAGAGCTCGACGGTTTGGAAAACCGAGTGACTAGTCTGAGCAGCCCCAATGTTCGAGTTTTCCATTGACCTGTAGACATATATATGGTCAAGAGCAAAGTCCTCGTCCATTGCTGTTCGTGGTGGCTCTGGGAATGAAGATGAAGGGTCATGTGCATGTATAGCATTCCCGTCCGACCGAGGGAAGGCATGTGGAAGCTCTTGTGGACTCGTTATATTCACATCCCAGTCTGCCATAGAATTGGCACCACCCTTCCCAATTGGTGGGAGACGTACATACTCGCGAGATGGAATCATGAATGGTGGCCAGAGTGTGCGGTCATGGATGTCCCTCACAGGTGTTCGCGGCGTGGTGGGAATACCCACCTGTAGTTCATGTTCATCGCTGTCATTTTCGCTTGAAATATGGTTGACTCCCTTGGGCCTGGCTGTAGTTTCGGGCCGTGAATCTCGTGAGTCTAGCTTTACCCTACCCAGGCTGACAACACCTTCTTCTCCAGACTTCCAAGTATCTCCCGTCGCTCGGTCCACCATTAATCCTGTTTTCCTATCGTAATATGTACCTGGCCCACATACAATTTTCACCTTTGGGTCGTTCCCAAAGCATCTCACTCTCGGCCGCTTGAATGTAGCGATGCTGATAGTTTGGTCATCATCCCAAATATAGTCTCCTCCTCCTCCCATCCCTCTTCCAGGACCATTCCATCCACGTGTACCCACCAAAGGCACACCCTCGATGTTCCCTGTTTGGGCGCTGTAGCGGAAAACATAGAGTGACCCCCCTATGCGTCGAGTAGAGAACCAGAGATGGGGAGCTAGATAAAGATGTGGACGAAGGGACACGTAAAGTTCCCGAAATGACTTATATGGCGCAGGCGAGGATATTCGGAGGTGTGCCACAAAAGCATGCCATAAAGTGTCGTCTAGAGTAAGCTCTGAGAAGGAGGAGCATGTTATAGCTAAGCTGCACAGAGAGTCAGGAGGAAGGTATGTGAGGATCTGAAACAAAAGCTCTGTATAGCAAAAGTATCAGCTCTAGGACTCAAACCCAGTCGGTAGTAGGAAATGGAATCATGCCATTTGGTAGCGAGCACAATCCGGTGCGATATTCTGACACTGAAGCGGCTGTCGCCATGAATTTGAAGTCCTTTCCCTGACGATATTCGACGGAGTAAAAGGAGTTATAAGCTCAAGGTACGTCCTATCTTCACCGGTTAAATGAAGTGGGCCTGAAAGTTCTCTAATGGTGGGTGTATATGTTTGACTATAAATGTATGTAAATCCAAGGTTGCTAAGTAGGCAGGCCCGCACAGGTAGGAGTTCCGAGACTACGCAGTCATATTAATTATATAAACAATAGATGTCACCAAATGTCAACTTAGTCACTAGCTAAATTGTTAATTAACGCGTTAAAACATTTGTTACTACGTAGATACCACAGTGTTTTACGGATTAAATGATTATATGTATTGCTTATTTACATCTGCAAGGGCAGCTGTAAGTTTGATACAACGCGTCAGCCCTACGGCCTACACCTCGATCGGCAGGCTGACACCAATATCACAAATCTATCGAGGAATCTGGCAAAGACAGTACTGCGAGCTCGCTTTGGCGACGAAAACTGAGCTGTCCAGAATGGAGCCATCCATGGTGATAGTTCTGTCAAGCTCGCCACCGCCTACGGCTACATCTCAGGATGTCCCCAGGAGCAATAAAGGAGCTAATAAGATTGCAGCATCAGGACGCGGCCTATGCACTCCAACAAAGGACCACAGGGACATCTGGAAGATACCTTCCTCTTCCCCGCTCCCATCACCAGGAGCGCTGTTGAGAGGCCTGCTAGAGTCCAAGGCACGGAGAAGAGGCCAAAGCAAGATCGGAAAGAGTTTCAAAACTGCGAGTGAGTTACTAGAAACAGAGGAACAGAAGAGGGCCCTGCTTTTTGGGCTCGATAACAACAAGCATGCAGAGGAATACGCAACCATTATACCGGAAGAGACCACTACTCGAGCAAAATTTGTTGTTGCGAAGAAGAGCGCACCAGCGAAGACTGTAGCCAAGTCTGAAAACAAGGTGAAGAGGGCAGCGACGGTGTCCTCCCATTTCTTGAAGAAAAGCAAGACCTCCAATGTCGGCAAAAGCTCCAAAAGTCTGCCTCCTGTGGAGCGAACGAACTCTAGTGATCAGAATAAAACAGTCTCTTTGCTTGCAGATGTAATGAAGCAGACGCAGGAGATGGAAAGGGATGCTGAAGCGGGATTGGATGAAGTACCTGTGCTACCTGTACCGGCAAGAAGGCGAGATTGGACTCCTGTCAAGAACACCGTACCGGAGGTGGAAATATTATCTTCACCCATAGTCTGGAGGACTGAATATGAGGCAGATCTTGGAGAAGCCGAGGCCTTAGACTTTACTGCAGAAACAGATGAAAGCACTTTATCGAAGCGGAGCTTTGAAGATAAGATAGGGCTTTTCAAATTTAGTTCCAACAGTACATCTGGCCCCAGCATGGGAACCACTTCTGCTAGGTCACTGGGTTCGACATTGGGAACGACCAAGCGGTGGATTCAGGTATGTTCCGTGGCTAGCTCTTCACTAGTTCTGCTGAGGCTTACAATTCCCACTCAAGATGCTGGAAAAGCCACAGTCAACTCGGTCAATATCCTCCATCTCAGGTCCTGCCAAAACTTCTGAAAGGAAAAGCCGGAAAAAGGCCGAGATAATTACCGATCTAGCAGCTGCTCAATACCACACTGAGAAAGAAGACAATGAACAGCCGCCTTCGGCTATTGATTTTCTCACGAAGTGGTCATCTGAAGCTACTCCGAATGATACTAACCTTCCGGCAAAGAAACGAAAGAGACAAACAAAATCCAAAGATACGACTGGGGAAAAGAAAGTCAGAAATCGTAAGGGCGGTAGGAAGGCTTCGAAAGAGGAGGTTGACGAGCCCATCAAACTGCTCTCTCCACAGTCGGCCATAATTAGGACGAATGAGCAGCAAATCATATTTGGGACTTTCTCCCAATTGACGGATGGCAAAGTTAATGAACAACCAGACACTGAAGTGTCAGGCCAACAAAAATCATCTAGCTCTTTCAATCATAGAGTTTCATCAGACTCCCAGTTTGATGGACCTGCAAAAGTTAGGAGTCCTCAAATGTACAATAATAGTCTGGGCGAGGAAGACTTCCGCACAGAGGTTTACGGTAGTGAGAGGACCAGGGCCGAAAATGCGTTGAAGCGCAAAGGCTTATGGGAAGCTGCTTCCTGGAACGATGAGCTTGCAGACATCGACTTTGTGGACTTGTCGAAGACGCTAAATATAGACAAGAAAGAATTGGAGATGTCACTCAAAAAGTCGAGAAGAGAAAACGGCCAAGGGAGAAAGTCGGGGTCAGTAACACCCGACTCTGTGAAGAAAAGCGCGACCCCCCCAATGAAGAAAAGGAAGAAAGATCTTTTGAAGTTCTCCGCAGAGGTCTCAAAATCAGCACCTGTTGCCGACAGAAGTGATATTGGAGCACCAGATATTGTTTCTGGCAAGGGCAAGAAATCAAAAGGAAAACCTATAGAACTTACAGGCAGTCAACAGTCAAAAAAAAAGAGAAAGGGCAAAGGGCCAACATCTCCTGCGATGTCAAAAAAAAAAAAGCGGGCAAAATCTAGCAAAAGCAGAAGCCCATCAGTATCTATGAAATGGCCCTCTGCTTCACCCCATGATGATGAAACCAACATAGGCCTACACCGCTACATCTCCAATGCCATCAAAGCAGAGTACCGCTCTACCAACGATATAGTGAATTCATGGCACTACAAAATTCTCACGTACGAACCTATAATTCTAGAAGACCTCACGGTTTGGTTGAATACAGTTGGATTTGGGAATGTAGGTATGGATGATGAGGTTTCGCCTTCCGTAGTGAAAGATTGGGCAGAGGCGAGATCCGTTATACATGTTTGGAGAGAAACTCATAGAGGGAGAGACAGGAAAAGGTTTTAGGCTTCCATATCTCAGGTTATTGGAGCTTGGTGTTTGGTATCCATATTCAGATGTATTAGTAGCAAAATGTAGTTAAATTTTTTGCCTCGATGGGATTTCGAACTGGGAATTGCTATTTTGAGGCTGTCACAATGCTGGTTCATTTACTTATTATGATTTGTTATGATTTGTCCGGTTATGGTTGCTTGCGTGTGGAGTTGCGTCGCCCCATATATGACGACCTTGTATGGGGACATCACCGTAACTAGGATTAGATACCACACCATCACCACGTCCTCAACAGTTTCAGGCGATTTGGGAAATAAGCGCATCACAGATGCTCAGTCATCTCCATTAATTGGTGAGACGAATCAGATAATTGAGGCGGATCGATCCCGTCCTAGGCACTAGTGTTTTGGGGGGTTGGTGTCTGAAACGGGGTAAAGCCTGAATCTGGTCTTGCTCGTTAGAGACTTTTTTCAAAGCTTCACGCACAGTGCCTTAGCTGTCATGGCGAGATAGAGAATCTGATAAAGTTTATCAGGTGCAGAAAGCATGTGACTTTTACGTTGCCGCCAAGGCCTAACACGCTTCACGCAGTCACCCACACAAAAACGACCAATTTCGTATGAAAATTGGGATCGGCCTAGAAGGGTTATACCCTAGATTAGTTCCTAAGGCACACTGACCTTAGTGCCTGGCAAGAGAACCTCAATTTACAGTCAGTATCACGACAGCCGAACGACTCAGCACCCCAACAAGCACCGTTACAGCCTCCACCAAAGTTCCTTGTGAGTACGCCAAATCGGAATTTGTGGAGAATGGTGATGAAACAATGGTGGGATATGGCTAATGGGAGGATGCTGGATAGTCAAAAGACAAAACCTCTACTCAGACACAATGGAGAACGAAAAGGGAGAACTCGTTGACCTGTGAGTAGCAATCTCCAAGACTTTGGAGTGGGCGCCAAATCCCGATTTTCAAAGGCTTTTCGCTGACTGGCCACAGCTACGTCCCACGCAAGTGCTCAGCCACCAACCGTATCATTAAGGTCCAACTCGAACCCCCCACTTTTCTCCGTTGCTGTCAACCTAATTAGTTTTCCTCCCCGATATAGGCCAAAGACCACGCTTCCATCCAGATCTCCGTCGGCAAGGTCGACGAGAACGGCCGATACACCGGTGAGACTATCACGTATGCTCTTTCCGGCTTTGTACGATCCCAGGGTGAGGCCGATGACTCCCTCAACCGCCTTGCTCAGCGTGATGGTCTATTGAAGAGCGTCTGGAGCGCCTCAAGACAATACTAAGAGGTGACCATCCTCTTCTTTTATTGTTGTCTGAGGTATGATCGATAGATATTTGGGGACTCGGGTGTCTGGTGGAGAAAAAAAGAATTTAGAAGAGGTCACAAATATCCACCTATCCGAAGTCACACCTCAGCCAGTATAACGATTTCCGCTATGGGTGTGTTTATGCCGTGCTGTCCTAATGAGCGGGGTGACACGGTAGGTAATTGGGCTGGTTATATTGTGTGGTGTTGGGTCTTTTTCCGGCTTTGATTCACGGTTTTCTTTTTTTTTTTTTTCGTCAAAGGGTTTTCAAATACTACGACTTCACCACAGTCTTCTTGCAGTCCTTACACACGTTGTTTTCTTGTGCTGCTGACAAATAGCGGTACGGCCGAATTCCAAGAACACCCAATGATGTCCTCGTCTTGCCAGGCTGTATTATCCCTGTTGGGGTAATGAGGTTTGGCGCCGACTTTTCTTTTATTCGTATTTTAAATTTTCTACCGCCCTTCACGGCCGAAGTGGTGCAAGTCAAGGCTACCTTGAGGCACGTGTAGGTATCGTCCATAATTTTACCCCCTTTGAGCGAGACACTAAGCTTACAATCCCCTCTCTGCCCTAGAGTAGCGGGATCGTAGTGCATGGCATCTCCTACTACGAACACCTACTTCCCATATGATAAGTACGTTGTGATTCTCGAAGGGGGGGTATATAGCAATTCCTCTCTTCTCTTATTCTACTCTTCGTCCGAGGAGAAAGTGAGTAGTGAGAGGTGAGGCCTGCTGAAGAGCTGCACTTTGTAAGATAGTGGAGTGTAGCACAGATACGGGTCTCATATGTTACATATAGCTTGTCTAATGAATTAGAGAATCCTTTGATACTGGTGTACTTGACACTTGAGTGATCTAGGATCATTTAAATGTTCTAGGTGGTTTCACAAGTGAATTGATTCAGCTAATATAGAACTCAGCACCTGCCCATGACAAATGTGTTCCGTAAACATGAAATATCTGGGGATAACCCCTGCATATTGTTGAAGATATGCGTAGAAAATCCCTCAGCACTGGAGATGCTCACAAAAACGCTCTGGTAAACCCACTTAGAACTGATAGCATCACTTTAAGTTTGATATGACCTTCGCTGCCCTAACGATCAAGATTAACAACGTTACAAGTAGGCAAGGGACCTCTCTCTTGTAATATTGCCGTGCGATACCACTCGCATACCCTCTATGGAGTAGTATGATTCCACGCTGCAACATAAAAAACTATAGGGAGCCAACCAAGGCAGGCCCCGTCTCTTCAGATATGGATAACAGTGCATGGGCCATCGCGCACATGGTATGTTTTGAGGCAAACTAGCAACAGCGGTTGTTGAGGGTAACCGGTAACCCCGCCACAAGTGGAGGTGGGAGAGGGAGGGGGGATTTAGAGTTGAGCTGATTAAATTTCTACTCTAGGTCGTGTTGTATATAACTCTGGAGAATTTCGCATCGAAATCAAAATGTTCTGTCAAGTCACAAGTGTGTAAGGTATCCGATTTCTGTAATCTGGTCAGCTTATACTTTGCATTCTTGCGGCAACTAACTTCCTAAAAGCATTCCATTTGATTACCTAAGGAGGAGCCGTGATTCCCTAACAGCCTCGTCCTAAAATGCAGATTAGCCAACCCTTCCTAGTACGAGTAGAGGTGGTGGAGAGCGTAATCCCCTTAGCACATTTGTGCTGCCACTAGCTAACTCGCACTTCTGGCCGCTGCGTTTAGACCGGTTGATAGGAACTGACATGAGCTGAGCCTAACCTCACGTGCTTGCAGTCTACATACGTAAGTGCTTCCTGAAGTTTATAAGATAAACCTTCACAAAAGAGGTACTTCAAGATGGTGAGGCTATGAGACACCCTAAAAGAGAGTTCACCTTGCGCCGCTTTTTAAGGCTCTTGTATAGCATGTCTTGAACTGGGATATTGGATGAAGAAGGATGCCGCACATCTAGGCTTTTCAGGTACCTATATATATGCAAATCTTGTGCTTGGGGTAATCAGTGACCAGCCTGTGTTACATCAAATGGAAACACGATCTACCAACGGCGACCCATGCAAGTTCAAACAATGCACTATATGATGAATCACTGCGTCCCAATCCAAAGAAATAATGACACAATGGCCGATACTTCCTTATCATTTTCATGTTATCAATTTACAAGCATTGTTGTGATATGTGACTGTTATCTTGCGTGCAGAACCAAAAGCTTCTTCGTCGACAAGATGGGAGAGAATATGATATGTCAAGGGTATAGTAGGTAACTGGGCACCCCTTCCCTGCCCGAGTTAACGAGTGAAGAACTCGGGATGAAAAAAAGCATACAGAGAAATGAATAAAAGGGACTAATTGACAGAAAAGGAACAAACTTAATGAAAATCAATTTATCAAAGAAGAAAAAAAATCGAGCAGCAAGCTAAGAGCGTGAATAACACACAGAATCCACCTATTTCTCTTAGCAGAGTTTTCCATTCTTCCCTCTGACCCATCGTCAAAGATTAAAGTAATCCGTACATCACATATCAATGCGTATATATAGCCCGCGAAGCACTCTGTTCTCACAGATGCTTCTTGGGTTCATTTCCATGGGACTCCATTACCCCTAAAATTAAAACTCCAAATTATAAAGAAGAAATGGCTAATCGCTGTGCCTTGTCATTTTAAGACTCCCAGCCTCGAAGCCTTCTTTGGGGTGGGTCACCGTGGTGCACTATTGGCGGTTTTCCTATCTAGAAAGTCGATGCCTAGGCCTGCGCAATCGTCAAGTTGATTGGCCGAAGTCGGTACATTTGCTGTGGGGGATGACTTGTCATGTGGTAGACCTGGGGGAGATAAGGCAGTTGACGGAAGCGTCTCCGATACTGCTTCAGGTGCCCGGTCCTTCCCTTTGTTGGATGCATTCCCGCGCGGTTCAGCGTTTGTGTCCCGGCCCTCTTCGCCCTCGTCCACGAAGCCTAATCGTGAATTCTTCCTCCTGTGGCTAGTTTCTCCCTCTCCAATTTCACTACTGTCTCGCCGCGGCCCACCCCAACCTCCGCCGTGTCCAGCTCGAGGAGTTTCGTCACCAGTGCTGCTAACCGTACTACCAGTTCTCGATTTATAACCGCTGTGATTCTCTTCCATCAATGCCTGCTCCCGGGCCCTTTCCAGCGCCTCAATCCTATCTTCCCACCCTCCAACTGTTGGTGTCTGTGTTTGGCTGCTCAATCCCCCATGTCCGCTTCTGCTGAGAGTCCTTGGTGGAGCTTGTTCCCCTGGTTGGTGCAAAGGGCCTGAATACGGATGGACGTCTTGGGATGAGGTGGAAAACGTAGATACAACAGGTTTCATCCCGTTAGAATATCCTGACGCTGGAGGAGAATGTGATGTAGTCAGGTTAAGTTCAGAACCTTCTTCTTCATCCTCATCAGCGCCGGAGCCCTCCACGAATAAAGGCTGCTGAATATCCCGCAACAAGCGCACGTATTCTTCCGGCACGAGCCCCGACTCTCTGGTCTTTGGATCTTCTGCAACAAGCCATCCCATCCCATGACGATAGCTAACCCAGATAACTTGGCCTTCTACCAATCCTAATTCATTCTCATTCTCTTTTTGGAAATCAAATAGAGCAACCGCCTTTCCATGCATCTCCTCAGCTGGCGAGGCTATCGTGATAAAGTACTGATTCGACAATCTACTAGGGTCTCCAAAGTCATCGTCTTCGCCATCCTCCGAATACACACCATCTTCCTCTTCTGAGAAGTACTCTTGATTGCCATTTCCCTGAGAAAATGAGCCACCCAGAAAGTCCCCAGAATCTTGCTCGCTTGTGTAATAGCCCCGACCTCCTGGTTGATTGTGAAACTCTCCACCAGGTTCCCCATCACTGATATCACCAGGGTGATTATTTCGAGACCCTTGGCCCCCTGCGGAAGCCTCATCCCTCCACCCCTCATTGAAGTCTCCAACAACTGCGTTCTTACTGGGTCTCCGCGAGTAACCTTGAGAGCTTTGCATGTGCGCAGCTGAAGATTTATGTTTCCTGTGCTTTGAACTTATCACCACCGGGCTATGTAAATCAGGATCCTCTAACCATGGGGGGCCATCCTCAAACTGCAGGGGTGGTAATTGATCCGCCTTTCCACCATGTTCGGTGCTTCCCTTCCTCGACCCCGAAGCCCAGTTCCCACTCCATCCTCCACTTCTCTCCTCTGTGCCGAATGAAGGATATGCTGGGTCGCTGAGTCGCCTATATTGACTGGACGAGCCACCATAACCAAAAGTATTGCCACTGAACCATCCACCTCCATTAACACCTGCGTCGAGGAATTGACTGCCACGATGAGACGAGGCTGGTGTATCGGCCGCCGGCTGAGAGCCATAATGAAGCGGATGTAGGTTGGGATAAGCAAAATCCCTCACAGAGGTATATGAGAGAGATGAAGGATACTGTGGTACAAATGAATCCCTGTGGGAAAGAGTAAATGAGAGAGAAGCAGTAGATAGCCTTGAGGAGGGATTAGGCGAGTATGCTGGCCTTTGACGTAAGTGCGAAGTTGACGGCGAGGTTGTCGAAAGAAGATTAGATGAAAAAGACGCTGCACTCGAGGGAGGTGAGGCACTATGCTGCATTGGGGCTGATGTCCGGCTTATTTGTGGAGAAGCCGCAACAGGTTGAAGAGAGTCGAGCTGTGGAGATGAGGCTGCAGATGGAGCAAATGCAGTAGTAGCCATGTTTATGAGCAATTGCTATTGCGATCCAAGCCACCGATGCCACCTTCAAATGAGACGGTTCGAGAAAGACCAAAACTATAGGGACGAATTGACGAATGAACGCCCGAGACAACCGGCCGAGCAAATAAATTTGACAGTAGCGTGTTGATATGCTGATTGCTCGCTAGTCTTGCTCCTCTGCTCTTTCTCCCACTAACGTCCCTTTTCCAACTGGATTGAATTGAATGATCGTGAAGGGCAGTACCGACTATAGCTGCGGCTTTTGATGTTGCAGGTACGTGCGACGATGAATAGCACTTGGAGCTGCCCTTAAGATCGCTTGGTGGTCGAGTTGCGGTCAGGTAGGGTATCTCCAGTGGTACCCCAAGGCGGATGAGAGGGCAAGTGCGAGTAGAAGGAATGCGACAGAAGATTCGCCGGATGTGCCTGGGTCTAGGTAGGGTCCGAGAAGGTACTGGTTGTAGTGTGCTCGCTGCACAAACTATATCTGCCTTTTGTGACAGGACCGATACCTGACCAGCGATATCAGTCAATGTCAGCGAGCATCTCTGTGGCTCAAGTAGTTGATGGAAGAGAGACGAGAAGTGGGGGTGGAGGGGCGATATGAGGTGTGGGGGGGGTTAAGATTTCATTCATGGCCTTGGAACTTACGCTACGCGTGGTAAATCTTTCTGGGAGATTTTGGTCAATACAACAGATGAGGAGAGTGTGGAGCGTGCGAGTACTTTCGGGGTAGACCCAGATTCTTTGATATTGAGATCAGACTGTAAAGGCAGGGCGGGCAAGTCAGGTAGTGGGTACATACATCGAGAGGTTTGAGGATCAGATCAAGAAAGCAGGCGCAAGTAATATGTCGATGCAGTCAAACGCCTACGAACGGTCCGAAATATCCAAAACCAAATTCCAAATCGCCATCGAGCCCTTTACATTTTACCCACCACACATTTTACCCACCACACTTGTCACCAGGCGCTGGTACATATCCGAACTATTCCCCCCCTTGCCCTTGGTCTTGTTCCGCCGTTTCAGGTTTCAAGCCCACTGAAGTCCCCCGCGTTTAACAACCTGCAACACATTGGCCTAGCAGGTACTAAGTGTTACCAGCTTGCAAGAAGCCTGAAGAGCCTGCGCTTAAGTTCGGAGTACCGACCACAGGGCTCCTCAGCTTCCATGACCCAAATACCCCGGTAAACTTTGTACTTTTCAGCTGTTGCTATAGAGCACTGGAAATTATCTCCAACAAATTCGCCTCACTGTGGGGTTGCCTTTGACTGTACATGGTTTCCAAAAATAGACCTGAAACGATAGTCCCCTTTTGCTGCGCGTTCTTGGCGATCTGCACTTTCACCGTCACAGAAATCTAGTCTGGCTCGCACCTAGGTAATGTACCTAGAGCATTTGTAGTCTGGTTCGCATATTGCATAAGTAGAGCATACCTATCTGCTTAAACAGCCGCAGGCTTGGCATAACACATAAAGAAGGCTTTTTCTCTCAAATCAAGCACGAGACCCCAACTCGCTTCACGTCAGGACATTGATATACGTGAGTAGGCCCACCCCACCATACTTTTCCCGAGCTGCTGCTGCTCTGTATGATGATCACTTTATATTGGAGCTGTCCTAGAGCCTTCTTTGAGGATACACCTTTATAATTACGCAACTATATTCTGATATCAGTCGAGCACTCCTTGATATCCTACCTAGTTGTATCTGTCTGATTTTGTCATATATGTGCCGTCTCTGACATTCACGATTTCTAGGGAGTCACTTATATATCCAGATACCGGTCAGCATAAACATCAGACTGAGGGAAAGCAGAAAGACTACGAGACCCAATGGTTACCCCGACATCCACTCTTCCGACACTTGCGCCTACACCCCCCCAGGAATCGATCACTCCACAAGCAGAGAATGGCGGTGATCATGACGTTGATAATAGCAGAAGACACGACAGAGAGAATAAAAACACTCTAGAACCAAGGGAATTTCCCTTGAAATTTTGCACTGTTTGTGCTAGTAACCAAAATCGGTATGTTCACTTATGTATTGTCGTCGATATGAATCTGTTGCCATTGGCGTATAGCATTGCTTTGCTCGCGTAGCATTCCTTCAGCTATTTGTTTTGCTGTGAAACTGGCACGGAATTGTTGTTGCACAGAAGTTCACTGCGGTTTTGTTGGTAGATATATGCATCTATGGATGTTGCATTCCATAATATACTATAATTCGCATAATATATGCTCTCTACACTTCGTCACTGGCTCAACCATCCCTTTATACTATGTATCTAGCCTTTGACATCGACATTCTAACCCGTCATGAGCAAGAATAGTTCCATGGAAGCCCATCTAGTTTTATCTCTTCGGAAATACCCTGTCATTTCATTCGGTACTGGTTCCGCTGTCCGACTGCCCGGACCTGCCATCGATAAGCCTAACATATATTCTTTCAATGCCACAACCTACGATGAAATCTACAATGAACTCAAGAGCAAGGATCCTCGGCTATATACACTCAATGGGCTTTTGAACATGCTGGACCGTAACCGTCGGATCAAGGCGCGGCCTGAACGATGGCAAGACTGGAAAGTGGGCCAGCCCCGGCTTGGAGGTACTGGCGCCATAGGTGAAGTCCCATCGGAGGAGGAAACTGGGGTTGAGGGCGGTGTGGTGGACGTCGTCATTACATGCGAAGAACGATGTTGGGATGCGGTTGTCGACGATTTACATAACAGAGCAAGTCCTCTTAATAGGCCTGTACATGTTATCAACGTGGATATCAAGGATAACCATGAGGAAGCAATTGTAGGAGGGAAGGGCATCTTGGATCTGGCTGATATGCTGACGGCAGCAGCGAAAGAGGAGAGGGAGAAAGCAGACATTGAAGGGAGGGGATGGTCCAGGGAGACTGTTGATGCCAGAGTTCCAGATGTGTTGGCCGAATGGCAGACTAAGTGGCCAAACCTTCCGGTGGTGTGGACATGTGGTTTCTTCTGAGCCGCCCAAAACCCTTCAGAGCAAAGTATTGCGTGCGGCTCGATAAAAAGGAGAGCAGAACAGAAAGCATGAGATTTCCTCTTTCTTACTTGTTATTAAGGTATCCTTTTCCTACCCCTTTAGGTGTATCTTATAAGGCGGATTTCAGGCGTTAAGGGTGATACCGTGGGTTCGGCACCAGTACAGTGTCAAAAATCTGCTCAATTTGTCTGGGTTCGATTTGATTGATTAGTATACAAGATATCTAATTGAAGGGGTGTTTCCTTTCTCCTTTTCAATGCGTCAAGGTTATTTAACTCCTGCAGCTAACTAGGGAGTGGAGTGCAATAACATCACCACCACCCTTCAGAGATCCTGGAGGGAGATTGTGATGTTGAACTCGTCACTGCTGATTGGGCGATCATCATAAATTGACATATCTCTTCCCGCACGGCAATTGGGCCGTTGACGTCGATCTACTACTACCTGTGGCGATCACCCACAGATCGATGTGTCAAATCAGAATGATGGCAACCTCCGCCTACCTAGCTCATCCGTCCCGAACTTGAATAGTTCATCTGATAGGCTCGGCTGTTTCAACGGTTGTTCAGTATCAGTGTCTATCAGAGCTGAAAGAGGCACTTTTATACTTTATTAAGACGTTGACCATAACTACAGGGGTTTGATTTGCGATTGCTAAAATAGTATAACCAATCTCTCGGGTCACTTGCATTAAGTGTGAAACTTAATGTTAATAGTCTCACTTAAAGCTCCAAGTACCAATCCCAAGTATATGCTTCATAAGTCCCGACTGAATTGGGCTCAACACAAATTACACGTCAGAGTTTTCACTTGAAACAATAGGTCGATATATTAAATGCGATCAGGATTTGAGTACCAAATCCATTTAGGTGCAGTAGTGATAATCCCGTTGCCACACAAACTTCTGGTAGTTGTATGCATCCTATCTTGGTAGCGGTATCATGACGTCGGTTTGAGACTCCTGTCTCGTAGTTACAAGACATACAGACTGTTGATAAGCACATTCGAATTGAGTATTACGGCTTAAACATAATTCTTTCCGTGACACTTCGCTACGGATGGCACGGAAGGCTACCCATGCCAGCCGGGCACCATCTCCTTCGCTCCGTTCTTTTTCTCTGCACAGGAAATTAATCAAATAGGGGAAGGAGAACTCATTGACATGGAGTAATTCTATCTAAATAAAGGACATAAACCCTGGTTTAGTAAAAGAAGAGTATCATAATGCCCACTATGAAAAAAGCAGACACAGAAGTCACTCCCACATAACCATATGCAATGATCAAATCCGATATAGTGCCTGAGTCTATCCTGATTTTCAATGAGGTTCCTTCTTTTGATTAGCCCAAAATAATTAATCTGACCATCTGTCAGGATAATATTATGTATGGTAATCTGCTATATTTGAAGAAATATGTATACACCTTCTATGAGGCTGAGAGATTTCTCTAGAAGTCCAGGATCGGAAAGTTCATTTCCCTGATTGGCTGGATGTCTGAAAATTTTACAATTAGACATGTCTGGCTGCACCCACTTCGCCCTGTAAACTTTCTATGCAAGATTGTGAGACCCCCGCACACCGGGGCCCTCTTCCAGACCCACTGATGCAGGAAGACCGGATATGCTTGACCGTACCGTTCTGCACTCTTGCAAGATTGTTGTTTTCACTCCAAGAGTTAGTAAACCATCCAGTGGAGGATAGGAGGAACATACAATCCGCTAATTGTAACTGCCGGAGGTTTTGTTCTCTGTCCGCATATCACCTTGCATACTCAGCCAGAGCCTTTACATATCATTTTACATCCCCTTTCGCCACGTTCTCATTCGATAAGATTCTCATTACAGCAGTCAATTACATGACTTGTATATTTGAACTTTCTGCAACTAGGTTCTGACTGTAAGTTTATCCATTTTGAAGCTGTTGAAGCGCCGTCAAACACTTCAAATTATTACTATAGAGGAAAAAGAGCTCCCAGAGAAATGGTCTCAAGCTGCTTTGTCAAGCAAACCCGGTGATCTGCCAACCATCCTCAGAGTCTACTCCAGCCCAACCAGACTGCTCTCGACATTACCCCAAAGTGGTAATTCGTCGTCCACTAGGAACACTGGCCATGCATCGACCAATGGTTTGACCACTTAAATAATTCAAAAACATTAGACTGAAGTGCCATTTTCTCCCAATACGGTATGATACTTTGTGTTTCTGTGGGCTAAATGTATTCAAGCTGGACGCTAAAAGAACAGAAAGGGCAGGGAGCGCAATACACAAACAAATGGGCAAGCCAGACTAGACAAACGGTAGGTTATTATGATTAGCTGACTATTCGTATATTATACAAGGGGATATTTATTGATTGGTGAGTGAGGCTCCAGGATATGATGATTGAAAATCAGTGCCCCTGGAAGAATGCATATTCCACTATGACCATTTATGAAGTAGAAAAAAAAAAAAATTAGATTTCAGGATCCAAGAGCTTGTATCTAAGATATGAAGTGCCAAGAAGGGTACCTACTTGATAGAGACCCAAAGGGATTGTCACTTGGAGCTGTTATGAGTCAATTTCTGCAATCCATGAGACATAAGCTCTGGAGATAAAAATGATGGAAGTATTATGGTTTTGTTACAACTGGAGAGAGCTGGAGGAATAAGAATGGCGGTAGTTATCTCGCTAATGAAAGGAGGATGTGCACCATAAATTCAATCCATATTTCCCAATTAGGCAATCACTTCCCAAATAGTAAGAAACTTCCACATGTACGTCATTCTAGTCTATTACATGATGTCTCTCAGATTTAATTAGATTAATATTGAACATACGAGAACGAATGCTCACCACCTCAGGTGTGGATAGCCTAGTCTGTACGAGATGTCGTTGTCAATGTACTAGCCAAACTACTTTGGACATGTACATATCCTAGTCTGGTACATATCCCTACTTTATCCGGCATATCTGTAAACCTGGAAAGCAATTGATTTCTTCCGTCAGCATTATTTTTAGCTTAAGTTTTGGGGTACCCCCTCTTCTCCTAAAGATAATCCATAGTATTATTGACCTCGTCATGCTTATCATTAGTCAGCTCCCCTTAAACTTCTTATTTCCCATCTACGTAGAATTTAACTGCCTCAGTATAGGCTGCAAGCATCGTTTTTACGATATGCAGTCCCAGGCAGACCTGACCTTATACCGCATACTGTATTTGCCAACAAGGAACCAAAAATACTTTATGAATGGTTTTCTAATGAGATATAAACTCTTGTACGGGAGTAGTATTACGAGCAAAAAGGTAACACAAGGTAGCGTGAATAGGAGTAAGGAGTATTTTATTTTTATTTTATTTTTAAAAAAAAAAGGGTTAGCACTGATGACCAAATCGGAAAAGGATTTAGACGCGCGACTAAACACCATTTTAAGTACTAGGCCGAGAATTTGACTCACTTCACCATCATACCACTAATATCTGAGGTCAACCAAATTTCGAAATTGACCAAGACAACGGTACTGTCTGACTTGCACTAGCAAAACCTAGGTAGTCACATTGCCAAGCAACTCCTGATTAAAGCGGCGCAACTGTTTAAGTACTATTACATAATTCGAATTAGTTCAACACTTAGCAAACAGCAACACTAAGGATTATACACCTATACTGTAACATGAACGACGAAGTCATCGGGGAATAGGAGCTCCAAAATGGACAAAAATATACTAGTCATTACATTGGAACCTTGCCTATGACCAGGGTTGGCATTTTACTTACTGCATATCCATAAAACCTACATAGATGCCTCAGTCTAGACGCACACGTGCTTTTGGCCGCAGGGCAGGATGCAATAGAAGAATATAGATTTGACTGTTACCTCCTTGTAATGTTCTTGGAATCGGTGTTGTTCTTGGAATCGGTGTTGTTCTTGGAATCGGTGTTGTTCTTGGAATCGGTGTTCTTGGAATCGGTGTTCTGTTTTCGGTTCCCTCTTTACGAATGGTAAGGAATGATGATGACACCTGCATGGATAATTCCGATAATTCCACTACTCAGATCGTCAGGGTAGGTTAGAATGCTCCATCCGAAATATTGCCGACCTGTGATTCAGTTCTGTGGAGGAGTCCATGCTGGTAAATTCAATTGAGATTGCGATCTCCATTATTGTCCCTGCCCAAGTGCAGCCAATAAAAGGGGGTTTTAGTTGTGGTCGATTGGTTCGATTTATTCAGGTAGACTTATGTACTTTACTGTACATGTAAACAACCTCTGGGAGTAGGCTGCCACCCAAGACATTTCATCTCGAACTTGCCATACTGCATGACGCCCACCTCTTTAATGCAAGAGAGAGGGTTTATGCAGCAGCTATAGCTATATGGCTGTGTGTAAAATGTTTCAGCAATATTATTCTAGGCAACAACTGTTCATTGCAACAGCCCATGTATGACGATCAATTACATAATCAATCAGTTAGATTTGGAACCAACAATAGGAGTTGGTTGCTTTTCACCTCTGCATGGTGTTCTGCGTTGACAAGTGAGAAGGTGGAAGACAAGACAAACTGGTCCGTGTACCGATATACGAGTCAGATGAATAATAATAATCTTGCCCGAACAGCTCTCTCGCCCGTATCTGTTGCCGGAAGCGACTGGTCTGGGATATCACGATACCAATCATACCAATCGATGCAGTCCAACAACTCCGAATACTTTTCAAATGGCGGAGCAGATGGTGGAGGGGCAAGCACGCATATGGGACCACCAAGCCGCTCTGCCACTTACAACGGAAACGGCCCGCCAGGTCCACCACCTTTACCACAATATGGAGACATACACAATGGACCTAGGCCCCGGGATCTCCGAGATGGGGCACCTTCACCGCCATCTTCAGTCGCGAGGTCTTCAGATGGTGCTGGCTTGTATTCGGATGGTTCATTGAAGGGCATTGTACTGGAGGAGGAGCTTGCGATACACCATGCTGCGCTGAAAAGGTTACTTGCTCAGGACCTCTTGAACGATCGCAACCCAAAACAGAAAAGGGCTAGGGATAAACTTTTGCGACTTTCGAAAGTCCAGTTCCAGGAGCTGTCAGGAGATGTATATGACGAACTGCAAAGGCGCCAACTGGCGAACGATAGGCGGGACTCTGGATCGACGCCGCCGTACTTGCTACCGAAGGAATCATTTCACCCAAAGAGAAACCAGGCTCGTATGAAGCTGAGCACATTGCCTGTACCGAGATTTAGAGACTTAGCAAAAGATGTATTTTACGAGTTGGAGAGAAGATATCCTCATTTTCAGGATCCTAACGATATGCCAGTGAGCCCAACAGGAAGCATGACGAGTATGAGGAGCTTTCCCCAACCACCAGGGCCAGGCAGAGTTGGAAGTCCCGGGCCAGGAAGGATGGGTTCTCCAGGGCCTAATGGAATGCGTAACGGGCCTCCACAGGGCTATCCACCGGGTAATCTCGGAGTACCAGGCCCAGGGCCGGGAGGACCAGGGGGGCCACCAAACCAATTTGGACGACCTCTACCGAAAACTTTCCAGTCCAATACAATTATTCCAAATAAAAGCACTATGGTAGAGGAAGACGATGATGATGCTGGACTGGATGATGACGACCCTTATGGATTGGAAGACAATAAGAGGTCGACAAAGGATACGTTATCCGACATGATAGCACCTTCCGGAAGTAGTGAGGGTGCTATAGGAATGAAGAGGGAGAGTTCAAGCTCGCGGGTTAGGAGTCGAGCAGGGAGCATGAGGAGTATGAATGGTAGTATCAGTGGATCGCTTGTGGGAAATAGTGGGAATGAGGTAAGCCAATTGAGGCCTGCGTCGTCTCACTGCGCTTGGGCCTGGTTGCTAATATGCATTATAGGCAGATAAAAAGGTGATAGCGGACTATCAGTCCCAGGTCACGTCATTACAACAGCGGTTGGAGGATTTGGAGATCACGCTGAGAGAGAAGGAGGCAGAAGCAATACGCATGAAAGATGAAGGGATGCAACGTGAATCAGTAAGCTCACCACACTACTGCATTATTCTAGCTTGGAATGACTAATGTGGGTGGACCAAAAAAGTCAATTCTGCAAGAGCGCAAGGAATGGCAAGAAGATAAATTTGAGCTTGAATCTAAGATCGCTACACTGGAAAGCCAACAGGACGCTTTGGGGGAAGAAATTTCCAAGGCGAAAGCTGACTATGAGGCTACTGAGCGGTCACTTCAAGATCAGATTGAGAACTTAAATCAGGCCTTGGATGATCAAGACCGGGGTAGTGGAGAGCCGAGGGGATGTAGTGATGATGATTATGGAACCCTATTAGCGCAACATGAAGAGTTGAAGGCCGAGCTTCAGGAACAACGAGAGGTGCGTGTCTTAAAATCCTGTCTTGCTCAAGCATACTAATGAGCGGTACTTTTACAGGTTACTGAAGAGGTTCGGAAAGAAGCCACAGAATTTCTGAAAGAAATGAAAGAGCTCTCTGAGCGCAGTGCCGAGTCATGGGAACGAGAGGAGAAGTTATCCCAGCAGCTCAACAAACTGCAAGAGGAGGTGAAAGAATGGAAGAGCAGATATGCTCGGGCAAAGACGCAGCTCAGAAGTATACGTGCAACTTCGCTGGGTTTAGCATTGCAACAGCCAGGGGTATCCTTAGCTGCTAGAGATGGTGGCTTCACTGACGCCAGTGGCATCATCAAAGACGTGCATGTCACCAAATTCCAGATTGCTATTGATGATATGCTCCGAACAGCAAGAGGCGTGGACCCAGCGGTTGTCTTGGACCATATGAAGACAGTTGTAATGGCTGCCAGGGCAATCACAGAGAGCGTCGACCAAGCCACTGCTGTAACTCTAGGATTGGAGGATACCGATGTCGTAGCTAAATTGAAATCGAGGGTGTCTGCTACGGCAAATAACCTCATCACGGCAGCTAAAAATCATGCCACGGCCAATGGGCTATCCCCTGTGTCCTTACTGGACGCCGCTGCCAGTCACTTGACTGCCAGTGTGGTTGAATTGGTAAAGAAGGTTAAAATCAGGCCTTCTCCACCAGGAGAATTGGATGAAGTAGCAGATGAGTTAGTAAAGGACGACCCACGTATATCACAACACTCAAGGCAGTACTCTGTCACTTCGTCCTCTACACAAGGTTACGGGCAGAGCTCGACACGCAGGGAATCGACAAGAGACACTCCAGATCGACAAAGAACAGTTACCCCCACCAAATTCACCCCTCCTCCATCAGCACAGCAATCCACACCACCAAAGTTTGCCACGCCAATAGCAGTGCCTCCTAGATTGAGCACGGATTCAGTGTACAGCTCATCGAGCTCCCCAAGGCAGTCATCGATGGCGAGTAGGGGTGGCGCAAGTGGAAACGTAAATTGGGGTAAGCGTGACGGACTTTCAATGATGTCTCCACCACGGGATATTCCCAGGGGACCGCAGGGTTTTGGTGTGAGGACTGAACAGAATAATGTTGAAGAGCTGAAGGTAAGTCGGCAGTCAAAGTATTGCTATATTCTGATCAATTTCGCCTTTTGACTGACAATACTATAGCTATTTGTCGAGAATCATTTCGAGGGCATTGTTGAATCAATTCAGGCTCTTCTTGCTACTATTCGCTCGGATGGCGACATGGATACTCTTCGCAGCCAAATCTTTGAGATAGCAGATGTTGTAGGGAGAGTTGTCCACTCTACACAATCATCCATGTCCCTTACTGGGAACATGATGCTTCGCGAGAGAGGTCAAGCCACTGTTGGCAAACTAGCCGACTGCCGCACCAAGATGCTGGATATGGCGGATCAGGGTGAGGGAGTAATAGGCAGTTCGGGTAAAGAGTTCAAAGGGAAGCTGGCTGGACTATCATTCGACATGGCTAGAGAAATCAAGGTATGGCATTCCTTCTTTAAATGATTTGATGCGGACGCTTACCACATGTGATGATAGGAGCTAGTTAAGACAGTGGAAGATATTGACACAGAGGTAAGGCAAGGTGGATACCAAGGACTAGACATCAATGTGCACGACATCCTCAATGATGACGACTTACGATAAAGGCCATTTTGGGAAAATCACGGCGCTACATGGAAAGGGTTTTGTAACTTGATATACCTCCATGACCATTTCATGCATTGATTCAATGAGCTCTCGAGCCACGCGTTGGGCATCTGGAATACTACATTGACATTGGAATGGAGAAAGTTTCTTAAATCACTAGTGTTTCTTTCTCCTATTTGATAAGGTCTCTGTTTTCTTTTTTTCTCTTTCTAATTCTTGTATGAAAATTTTGTGGATTTTTGTTTTTCAGGCACACCGGAGCTTTATACCCGTGGGGGATGATTGTGAAACTGTAAAAAAAAGAAGGGAAGCGGAAGAAGAGTCTACTCAGTCTTTAAATCACATGGCCAAAGGTCGTGCTATTGCTTCCCGCGCAAGCACTTTGTAACCAGACTACACTTGATTAATCCTGGTGGAGCAGCCAGAATGCTTCTTTGAGATACCACGAGATTTCCCTAAGCCGATTAATAGCTAGCTGTGCATGTTGGAGATAGGTTCTCCTGTGTAAGTGTCCAGGCCCAGGCCCAGGCCATGCGCCTGCTTCGAGATCGCAGCTCTAATGACTGCTTCGAGTTTGGCTCAGACGATGCCAGATGGGGATCAACGCATATAAGACAGGGGACAAGCACATGCCGGTCGCACGCCTCACACAGGCTTGCATTTACCGCGATGCTGGTCTTGAATTTCCATTTGGTAAGTTTCTTGTGCCGCCGCTGGATTAGCGCACCTGAAGCAGGAATATCAACGGTTCAGCCGCTTCTATCGTAGTACAGTATGCACAGAAGAACTCCTGAGCTGGTTTCGAGTATGTATGTATCTGTGTGAGTGTGTGTGGAGAGAGAGAGTGTGTATAAGTGTGTGTATGTGTACATGTATGTGTGCAATTGTTCACTTCGCTGGGTTTGTTGGGTGAGGTTTTCCTTCTTTTCAGGGTTCTGGGATTATCAATGGGTGCACAGCGGTCCACATCGCCAGCCTCCAGAGAGATCAACCGCTCCCCCCCCCCCCAAATCCCAGGTCGCAATCGAACAAGGAAGCAGACGCGCATATCCCCACTTCTAGAGGATGTAACGTTGTTGTATATGCTGACCGCCTGTCACGATCAAGCAGACGCCAAAGAGAGACATTCTGGCCGGGTTCGGGACTGCAGTTCTACCTGCGAAGGACCAATAGAAGGCACGGAAACACCGAAAGTTGGTTCGAGGAGTACGAAAAAAAAGGAAATGGCATCGGCGTTGCATCCCTCAGCCTTTTGACTGTTCACAAAGGGAATAACGTTCCGCATAAGTCTGCCAGCTTACTCGAGAATCTAAGTAGCCTTTTCCGCGAACCCATCGCTCCCGCTCGTTTGGTCGCCAGGGGGGCGGAAAGCACAGGTTCAGACTGCTTCTATCTAACAAGGGGGGTAGCAGAAATTAATCCGTTAACGCTGCTGCAAATACAAGCTTTCAATTTACAACCTACCTACATACGGTCAACCCAAATTCTTAAAGGCACGGGAAACTCCTTTCAACCCTTCCTTTTGGCGAGCGATTTGCGGGGTCACTACCGATTCCTAGCTTCCTATAATTCATTTTTCCTGCTGCGACGCTGCCAAAGGTGTAATAACTCGGAAACGGTTCCTGCAACTCCCATTGTCGCTCACGCGCTCTTCCTTGCCCAGACTCTCGACGAAGCAGTCTCGCCTAAAACCGAAGCTCGGAGTGCTAGCTTTCGGCAAAGCCGTGAAAGAGACCGCACCCATTACGCTCGTTTAACAGTCAATAATCTAACTATGCCCCCAAAGAGGCAGACCCCAGGAGTTAGCCCGGTGGCAGGAATGGCTCCAGGAATAAATGAGAATATTGAGTTTCACTCTGCAGACGAATTCACGAGGTCAGTAAAACGGAAGTTATCGAGCTCGACAAGAACAGGACAGGCTTGTGATCGGTGTAAGGTATGAGCGTCTACCGCCATCTTCAATGGCTGTATCTATATTGACAAGCTGCGTTCCTAGGTGAGGAAAATACGATGTGATGGATTACCAGGAGGCTGTTCTCCATGTATGCAGAACCGAACAGAGTGTCGCACGACCGATCGAATATCGCAACGTGCAATGCCTCGTGGGTATGTGGAAAACCTTGAGGCAAAAGTTGGTGGTTTGGAGGCGAGGGTGAAGGAATTGGAAGCCAGTTTGGCGTTGGAAAGGAGTGCTCGTGGAAATCAAGGGGGTGTGAACGGTGGACAAAAGCATGATGGATCGAGTTTGCGCACCGGAGGCGACACATACAATTCAACCAACGGAACAAAACCTGGGACGTATATGAATGGCAACAGGAGTATCAAAATCCACCCACAGCTCCGGGACAGCACATGTCTGGGAGACGATAAGGTTAGAGGATTTCGAGCCGGTTGTTATTATCTTGGATCATCATCGGGGGCCTCTACTCTGCACAGCATGAGAGATACAGCACTATCAGTATTAGGAGTTGAGATTGATCTTTCGGATGTGGACCCCGCGGATATCAACAATCCTGGAGCAGAGGATGGAATTGGCGAGTCTTACGCTAGCTGCCTGAGCTCTATGTTTGGCGTGAATCCTAAGGTTCCTCAAGATTTAGAGCTTCCATCGAAAGCAGAGTGTATGAGATGCGCCGAATGGTTCTTCGCATTCTCGTACTCATACCTACCAATAGTTCACCGCCAAACATTTTTGAAACAGGTTGGTGTACATTGCCCCTGGTCCCTTGATATCACTGCTGATTGTCTCATGAGCAGCTCGAGCGGTTATACGACGATCGGGACTACAAGCCAACCCCTGGTGTCTTGGTCCAAGTTCACATGATGGTCGCTATCTGCTACTGGCAGACTGGCACACGAAGGCGTTCGAAGGAGTGTGCAGAGAAACTGAAAAAGTCCTATGAGCATTATCATTTCTCATTAACACATTTCTACCAATTACTACACTCCGCTTCATTGGAGGATTTGCAAGGTCTTGGTTTAATATTACAGCATATTCGATCATTCAGAAAACCTGGTGCCTGCTGGTTCATAGCACGACTAGTAGTGTCAATGGCAGTCGAATTAGGGCTCCATCGCTCGTCGAAAAAATGGCGTGCACCCGACCACAAGATTGACTATATTGAAGAGGAAATGAGAAAGAGGGTTTGGTGGTGCTTATATGTGATAGAGGTGAACCTCTGCGCTAAGCTCGGGAGGCCAGTTGGCATCACGGATGGAGACTATGACATTGAGTTGCCAGAGAGAATTGATGACGAATATCTCACAGCTGAAGGGTATCTTCCACGGCCTGAAGGTGTGGAAGGTTGCAGCTTTGATGTTGGCATAGAGATGTTCAAGGTCATACCATTATATATAGAGACCAATGCGTCTCTTTACTCCGTAGCGAGACCGAATAGAGACAAGTATGTGGACTTGGTGGAGCAGCTGGAGAAGAGGTTGATACAATGGAGGAACCAAGTACCAAAGTGGATATCACACGAGTCGACCAGGGTTGATCATCGGTACCAAGCACTTACCCTCGATATCTGGTTTCATGAGTGAGTTGCCAATCTATTGGTAGATTGATCATTACTAACGACTTTGTTCAGAGCTCGTATTCTCATGAGGCACCCATCATTGAGCCTTTCACCATCACCTACATTTAATAAGGCTAGTGTGAAAATGTGTGTTGAATCGTCTCGAGAGATATTACGCCTTACCGATAAACTTCGAAAAGAAAATAGCTATTTGGATGCGACATGGTACACTATCACCCAACAATTGCTTGCTGCATTGACTATTCTATTCTCGATGTGGAAAAAGGGTGAGCAGGAGGTCACGCAGGAGGAAATCGACCAGGTTAAAGCCGATATGGATCTTTGTGAAGGGATCATGGGTGAACTGGGCGCATTACTTGGTTGGTATTCTCATGCGTCACCATTTTCAGATTTGTGCACTAATATATGGTTAAGGTACAGGCTCTCCAAACTCATTGCGCGACATTGTCCGAAGATTAACTCAGGGTACACTCGAGTATCTCTACCAACGACAAAGGAACAATCAACAGAGTGTCACTACTAAAGCGAATCGCAACCTACAGGGAGCTAGTGGCTCTGTATTAAGTTCATCGTCACCATACTACCCCCTCAGCTCTAGTTTGGCTTCAAGCAGCTACACAATACCGTCATCAACTCTACAACCACCGAAGTTGGGTTCGCAGCTTCTCTCGTCTCTTGACTCCGACCGAGTAAACCGAATGCCATCACCCTCTCAGCAAATCTACACTCCCACCTCCCAACCACTATCCGCTCCGCCTCCGCCTCCGCAACAACAAGCATATGTTCTCGACTCACTCTCTATACCAGAAAATAACACTTACGATACCAACAACTACGCTTCCCAACAGCAACAGCAGCAACCTCACCACCAGAATACATACTACCAACAACCTCAGTCTCGCCAAGACCCTCTCCACATGAACCATTTGTCTCACCATCCCCATCACAATCCGCACCATAGTGCTCACACATCAGTATTTCCCTGGACATACCCTGGATCGGATTGGCAGAAGTACGCGGAATATGTTAGCACGATTGATATGGACACAAACTCGCATGCGTCCAGTTTAGTCCAGGCGGGGCTGGCGGGGTTGATGAATCTCAGTGCGGATAATAATTTGTTGAATGCGGCGGTGGCGGCAGTGGCGGCGAGTAGGGCGGAAGAAGTTGAGAGGGAGCAGGTCGTATCGGCAGCGGGGTGGGGGGTATTCGATAACGGTGAGAGAGGGGTCGGGGAGCAGTAGTTTCTTGGGGAGGGCGGTGGGGTCAGCAGTTGGGATGGAGAGTGCGGGTTGAGGGTAATAGTCAGTTCATGGGACTAGGTAACGGGTTATTGTTTGTGTTTTGCGATATTAAATTTCTTTTTGCTCATCTCACCCTCCTCCTTCGATGATTGATTGATTGAGTTATAGCGGATGTTGAATGTCCCCAGCAGGAACTGCGATTTTTCTGATTTTCGTTTGTCCCTAAATTTTCTCCGTTCGATATACCTATAGGCAGGCACGCTAGCTCTTTTTTTTTATTTTTCTTATTAGGTTAGCATAGTAACACATATTCCCCCTTTGTCTGTTCGACATAAACTGTTATTGTTATTTTCTTGTCTTCGATATCTAGTCTGGTTGGCACTCTGATATCCTTTTCTGGGGTTCTCGTGCGTGTGTTCCATTGGTCTTGCTTTGGGTGTTGCGAAGAGTAGGTTGTCTCTATTTATATTTATATTATTTGCGGGGCGTTTCATAGTATTAGTATACAACAAGGGGCTGAGACTCCTTTGGTTTATTATTAGTTTAGTTGTTTAGTTTAGTAGTTTGGGATTAGATGGGATGGGATGGGATGGGATGGGATGGGATGAGATGAGGTGGGATGGAGGTGGGATGGGGATGGGTCGGTATGGAATGGGGTGTGGGTGTGCGTGTGGGTGTGGGTGTGCGTGTGGGTTGGGGTTTAGTTAGTCTGGTTGGGTAAGACTCAGCCGGTTTGTTCGGTATATGTGTACTGTATACGTACAGGACAGGCAGGGTCGGGGTGGGGAGGGGGGGTGGCTATCTTGATCTTGTAACATGGGTGGGCGGGTTTTTCTTCCCCTTCCTTTCTGCTATATGGTGGTATAGGAATCGGAATAGATCCGTTCTACATATAAGTACTAGCTGGGTGGTAAATGAATGAATTCCTCTTCCCCCCTACCCTTCCTCCCTTTAATGCTGGTGAATATTTGTTGTATTCTGGTAAATAAAAATCTTTTTTTAAGTACATGCAGCAAACTTTATTTATTATAAATATATGTAGTCTGGTTAACATCTCACCAATTTTTACCAAGGTGTTGAAGGTTGAGGGTAACTCCCGGGAATTATTTTCAATTCAAAAAAGTTTTATACTAGAATGAAAATATGATGTTACTCCAAGTATCTAATGTACTCTATATAAGAAAGCCATGCCCTATTTCCCCCTTAACTACCTCTCTTGGTCCTCCACCCCAATGCTCTCCACAATGCACCCAAATTACTCCAACAATCCGAATAACTCCAAACAAAGGTTAACCCAGCCATGTTATGTAATGATGTGCTACGAAAAGTACAGTACAACATGGATACATTCCATTTTCCTTCTCCATCCCTCCCCCTTACGTACCTTATATAACGGCGATAACTTATCAAAAGAAACGAAAAACAGCAGGCAAAAGCCGGCCCTATCAATCAATTCAACACAAACCGGGAGAGTAAAAATTAATAAAAAAAAGTGGAAAAGGGGATACCCGCACGACGCCACAGCAAAATACGTAAGATAAATTCCAAACCGAAAAGTGTCAAAAGAAGAGCTTGCTGAGGCGACGTGATAGGAATGTAAGATATAGCAGAGCAAATAGAAATATAGTCAAAGACAAGATAAAGCCCCCAAAGCCATCATGAGTAATTGCAGAAGGCATGAAAATAAATAAATAGCAAACTCCATGTGTAGAAAAAGGAAAGACGATGCTTAGCGTGATAAAAAGCAATGTTAAAAGAAAATTATACAACGAAGAGATGAGTAAGGCGAGGGAATGAGGAGGAGAGGAAGAAGAGAGAAGGAAGATAAAGCCTTGTTAGTCAGGGTTTCAATATTATATTCATCACCCACGCCTTGCATTTCCCTGGAACCAAGACGCTGATGACCCCTCACCAAAATTATCTTCCCACCCCTCTCCATCCAGCTCCAGCTCTCCCTCACCCCTCTGCTCACTTTCTTCCCTACTCGTCCCCTCCCCACTTCCATTCCCCTCCGCATCCTGCATATCCACATCCTCCTCCTCCCCCAGATTCCAAAACCAATAACCCCCCTTCCCTCTTTCAAATCTCCTCTCTGGCCCTTCCGCCTCCCCACTATAAAACCTATCCACATGACACGCCAAATAATGCGCCGCGAGTTCAGCCCCTGTCATTTTGACCTGTTCCGCCCCTATCATCTTGACCTGTTGGGGATCACTAATTAACCTTCGAGGTATGGTGGGGAAGTTGGCTGCTGTTTCGGCAGTATATAGTTGTGGGAGGTACTTTGCTAAGAGGACTTCGGTGGATGTGTGAGTGTGTTTGTGTCGTTTTTTTCGGGAGAAGGGGGTGGGGGAAGAGGTTTGCCAAATTGTGGGGGAGAGGGGGGTGGGGTAGGCAGAGGTGGTACCTGTTGTGAGGGAGGGAGGTGGTGGTTGGGAGGTGAATGGTGAGGGGGATTGTGAGTTGGAAACTAGCGGTGATTGTGACAGGAATGGTAATGGCGACTGTGAGCTGGAGGACGATGGCGACTGTGATATGGAGGGTAATAATGTTTGTGAGCTCGAGGATGACAGCGCAAGTGACCTCGAGGCCGACGACTCTAATGAACTAATGGGTGAAAGTTGCTGTGGGCTGAAAGATGAGGCATCTCGTGCAGCATCTATATTTCCCTCCGGGTCAATACCACTGGACTCTCGTTCCGAATCCCCGAGGTCAGCTAAATCCCGCTTCCGTTTCCGTCTTTCCACATCGACCTTTTGTAAGTCCCCACTCTCTCTCAACTTCTTGTCCATACATATCTGACAATACCCAAACATGAGCTTGTCATCCGCCTGCATTCCTCTATGATCCCACCCTGCCCCAAGCCTAACAAATCTCTCCTCGTGGTATTTAAAGACTGCGGACTCAATCGCTAGGGGCACACCACTCCTCACAATCATCTTCCTGCCGCCATGTGTTAAAAACGGTTTGCCCTCCTTACTAAGTGCATACTTCTTTGGCCCTTGATAATTCTCATCAGGCACAATATGAAATTGTGGAAGAACACTTTTCTTCGCAATATCGACACACCATACTTTCGTCCTGGGCTTCTTGCACCACCGGTTTATCACCTCCACAGGCTCGATTGTTTCCAAGCCATACACATAGTCCTCCATCTTTTCCACGGGGAAAACGGCACGGAATCCAGCGAATTCAGGATCTTTAGCATAGACCTCCACTGCAGCCTGCTGCACTGCTTCCCGGGTCTTGTCTTTATATTCTGATAGTGCATTTTTTACCTCCTTGTACTTTGCATCGTATGTGCGTTCAATGTCGTGTATGCTTGTGAATTTTGTGTCTGGTGGGAGAATGCGGAGGACGTCTGGAAGCCAGCAGGCGTACTGTACAGATCCGTTCTTTCGCCGAAATCTCACAAATCGGTACGCATCATCTTCAAGCTTCAAGAACCGCATCTTTGGTCGGTCTAGCAGAACGTATCATCAGTATCGTAAGCAAAGTGTAGGTAAACAGCTTGACGTACTGATGGTCATATCATCAAAACAGAATGTGCATAGACGCCTTTTTATGCTCCCAAAGTATTTGCTCTCTGTATACGATCCAACGCAGCAGACCTGACAGCCGCGCTTCTCTTTGAGCGTTGACTGAATGCGCTCAAAGTACTTAAAAGCGGCATCATACTTGTAGAGCTGCTCTTTGTGTTTACTAGACCCTCGCACCGAATCTGCATTTCGGTTCAAGAGATTTAACCGCCATAGCGTATCCCAGAAAGGCAACTGACTCAGCTCCAGAGGCACTGGGTCTGGGGTTTCTGAGTCCGATGCGGTGGGCTTCGGCGGAGGACCATAGTGCACCACATAGTCCTTAAATGTAGTCTTGAACCAGAAGAGGTTATTTTCTGGCCCAAATAGATGATAGAGTTGCGGGTGCACTAGTCGTAGATTGTATGCGTCGGCGGCGTGGGTCTCGTTGGCAATCTGCGTCAGAATCTCCGGAGGGAGGTCAAGGAAGCTTGTTGCCGTCCGGCTCGAAGCGGAGAGCGATGACCCTTCAGCAATAGGCAGGCTAGGAGAACGAGGAGCCGGCGATTGCTGGATAATTGTCTCCTGGGGCAGAGACTCCGATGAGCTCATCTCTACAGAGAGAGAGTGGGAGAAGGGGGTGGGAGGGGCGGAGGAGGAGGTGCGAGGTGGTGATTGATAATTGACAGCTATCGAACCGAGCACAGGTTTGTCGATGCTGCAGGCAACCAACCAGTCGGCGTTAGCTTCGTGAGGCTGCGATCTGCACGAGAGAACGGTGAATGCGACTCTCGTGTTCACATCTGATGTTGTCTGGGGGCGGGAATGCGTTTGTATGCCTTAAATAGACGCGAAGCCCGCCGGAGTCTGAGGAGGAGGAAAAGAGGGGACGATCGGGAGATTGAGTAGACTGGAGCGCTGTCTGCAGTGGCTTTTGTTCGTGACCCTTGCCCTTGCCAGTGCCTCACAGGCTGCAATCCATGGGCGGAAACGTGTATATCGAATGTAGATTGGAGGAGGTTTATATATGCACCCTATTGGCAGGCTGGCATCCAGCGATGGTCCAGTCGCTTCGGCCCAGCCGCTGCCTCGGTTTGTCTGAGGGCTTATGGATGCGTCGGTGGTTCTGCGACTCTGATGTATTGTACCATGAGAAACGGCGATGTAGAGTTAGAATATGACATGATGTGAGTACTGCACGGGTATTCTGGACCCTCTCAGTCAGAATCCTTCCTTTGCGCAGAGCTGACGAGGGCCTTCTGACGATACTCCGGATTTTCTTTGCGTTCTGTACAAGTACATACACTGTAGGTACATACATGTACATACAGTATAATCTGACTGCTGCTGCATATTGCATCTTGCCTTGTCGTGCATATGCCAGCCCGTTATGCAGGTAGCCCCTGGTGCATGCGGACTCTTATGCAAGCGGTGCCATTCCGCGTGTGGTTGCACACAGCACCGATTGGCAAGCCAACGGAGAGAGGGATACGAGAGACGCGATTGATGGACAAGCGGGTCTGATACTCCGTACTTGTTATAAGTCAACGGCAGGTGCCACTCAATCCATCAACACCTCTCTCATCTCTCCCAGAAGAGAAGCTCTACTTGCATGTCACAATAACCACAGCGGTGACGGCATTCCAAAATACATGGCCATGGCTGGGGACCGTCGACCACTCCTCGACGGCTACGACGACAGGCAGCGGCGCTCGTTTCTAAAGTGCGCCATTCATGGGCCCTCATACCGTAGAACGACGCATGCCATTGGCTTTGGTCGTTTCATATATATTATACTCTCAGCCTTAGCCCTCTATGCCGTCATTGGCTTGTTCCTCGCCCTCAATGTCAGCATCACAGACCCGAGCACATGGTGTCTCCGACTGCCTCACGAGAATTGGCCTTTTCAGAAGCACCCAATCGAATATTGGGAGCATATAGTAACTTCATACCCCAAGGCAGACAGGGCCAAGGAATGGAGTAGGTTCTACACCTCTGGACCCCATCTCGGTGGTCAAAACTACAGCCAGGCTTTATGGACAAAAGACAGGTTTGAGGAGTTAGGATTCGACACAAAGATCGAGGCCTATGACATCTACGTCAATTATCCTGTAGGACACCGTCTAGCTCTGCTGGAGAAGCACGACGACGACTACAAAGTGAGGTACGAGGCAAAGCTCGAAGAGCCTGTCATAGAAAAGGACAAAACCAGTGGTCTTAAGGACAGGATTCCTACTTTCCATGGATACTCTGCAAAGTACCATACCCACCCCCTCTACCCTTCATTTCATACTTCCAAGCTAACCTCGACCTCAGTGGGAATGTCACTGCCCCCCTCGTCTTCGCCAACTACGGCACTTTCTCCGACTACGATGCCCTCCTTTCCCACAACATCACTATCGAAGGGTCCATCATAATCGCCAAATACGGTGGCATCTTCCGCGGTCTCAAAGTCAAGCGAGCCCAAGAACTCGGCGCCCTCGGTGTAATCATCTACTCCGACCCCGCCGACGATTTCGGCATCACCCCAGAAGCCGGCTACGAGGAATACCCAGAAGGTCCTGCACGGCACCACCAATCTGTCCAACGTGGAAGCGTGCAATTCCTCAGCTTTGGACCCGGGGACCCAACAACCCCCGGATACCCCTCTAAACCAGGCTGCCCACGGCAAGACCCCCACCACAATACCCCCAAGATCCCTTCAATCCCAATCTCCTATGATGACGCCATCCCACTCCTCCGCGCACTCAACTCTTACGGCCCACTAGCAAAAGACCTAGGTTGGGCCCCTGGCGGCCTCGAATACAAAGATGTCAAATACAACATCGGCCCTACCCCGCCCCACCTCTCGGTCAACCTCTACAACGAACAAAACTACACCATTACACCAATGTGGAACGTCATCGCGAGTATTCCCGGCTCCCTCGGTTCCACAGAGGGAGTCATCGTCGCAGGTAACCACCGTGACGCCTGGATCGCCGGCGGCGCAGGTGATCCCAACTCCGGTACAGCTGCACTCCTCGAAGTTGCTGGTGCTCTGTCGAAAATGACAAGTATGGGGTGGAAGCCAATTCGTGATATTATCCTCGCGAGCTGGGACGGGGAGGAATATGGCTTACTTGGCTCCACAGAATGGGTCGAAGACCATAAATCCTACCTCTCCAAAAACGCAGTAGCTTACATCAACCTTGATGTCGGCGCTACTGGTTCACACTTCGAAGCCGCCGCAAACCCACTCCTCTTTGACCTCCTTCACGAGCTTGCTTCCCGCGTTCCCGTTGGCCAACCTAGCGAGGGGAAGACTATTGAGAATAGTGGATGGAATGGCAAGATTAGAACGCTCGGCAGCGGAAGTGATTATACTGCTTTCCAGGATTTCCTAGGGATCCCAAGCTCGGATATGGGCTTCAAGAACCATCTCCAGGATGCGGTGTGGATGTATCATTCGAATTATGACAGTTTTAGCTGGATGGAGATGTTTGGGGATAAGGAGTTTGTACATCATGAGGCGGTGGCGAGATTGTGGGGGGCACTCATATTACATTTGTCAAGCAGGGATATTTTACCGATGAATGTTACGAGGTATGCGGAGGAGTTAGAGGGGTATTTGGCGAGGGTGAAGAATGGGAGTGATGAGGGGAATCACCCGTCCTTGGAGATGTTTTCTGCTAAGGGGATGCAGTATGATGAGGAAGTGGAGCTGGATGTTTATGGCAACCCTAGCTCGTTCTCTTATTCTCCCCCGAAGAATTATAAGAGACATAATGGGAAAGATGGTGATGATGGTGATCGGGACCCATTCACCCTAAAACCTCTTCCTCATCTCTTCTCGGCCCTCACCGCCCACGCCTCTCGTTTCGAAAACTCACTCCGCCATCTCTCGTCTTTAATCCAGCCCAACCTCATTCCGATCCAGGAACCGTCTTGGAGAAATTACCTCGACCGCTTGATCCTCTGGCGACGTATCGCAGCTGCGAATAGGGTTATTAGGAGGTTTGACCGAGCGTGGGTCGATAAAGATGGTCTAGGTGGAGGGAGGGAGTGGTTTAAACATATGGTATTTGCTCCTGGGAGGTGGACGGGGTATGCGGGGGCGGTGTTACCTGGGTTGGGGGAGGCGTGGGAGGATGGGGATGTAACGGGCTGGAGGAGGAGTAAGAGTGTCTTAGAGGGGGCAGTGAGGAGGGCAGAGAGTGTGCTTGAGAGGTTTAGGGAGGGGTGTAGAAGAGACGGGGAGGGGAAGGGAACGTAGATGTTGACGGATTCTTAGCTTCTCTAGTAAGGTGTTGGGCTAAGGGTTAGTAAGCTTGCGCCAAATAGCCCTTTACTTTGCAGTACTTATACGATAAAAATCTCGTCAGGAAACAGATAGAATCGTAAAGTCATGCAAAATAATTCTAATGACCTATTTCGTGTCCTCAGACGTTTGCAATTTAATTGTCACAGTAACACCCATGCCCATGAAGTACTGCAGGGTTGTCTCGTGCCGCTTCAGGGTAACCGGACTGCACCTGCGGGAAGATATCATAACAGACAAAGCCAGAAGAGAAGATAATGGCCCAATCTGGCGGAGTCTACCGATTTGTTACCATCTGCGCTCGCATACCAGGCGATTTCTCTCTGTGACCAGCTTTCTCCTTTTTATTTTTATTTTTATTTTTTTTTTTAAGTTGCGCTGTCTCTGCTTTATCACAGCAACAACGATAGCAACGCCCGGTTACCATGAAACCACAGATTAAAAGTAGAATCAGGTAAAAGTCTAGAGCAAGAATCATGAAATTGGGTGCCAACCAGGATTTCCAGATGGGCCCCGCTAGAGGATTCAATCTCAGATTAATCCACATTGCAAGCCAACCAAGTTACCTACACCCGCACCACTGGGAGTATTAACATAAGTATTACCAATATGCAGGTGATTTGAGTTCCAGCCTCTAAACATACAAGCGTTTCTTGATTCCGATTACATTTGCTTGTTACAAGTCTAGAGAATTGAGGGTAACACAACTGCGCTTAACATTGCCTATGTCTTCACGCTTGGGTCTTCGGGTTACCAACCTCCCCATCCATAATTAAAAATCTGATTTACAACCTCCTAACCCACCTAAAAAACACCGCGACCCAAATCATGGATACACATAATTATCCTCTCCCCAGTCCTCTTCAGTCGGGTCGCGAGATCCAGCTCAATTAGCAGTACCTCCTCAGAGCCCAGACACACCATTTCCCCCCATGCGCATAGCTATTTACCCACCTAAAGAAAAAAAAAATTCACAACACACAATGCAAATCATGAGTTAGTTCAATATCCTGATCCCGCTTAATAAAATGACGGAAAACAACCAATGAAAAAATGAAACTCCTTAGACTCCCAATGTTAAATGATAGATAAACTGGCTAAATGGTTTCTCCAAACATATCATGTCACAAAAAAGCCAAATAGTGGCGAGATGGAGGGCGTCCTAACACCCTATCTCAAAAGCCCGCAGATCAAAGTTGTTGAATGCCCATAGCTATCTTTTTTTCCCTCCATGCTCGCCGCCCCTGCCTTCCTCCCGTGGCTGCTCCTGCAATGCCCCTCCCTCCTCCTTACCTACTTTACTCACTCACTATCGGACGATCTCCTCCTCCTCCCCTTCTCCGTAACAAACACCACCTTCGGCCTTGTCACCAACCCTACCCCCATCCCTAAAATCCCAAACCCAATACCCCCCTTCTTCTTCCCCTTTCCCCTCGGCATCCCCGCTGGGCCACCACTCCCCCAACACCTCTCAACTCCCCCACGCTCCAACCACCCCACCAGATTCTTACACTGACTAACATCCAACTCCCTCAAATCACAGCACCCCTCCACCACTGCCTCGACTCCAACCCCCGTCACTCTAACACAACCCCTAACACTCAACTTCCTCAGCTCCAATAAATGCAGTCCCACAGCCCTCAAACTCTGATCCGAGACCGCCGATCCACAAAAACTCAAATCCAGAGTTTCCAGCCCGGGACATCCCAAGGAAAGCACCTCCGTCGCTGTATCACTCAACGCACAACAAAACGACAAATCCAAATGCTTCAACCCCCTAGCCGCAGTCGTCAAAAATACAATTGCAGAGTCAGTAAGATATGTACAATCCGCTAAACATAGACTTGTAAGTCGGTCAAACCGCGCCATACTCCAATACTGAAAGCCGGCATCCGTGATTGTTGTACACCTAGTGAGATCAATATGTTCCAATCTCTTCGAGGCATGGGCTGCAAGGTGAGACATAGTCCTATCTGTAACATGTTTACAATAGGACAAAGTGAGTCTTCGAAGATTCGGACATCCAATGACCGTTCCTGGGGGAGGGTGGGCCGGGGGAAGAAGCTGCGGGGGAGGCGGTGGGGGCGGTGGGGGAAGTGCCTGAGGAGGAGGGATGTACTGTGATGGATTCGAAGCACCGTTTTGGGCACCGTGACCATTTATATGTCCTCCTGCGGCCGCAGCGGCAGCTGCTTGTTGCTGCTGCTGTTGTTGTGCGGCAACGGCAGCTGCTCGGTGTTGAAGGTATGTCTGCTGCTGTTCATAGTATAAGGCCTGGTAGTCAGGTATCACCCACCCTACAACCCTCGCCAATAAGGTATCGCTAACTTTCCGGCAATTACTCAGATCAATCTCTTCCAGCTCTTTTGCGCGGTTCGACATCTCGAGAATAGCCTGCCCAGTAATATCCCAAACTGATTTCATTTTCCATTTTTTCACATTTTTACCACAATTTTGAGCGAGGTATATGAAACCTTCATCAGTCAAATGATAACAATTGCTTATATCAATAATTTCTGGTCGATGCCCAACAAAGGGTGCTATCGATGAGGTGATCACTGCGTCGGTCACAAGACGGTTATACTTTTTGAGATCCAACTCCTTCATTAGGGCTGGGCTTGTAGTAAGGAGTTTAGACCAGTGGGTTGAAACCTGCCGTAGGCGCATCAGGTCGTGGAGTTCCAGATTCTTGAATATCTCGATCAGTATGTCGTCTCTAAATGAACCTATATTAAATCGGGAGGGCTTCCGTGAGAGGATTCGAGCACGCTTGACAGATGTGTGATGTTCTGGCGAGGTTGCAGCATGCTTGCTGAGTTTCGACGGAGAGGGTGGAGCTCTTGAGAAAGGATTTGAGAAATTCGGAGTCTCAGATGATACCGGAGAAACTGTCCTTAGGGTAGGAGAGGTTGGGGTTTGTTGCCCCGGATTTGGTGGTGCCAATGACCCACGACGGGACTTGGACCTCACTGCCTCATCAAAATCCATCGACAATAGGAATGGGTCAGGGTCGAATGGTTCTACAACGTGCCTATTTCCGTCGTTGGGTGCAGTTTCTCTCAGAGGGGAGGAAGGACGGGTTAATGTCAATTGAGGAGTATCCGATATATCCAGATTTTCCATTGACCTATTAGCTGATGGTGGTGCATCGCTCATCAATATATTTTCAGGATCCCCGTCCAATCGAGTCCTGGCTGTCATCTCCACTTGATGCTGCACTTCTGGAGGGCATCTCGTCCATAACTCTGATAAGGTATTTCCACTTATAACCAAACATTCAACATATGACACACTCCTCACCGTGGCAGTCCGCCTCGGTGCATACGACAATCCTGCGACCTCACCGAAATACTGCCCTTTCTTCAGTCGCGCCTTGACTCTGTTCTTTGATGGATCAAGCGGATTCTCGTCAATAACCTCGACTTCGCCCCTAACAATAAAGAAAATGTCACGTCCCATTGAAGCTTGTTGCACGAGGGTATTAAACGGGGCAAACGTTTTTGGTTGCGCGCTTAATCCAAGAAAATGCAAAACATCCGGAGGTAAACTGGCAAACAGTGGAAGTTCCTTCAACAGTTGACGAACGTATACCATACCAGCTTCTAGCGCAGAATTCGATATCCACTCACTGGCAGGATTTATTCCAGCCTGTCCCCCATTGCCAATCACATTATGGTACAGCTCGGGTGTCTCGGCCATCCTGACATCTCCATCTGCGGACCTTTTAACCCCTCCTGTCGACGAGATTTCCCTCTCCTGCTTCTTCTTATTCAACAACATCAATCTCTCCTCTGCTTCATCTCTTATCGCCCTTTCCACTTCTGGAAACTTAGGCATTTCCAGACGCAAGGCTTCTTTGCTCAGCACCACTAATAAACATCTACTTTTTGCAATGATAGTTGCTGTACGGGGAATCTCCATTAATATCCCGATCTCACCAAAAAACGCGCCTGCCTTTAACTCTGCAAATGTACTCTCTCCATCTCGGGACGTCACCACGACTACTCCCCTAACTAGCCAATACATTGCCTTAGCTTCATCCCCCTCAGTAATTATATAATCCCGTGGTGAGTGTGTCTGGGGGCGTAGGTGCTTTGCGACCTCTGTGAGGAATGAATCAGGAGCTGATTGGAAGAGAGGAAATGAACGCAGACGCTCTAATAAATCCAAAGGCATGCCATTCTGCGTTGTCAATGGTGATGGGCGGATTGGCTTCGTTGGATTTGTCGCAGAATCAAAGGAGCGGAGCATTTCGATGGCGTTAGCATCCTGCTCTGTGCCTGGAGACGGGGGCGGTGGTGTCGACAGTGACATTCTATGCCGGCGAAGCATCATATTTGTGTAATTCGCGGGAAAGTGTCTGTTAGAAACTATATCAATAAAGTTTGAAAATTATTGACAATATCTTGTGCCCTCAGCTTTGCATCTAGAGGAACAAAAGTTGCGGATCAAGTTATATAAATCGTACGGCGTATGGCGGTGTGAGTGGGCCGCAAATGATGCTGAGCCAGTATCAGGCTCTCACAACAACAATGTTGTGATGCTGAATGTCAATGAAAATCTAATTCGAAATCTGCGGTTGCGTACTGGCAATAGATACTTCTTCCCCACAAAACCGTTGGCCACAAGAACTAATGCGGCAACAGTTCCTTATGCCCCTCTCTCTTCCACGGTTGCTTCAAGTTGTAATTTTCCCCTTCTTAATCAACGTTTGTCGATCGTGTGACCAGGCTGCAGCGGCTCCACTGAGTTTCGATTTAATTGCGGGTCCGAAAAGATAGATTAACTTCAGTGTTCGAGCTCGTGGGTCCGAGAGCTATGATCACCGTCGACGCATGTATGTGAATTGGATTTGTTCGAGTACAGCAGAAACGTATGTGCGTGATCAGAGGCGCAATGGACGAGCTTCGGTTAGCCTTCTAGAAGCTTGTATGACCATATCAACAGGGGTGCCAAGGGGATTTTCCCTTAATACAACTCCACAGTATCTGGAGGAGCCAATCACAATGAGTGATTATTGGAGATGAATGAAAACGGGTGTACTCTGCGCATGAGTGTGGAATGTTACTTGGGAATAGAAGGTGTTTGTGGGGTACTGAGGGAGCGTACTCCGACTGCCTATGTTGAGGGGCGGGTAGTCTGGTTCTGGCGGGTAAGTCCGGCGAGGGAGAGGGCTTTATCCGACTACTAGATAGTGGGTATGAGCATCTGCCGGCGCCTGGGTCTTTGAACTGGTGTGTGTAAAAAGTATCTAGAATATTTCCAATGTAGAAGAGTGACCTCGTAGGGAAACAAATACCACCTGAAGCTACTCACTGAGGAGAGCAAGGAAATGAAATTGAGCAGCCGATGATATATGCTAGTGCTCGGTCAGTGAAGCGCCTCGCCTACGATTCTCTGAGATGCCGGACGGTAGTGAGCCTCCTGGCCCTGGCACTTACATGGCATGAACTTCTATGCTGTTTTCCCGTTTTCTTATAGTGAATACCATGAACAAAGCAAAGTGAAAGCCTGCATCCTGTAGGCATCCTGCAAGTAAGCTGCATCCCTCATAGGCTTAAGCTTCCGTTTATTTTTCAGGAGCCGAAAAAAAGCAATGGCTGGTGTTCCGTCCATCACGGTACACTACATATATCGAAACTTGCGAGCAGAAGTGGGGCAGCGATGCTGCGTGCGGGCAAAGCACTAGCAGAGTACTATCCAGTGCCGGCGAATCCATCTGAACGTGTAGTCTGGTTGCTGAACGCGCCTACCCTATCACTGCCTATGGGCTTCAATTTCTGATCATGAGGACACTTCAACAAGACCAGCCCTGAGATGAAGCATTCTCGAGCTTCCCCCCAAATAGCTTCCCCCCAAATAGCTCCCCCCTCTACGTGGGGCCCGGGAGGGGGAAACCTAGGCTCCGCGCCTCAACCTCTGGCCTCAGACGGGGCAGGTCCACAGCATGGACTGGCATTAGCGCTGCAACCAACGTCCTAGATGTGCTGAAAAGCAGATCGATGTCAGTTAGGGACAATCTTCATATGAAGGATGATCTCACCGTTGAACATTCGCCCCGATCGGCCTGTGAAGAGCAGCTACACATAGTATTGCCAAATACTGGCATTGCGTGAGACCAACAGCCTCGTTGACGTCTGAGATTGGCAGCTTAGGAAACACGTGCTCCCATAGGCCATGCCTAAAGGTAGAGTTTCGGCACGATATAACCAGCCTACAGAGTGAAATGGAACATTTTCAAGGCTCCACCAATCAACTGCCGAGTGCAACTAACTAGTATTCAATCTCTCGAAAACTTTCATGGTCGATAGCAGTCTACATCTCCGACCCCTCCTACCATATATGTCTGTGTACACCATATGTACAGCGATGACCATGCTCAAGGAGCTTCCTTTCCTAGAGGGCATCTACAGAGGGCGAGTAGGAAGATCACTGCGTTGGAGTTCACACCTGCTGGCATACTGGCGTGGAGCTTTTAGGAAAGTCGATAGGCCAGACACGTCCTAAACGCCGAGAAGTATCAAACTGTGGTAGATACAGCTTATTTGTTCAGTCTCACCTAAGTCCCGAGATGGCGGTTCGAATACTTAGCTGTTTTCTGCCTATACAAAAGTGTGTTTCCCGAAGGATTCCAGTGCATTGTACTCTCTACCGAAACTATAGGGCCCCGGATTGGAGGGTACTCCTCATACAGTTTTTCCAACTCAAGAGGGCGAGAAAAAGCTGGTCTTAAGAAGCTTGCAACTTGCAAGCCCATCTCCCTAATAGGCCGATCACCGTACTTTTCTTGGACCTATAGACCTTGGCAGATTCTTTGGATCAAGCCTCCCGCCCCAAATATTACCCACTTAGTCGCAGGGCTCGCAGGTGGAGGAGCAGCGTAACATCCGGAGCACTGCATTACGAACCAGACCCATTGAATACAAGACGTTTAGGTATTTCGTGTCAGTCCCTTCACCACTCCAACTCCCACCTTGAAGAGACTGATTTGTTTCCCATAGTCTGGCTTGTACTAGCCCTTCGCCATTACTTGTCAAATTCTATTCGAGTAAATCAAGAGAATATTTATAAGCCCTCTAGGATTATCTGAAGATAAATCATAACAACATTAGTATGGTCTAGATGTGGTATTTATAGGAATTTTAGTGAAGCATATGGTGAGAAACCTCTCTAATATTACTTATAGATAGGCCCTAGTGAACTATATGAGATTGAAATATTAGGAAACAATATATGATAGCATACTTATATATGAAATCTAGGTATAGAATATAGAAGGAAATGTTTTTTTTATTATATTTAAGATGAATACAATATAGATAAACTTATAAGTATTCATTATAAATATATATTAAATACTAGAGGGAATAGCTAAGCTTAAAATAGTCTTGATACTATCTGTACCTATTTAGAAATTTTAGCAAAATATATAAATTAAAAGAAAATCAAAAGATACTTAATAATATACTATGTAGTGGTTGTTTAATTTACATCTGGGTTTCTATATAGTCATATCTTAGCGCCTGGCAATTACTATTGGCCAGTTTTTTGATAATATTAGTTTAAGTTTATTTTACTGCAAGAAATCCTATGGTTGTTTCAAGCTCTAAGTTTAATGTTAATAAATATATTACTCCTACTTACTACTTAAATTACAAATTAGAAATATGTACATACTACAAATATAACTATACTTTGAATAAAGTTATATAGCTATAGTATCTACTTATAGTTGCTTATGATATTAAACTTAGGCATCAGTTCACTCACCCTAAATGGGTTTAGTTTGTGGCTTGTAAAGTTCAATAGAACAAGATAAATAACATGAAAACAATACTAACTACAACAAATCCAAACTGTGCATACATGGAGATATAATTGGTTAGATGCGAAAGACTGAGATTACTTAAATCTAGGACAGATCATATAAAAGTAGAAACAGATTCTTATTGAAAAGTCCCTATATGTATTAAATACAAATAAAGTGGTGCCATGGGTTTCTGGCTTTGTTGGCGGTTGGTCTCGAATATTGTGTGGTTCTTGTGATATTTAGTACTATCCTACTATACCTTTGGTTCCATACAGCCAGTCCCTTGGGTGCGTCTCCTCAACACCAAGTCGTCAATAGCCACCGCAATCTCTCTCGCTGGGCTGAGCCACTCCTTTGGGTTTTCATTGATATCCCTCGCCCAGTACCGTAACCATCTAAGCTTGGTACCGGCGCCTTTGCCAAACACCGTTTCCATGTCCAAAAGTTTCATCCCAGGACTCCGAAGGCCACCAGGAAGAAGAACATGTTCATTTGGACTCCCTGGCTCAGTGTCAGTAGCCAAAAGTAACTCATGCTCCCCATCCGGCCCAAACCCAAGTTCGTAGAAATGAAGTTCACAAGGCCTATCGCATTGAACCCACAAGGAAACCACATCAAAGCTTGTTCCGTCGGGGAGCGTTATGAAACCTGAGTGATCAAAATCTCCCATTTTATTTGGATCATCGGACTTGTAGCCAGGATGGACTACAAAATTAGGCTTGCTCACTGGTACCTCTGCCCAATCCAAATCTATGATCCGAGAATCCATGATAAAAGTATTACGGAGGTGAAGACCAGCGTAATGCGTGGGTACTAGAGCATACCACCATGTTACCGGAATATCGTCAAACTACAGCATTGTGAGTTCAGGGTAATTTCAGCAGAAAGTAGATACCTCAAGTCTTACCTTGACAGTCGTGATAGTGCTTGGTTGTGGGCCAGCAGTACATGGGGGTGCACTCGGGGCCGTCCATGTCTGTGTGAGTAAAAATTCACTCGGTGTACCGCTATACCAAGTCCGAAGATTTGTAGTGGCCGTACCTGTGAATACTGGTGGAGTGGAAGTGGGCGGTGTGGATGTTATGAAAACGGTCAAGAGGACAGGAGCCGGAGTAATTTCCCCGTTTCCGGTGGTAGCTTTGGCAGCAGTTGTAGACCTTGGGATTTCTGAGACTCTGAAAGTTTGATGTAGAACATCAAGTGCCGTTGTCGACGTTCTGACGTATTTTGGAAAACGGGTTGTACTTGTGGTGGTGGAAACTGGCCGTGTATACTTCTGAGGGTACGATGGAGCCACCCTGACCACATGATTCACGGAGGTAGCTACCCCACACCCGGAGGATTGTCGGCAATTGGACTGCGGACTAGATATCAGTTGAGACCCCAGATGAATTTCTTTGGATATTTGCCATCCCTTAGAATACTGGGCGCATAGAACCAATTCATATATCAGCGGAAAGAGGCTTACCATTGAAGAATGATAAAGGACTTCGTTCTTTTCGGCTCGCTCCCCATAAGGATGGCATGCTACGAATGGTAAGGGTGTTGCTACTAAAAACACCAAAGCCAGGAGCCTCATGGATGGGGTCATCGTCAGTTTTCTCTGCTATTATTGGAGGGCCTGGGGGATTATGATCCAGGGGCCTTGCCGAGGTACCTCAAAGTTGCCAATCTTCTGCCTCGGCGGTCCCTCAGAAAGTTGAGACTTAGTAGCTCCGTGGAGTGGAGCGTGCGTGGATGGGCAGATTGGCGAGGCTGTAGTGTATTTTGAGAGCAGGAACGAAACCGTTTGAAGGAACAGATATACGGAGATAGCTGGATAGCATGCAGTGGTAACTAAGATATGCAGGCGAAATAGACTCGTTCAGTGGATGCTGTGTGAAGCCCAGAACTGACTGCAATGGAAGCCAGATGCCTAGATGCCTGATCTGAAGCTCTAGCGGCAGATGATGAGAGCAATGTTAATGGTGGCTGAGTCAAAATTTCGAGGATGTGTAGCTATGAAATCGTTTGAACATGAATCCGAAGATTGGGTCTACCTAGACCAAAGCTGCATTATCACCTCCTTATTTTTGAATGTCCCATAGCTTCTCGAAATATCTTTTATCAACAGACTTTTGGTCAAGCTTGACCTTTGCTAAGGGGACGAGATCATGCTCACGTTAGCATTCCCTATTGAAAGTCCTAGTATATATAGTAAGTAACCAAGTCCTGGGTCTTAAACACAGGCTCTCTGACTAGCCTCCCATGTGACAGCTAGGTGGCCACAAAAAATATACCCTCCTAGAGTATGATATTCAATGCATCTAATGCAACATAAGGTTTTTTTTTCTTTTTTTTTATTGGGGTGGGGGGCCACCAACTGCACAAACCCATTGCGGTGTTGCTGGTGGTTATGGGCTTAAACAAGCAGGTTATGCTCACGGGTTTCTATGGTATTGGGTTGCGGTATACCGACTTTACTACACACTGATTTTGACAAAATAGTCTCATCTATTGCCTGACTCTATCACAGAAGTCAATCTACAACACGTGGAGCCCAAACCTTCAAGCTCCACGGTAACTTATACCGAGTATATGCAAATTTGGTAACGCGCGCCTAATGGCTATGTTTAGTCTGGTTGGCACGGCTATGTTACGCGCACAAATATCATGGTTTATCGTAGTCTGGTTCCGCGGGATTGTGCAACCAGACTAGGTTTATCGCACATGATAAGGTATCCCGTTTTAGGCGTTCTAAAAAACGAGTAGCCACGTGGCTACCCCAATGCATAAGTATCCTTAGTCAGACCCATAGAAGTATCCATGATGGTTGCCTGCAATTATCCGGGTACGGTACGATATTGATTAGGCTTCCTCGAACTAATGCAGGAGGCATTTCCTAAACTAACGGTTTATAACGATGTGATCGACCAAGTGGGTTTATTATTATTATTATTATTATTATTGTTATTATTATTATTATTATTGTTATTATTATTTAATACTCAAGTGGTTTATAAGCCTGAAGCGACTGCGTTAGTCTAGGTAGTTGGTCGTTGGTGTTGTGCCAATCAGAAGTGGTATTATTACCATTATTATGGAGAGTATGTTGGCTGATATGAGGAAGAAATTGGCGGAGGAGGTCCAGGACAGGGAGATCTTAGTGGACTCCTATGCAGATGATGGTCTGTGTCACAACCGTCCCTTCCCAGCCTAGTCTGACCTCGTTGTTGTTATTCGTTGTGCCTTCTGGCATCACCTGCGAACTCAGGTGATAGCGTTGTTATCTCGGCTCCCGAGATAAGGGGTCTCGGGAACCTTATTCCTTCCGATGGCCTTGGCCAGGAAGGAAGCCTGTATATATAGCTTGCTCTCTCCGCCCTCTCGTTGGATCCCTATCCAACGTCTTGTATACCTAATACAGGATCTTGCTTCTCTCCACGCTGGTGCACCTTCCTCGTGCACCTCCCCTCCGCCTTTGCCTTGCCTTGCCTTGGCCTTCGTCTTCGCCTCCGTCTTCGCCTTCGCCTTCGTCTTCGACTCCGCCTTTGCCTTGCCTTGCCTTGCCTCGGCCTTCGTCCTCGCCTTCGCCTTTGTCTTCGCCTCCGCCTTTGCCTTGCCTTGCCTTGGCCTTCGTCCTCGCCTTCGCCCCTGCTCCCGCCTCTGCCCCCCGCGTCGTCGTACCCCTTGGTCTTTTCCCCCTCGAGCCTCGTTACAGTCTGTTAGGAACGATTGGGTGTATGAGCCCAAAACTACTCTGAGCCAGAGTTAGGGTGATTCATGGAGCCATACAGAGCGTTTGCGAGGATTGGGGGGTTTAGGCACCAGTGGATAAAATGACTTCTGTAGTGAAGGGGAGGGTTTCTATGAAGGAAGCAATGAGGTTATGGCTGGAGGAGGTTATAAAACCCAAAGAAAATATTATCAGGCTAGGAATCCCGATTTATATGACTAGAGCCAAAGCAGAGGCCTTATTGGACATGGTAGTGAGCAGAGTCAGGGCTGCTAGAGGGAAGACAGTGATGATTCGGAATTTGGCAAGAGAAGCAGGATGGAGTGGTAAGGTAGTAGTGGAAGTTTTATGCTAAGAACTGGGGGTTCGGGGGTTCTTTCCGTATAGGCGTGGTAAATAATGACCATACCCTGAAGGGTATTACCTGCATTCGCAGGTGATGACACCCACGTAAGTATACTTATGCGTGTGTTAGGAGAGGGAGTCGGAGAACCAAGGTGACTTGGGCGAGACCAGAGTTGGGCGATGGGGGCATGGACGAGGAAGCTTGAGCTACGCTCGGAATATAGTGGAGTATTCGTTTGTATTCTAACAACTAGATATAGGGAGAAGACAAGTTGTTGCATAAGGAGAAGAAGGGAATGAGAGGGGCAGAGAAACCACATTATATAGAGATCCGGAGCCTTCTTTCTAACAGAATACCATGGGAGAAATAGACAAAATACTACAAGAGAAACAGACAGAATAGGGCAGAAGAATTGGCAAAAGGCAAGGGATCAGTAGGCAGAAGAAGCGGGTTCTAAAGGTAAGGGGAACAAGAAGGTATGAGAACGTTCTAAGAAACATATAACTTTTGAGGAACATCTAGATCTGGTGGAACTTTCGAGCAGGTTCCAGATAAGTGAGCTTTTTCCTAGCTAAGACTTTCGGAATGCGGTCGGTTATCCTAGTGGGTCAAGAGTCAGAGTCTAGGGGCAGGGGTCAAAGGTCGGGATCGGAGGTCGTGGCTTGGTTATTGGCAGCGGAATAACAACCAAAGAACAAATATTAGCACACCGAAGTCGTGCTGGGTCAGAGTCACATCGAGCCATACGCGAACGTAGGCTGGTAGGTGTGTTGGTTGCCAGCGTAAGGCTGGGGCTGGGGGTTCAAGGGTTAAGGCGAGAAGATCCGTAACAGTAGCTCCCTCTCTAAGGATGAGCTCCTGCGAATCCAAGGCAAGATCGTGGTCCAGGGCGAGGATGATGTCCTCGTCATCATCGTCTGGAATGACAAGGGGGTTATGTTGTGATCCACTCATCTGGGTAGAGTGCGGGATCGGGGCTTAAGCGGATAGGAAGTGTGGAATTTTTTCACAGTGCTTAGTACATTCGAGAACAAGGCGGCAGGTTCCCAGGTAAGGTCGTCGTATCCTACCTAGCGAGCGAGATATTCAAGGGTCTGACTCTTGAAGCGTGAATCGACGATTTCGTCGACTTCCCACTCAGGTTCATCTTCGATGATAACGGGGGGCAGAGGTGGCTGTATTTGGCCAGGCAGGGGATCTGTGGAGGTAGGTTTAAGCAGAGAAACGTAGAAAACTGGGTGGATTTTCATTGAGGCAGGAAGATCAAGCTTATAAGCATGAGAAGAGACTTTCTGGATGATTCGAAACTTACTGAGCTTCTTAAAATCCAGTTTGGTCAAGGGGCGAGTTGTCTTGATATACCGTTGGAGAAGCTATACCTCATCCCCTATGTCCAACCTAGGTGGGGGGATGTGGGATTTATTAGCTTGTTCCGAGTAGGTTGCCTGAGCTCAGCTCATTTCGGATCTAAGATGAGCATCCAATTCTGGGAGGCGGTCTGTATACTCCTTGATTACCGAAGGTGCTGGAAGCTTTGTTGTAGGATTCTAGTTAATCTGGTAGTGGGGGTTTTCGCCGTACATGGCCTAGAATGGGGTAATACCGAGGGTTGCTGACAGGGTATTGTTATATGAGAATTTGGCCATGGTGAGGAGTTCAGACCAATTGTCTTGCTGGTAGTTGCAGTAAGCCCATAAGTATTGCTCCGCAATTGTGTTAATTCTCTCAGTCTGACCGTCGGTTTGTAGGTGGAAAGTAGTGGAAATCTTCTGTTGGATACCGATAAGGAAAGTCACGAATTGGATAAATTCTAAGACAAATTGGGTACCCTTGTCCGATACAATCGAATCCGGGATCCTATGCAAACGGAAGATATTATCGAAGAAGAGCTTGGCGATCTGTCGGGAGTTGACATTGGTGGTGGTCGGAATGTAGTGCGCCATTTTGGACAATCGGTTGACCACGACTAGCAAGGCGTCGAACCCATTAGATCTAGGAAGTCTCGTGACGAGGTCGAGGGAGACAGAAGACTACTTTCGGAAGGGGACTTGCAGGGGCTTGAGAAGGCCATAGGGGGCATGGTGAGCAGGCTTGATCCGTGTACAGGTGTCACAATTACAGATATACTAGGCTATAGTTTATCTCATTTTTGGCCACCAATAATCACGTGATATGAGTTCATAGGTTGCTGCCTGGCCTGGGTGCCCAGTGGCAGGATGGTCATGGCAGTGGCGGAGGATATGGAGGTGGATCTCGGGGTCGTTGGGGACATAAACAAGGCCGTTAACGAGTAGGAGTCCCTGGTCTAAGATCTTGTATTCGGACAAGGGGACTATGGCATATTTCTTGGCACTGGTTTCAAGGGCATGGGTGATTTCTAAGGTGAGCTTATTAGCTTTGAGGGCTGCAAGAATATCCTCATTATTCATAGTCGAGGCGGCAGACAGAGTCAAGGCTTGGGTAGTGCGGAAGTGACAGGACGGAGTGGCTGTTGCAGTAGTTAGAAGGGAAAACCTCTCAGGAGGAATCAAGGCCTGAGTGGGGCGGGAATGGCCATCCCCTTCTTCAAGTAGATCTCCGGATCACCTAGTTAGTGCATCTGCCTTAGTATTTTGGCTGCCAGGGCGAAACATGATTTTGAAGTTATACTGTACTAGTTCTTGGGCCCAGCGTGCTTGGCGGCGCGAAAGTAGAGCCTTAGAGGCGAAGGTTTGGAGATTGTGGTGGTCGGTCAAGATCATGAAGGGCTGGGGGAGCTAGTGCAAGTAGATATACCATTTTTCAAGTGCTAAGACAATTGCAAAGAGCTCTTTATCCCTGACACCATAATTGCACTCAGCGGGGGACATTTTCTCAGATATGAATGCGATGGAGTGGAGCATGAGCTTCCTATTCTCTGGGTGTTTTTGAGAGAGTATTTCAGAGGTGACATAATCCGAGGCGTCAGTTTCTATGAGGGTTTCGAGGTCTGGGTCGAAATGCCGGAGAACAGAGGCGGAGGTAAAGGCCTTTTTTAGGAGGAGGAATATCTCTTTGCAAGCAGGGTCCTAGGCAAAAGGGGTATCCTTTCGGAGCAGGTTGAACAAGGGCTGGTAGAGGTGCGAGTATCTATTGATGAACCGCCTATAGAAATTGGCGAATCCAAGGAAACACTAGATGTCCTTGACTGACCTGGGGGTTTCCCAGTTCAGGATAGCGTTGACCTTTTCGGGGTCCATTTCAAGACCTTGTTCGGAGATAATAAACCCCAGAAAGGTGGTTTTGTTGACAGAAAACTCGCATTTCTCGGGTTTGACGAATAACCCAGCTTCCCTGAGCTTCTGGAGGACCTTCCTAACCTGTTCTTTGTGTTTCTTCAGGTTCCTCGAGTAGATAAGGATGTCGTCAATATAACAGACGCAGAACATGTCAAGGTATTCTCAGAGTGTGTTGTTCGTGAACTGCTGGGCGGTGGCAGGGGCATTGGTTAGCCCGAAAGGCATAACTAGGAACTCGAAAAGCCCGTAACGGGTCTGGAAGGCGGTTTTCCATTCATCGCCCTCCTTGATTCTGATCTGGTTGAAGCAGGCACGGAGGTCGAGGCGGGTAAAGGCCCTGCAGCCATGAATCTAGTTAAGGGTTTCTTCAATCCATAGCAGGAGGTGTCGATCCTTGATAGTGATATCATTCAGGGCACGGCAGTTAACGCAAAGACAGAGGGAGCTGTCTTTTTTCTTGACAAAGAGGACAGGGGAGGCTGCGGAGGAGGAACTGGCTCGGATAAAGGATTTGGATAGGTTTTCGTCGATCCATTTCCTTACTTCTTTCAGCTCGGCATCGGACATGGAATACATATGGCCAAAGGGGGGTTTAGTCCCTTCCTTCAGTGGAATGGCATGGTCGACATATCGGTGTGGGGGCAAAACTTGGGCTTCTTTTTCGGAGAAAAGTGGTAGGTAATCATGATATTCGGGGGGAACCAGTTTAGCAGCTGGTTCGGCATTACCGTCCTCATCGTCGGGGGAGGAATAGATTGCTGCGATACAAAGGCAGGCTTCAGGGTCTCTAATGGCTACCCGGAAGGCAGCTCTGGAGATGACGGAGATTCGGAGGGGGTTCAAAGTGTTTCTAGGGGTTTCCAGGTGAGTTCCCAGGATTCGGGTGGGCAGGCAGTAAGCATGGCAATACCCTGAAGCGAAGGCAATAGTATTGCAGGTCCAGTCGATTGAAGGATTGTGACGTCAGAGCCAGGGTTTTCCAACGATCAGGTTCCAGCCGGCCAATTTAGTGACGTGGAAGGTCAGAACCTCCAGATGCTGGTCAATCATGAGTTTCAGAGTGCAGGTATGGGTGATTTGCCCTATAGGGGAGCGTTTCCCATCGGCAAGTACGAGATCCTCAGGTTTTGGCTTCAGGTCCAAAGGCAGGTTCAAGTTCAAGGCAAAGTCAAAGTCGATAAACTAGGAGCTAGCCTCTGAGTCTACCATACAAGTAGCAGAGTAATTGTCATTAACTAAGCAAGGCAAGATAAGCGGATCCTTGGATCCCAAGTCATAAGTGGAGGCAAGGACAGAAGTAGCAGAAGTACGCAGGGTACAGGCAAGGCAACGTCGATGGTTTAACTGTTGATGAGACTTCCGAGATACAACAGGCAGAACATGACCAGTACCCACCAGGTAAACTTCCTCCAAAACAGAAAATGGGTTGGAAGTGACAAAGGAAACAGGAGAGATGGTACCAGGATGCATCCTGGCACTCTTCCATTGGCCATCATTGGTCGAAGAGGGCGCTAGTTTTTTGGCACCTCGAATAAAGCTAGGGTGCCGGGAGTGTTGGTATCAGGAGGTGTCGTGGTGCTAACCATGGCTAGCTTCTTACTTTTGGGTGAAACTAGGCAGACCGTTGCCCAGTGTCCGGATCCTCTGCAATACATATAGAGGTTGTTGTCGCGGCAGTGTTTGCGGATCTCGGGGGTCAGGGGACTGCGTTTCTTGGTAGCTGAGAGGTCCATAAGTCCAGGGGCGATCCCAACGGAGGTGGTAGTAGTCTTGGGGGTCGAGGTGGCTTGGTGGGGTTTTGGGGTACTATGGGAATGGAGGAGTTTTGCCTGGTTATCCAGCTTGATACAGAGCTAAACAAATTCATTGAAAGTTTTGGGAGGGGAGGCTTGGTAAGATAGGGCTGTCTTGAGCCCTGTATTGGTACCACTCGACCTCTTTTATACGAGATACGAAGCCAAGTGTCAACTTACGACCTTTTCAACTAGTTGAAATCTAGGAGATTTTAGTGCGGTGATCGAGGTTCAGGATGGTGGCGTAGGTCGCAAATTCGGCATGGTAGGCAGAACAATCCCGATCCCCTTGTCGAAGGGCTTGGAGCTTTCGTTCCGTAGTAGCTTCTGCATCTGGATCATCATATGCATTCTTCAATGCTGTTGCAAAGGCTTCGTAAGTAGGGAAATCGGTGGCGCCGGTGGTCTTGTTCAGGTAGGGTTCGAACCAGTCCGCAGCCGAACTGGAGAGGTAGGAGGCAGCGTAAGTGATCTTAGCTGCCTCATTGGTGTACCGGGAGGGGTCAGAGGAAAAAACCAAGGCAAGTTTCGTCATAAATCGGGTGAATTTTGACCGAGTACCATCAAAGCTTTCTGGTTCATGGATCTTGGGGACACGGGGATGAGGAGGCAGGGCAGCTGCGGGTACGGCGTTGAGGAGACTAGGCAAGGTGAGGCCATATTAGTATCCCCGATTGAAGTAAAGCCAGAGGGACTCGGAAGAGATGGAGGTGCCGGTGATAGGCTCATTAAAGGTGAGTGGTATTCCTCGAGCAGATTGGATACCGGCCCCGTGGGCAGCATGGATTGAGGCGAAGAATGTGGAAGGGGTGCCAGCAGGTATAAAGGGTAGGGCAGAAGGGGCTGAGGTATCAGCACGGAGAGCGAGGACCAAGGTGTGCCAACTATGAATTTCCGAGGGGGAGCCGGAAGTTGCAGCCTCCATTCAAGTGTTTTTGGACATTATTAATTTGTGTAGCGGAGACTATAGGTTACGTAACAAAGTGTTAAGAACTGGGGGTTAGGGGGTTCTTTCCGTGTAGGCGCGGTAAACAATGACCACACCCCGAAGGGTATTACCTGTGTTCGTAGGTGATGACACCTATGTAAGTATACTTATGCGTATATCGGGAGGGGGAGTCGGAGAACCAAGGCGACTTGGGTGAGACCAGAGTCAGGCGATGGGAGCATGGACGAGGAAGCCTGAGCTACGCTCGGAATATAGTGGAGTATTCATTTGTATTCTAACAACTAGATACAGGGAGAAGACAAGTTGTTGCGTAAGGAGAAGAAGGGAATAAGAGGGGCAGAGAAACCTCGTTATATAGAGATCTGGAGCCTTCTTCCCAATGGAATACCACAGGAGAAACAGACAAAATATCGCAAGAGAAACAGACAGAATAGCACAGAAGAATTGGCAGAAGGCAAGGGATCAGTAGGCAGAAGAAGCGGGTTCTGAAGGTAAGACGAACAAGAAGGTATGAGAACATTCTAAAAAACATATAACTTTTGAGGAACATCTAGATCTGGTGGAACCTTCGAGCAGGTTCCAGATAAGCGAGCTTTTTCCTAGCTAAGACTTCCAGGATGTGGTCGGTTATCCTAGTGGGTCAAGGGTCATAGTCTAGGGGCAGGGGTCAAAGGTCGGGATCAGAGGTCGTGGCTTGGTTATTGGCAGCGGAATAACAACCAGAGAACAAATATTAGCACACCGAAGTCGTGCTGGGTCAGGGTCACATCGAGCCACACGCGAACGTAGGCTGGCAGGTACGTTGGTCGCCAGTGTAAGGCCGGGGCTGGGGGTTCAAGGGTCAAGGCGAGAAGATCTGTAACATTTTGCTAGCTATAGTTCTACCTACTCTCTGTTATGGATGTGAGGTTTGGAAGAGTAAGGGAGCTCTATGCAAATTAGATGGAGAATGGTATAGGATGGTTAAGATGGGATTGCAATAGAATGGGAATATAGCAAAGAAAGCCATATTTAAGGCTCTGGCAATCCCTAGTATGAAGGACTATAGATTGCACCTATGTCGGAGGCTGAATATCAGAATGGCAAAAACTCCAGGTCACCCTTATAAACAAGGGGGTTCAGAATCTCAGAGTGCCTTGTGGGAATAGATAGATGAACCATGGGTGATCGAGTCTTGGGTCATAGGGCCTAGGGCCACAAAATGGAAGGTTAGGAAGGAGGCGGGAATAGTAAATCTAGAAAGGGCAGATGTGGAGTCTTGGCGATGGAAGATCCAGGATATCGTCATCAGCAGAAATAAATTTGCATCACAATGCATCGCCTACTTTTTTTCCGTCCGGTGCATTTCATGGCGTCATGATACATCTGCAAAAAAATTCTGCGTCATGACACACCGATGATTTATTTTCCGTCACAAAGGAGAAAAAAATCTACGTCACTACTTTTATTCTATTACAATTTTCATATACCTGCACTGGCCTACCACATGTTTTATATCTGACACTAAATGTTCTTTATAAGTCCTCAACTTTCGTCAGAAGTTTATTATTTCCTAATCATAAATCAGATTCCATGTCTCTAAGTCTATTCTATTATTCACCAACCAACTTTCCCCTGGCTCTAATGGTATCAAATGCGCAATCCCTTCTATTTGGGATATCTTAACTATTACCCCTTCCCCATTCATCGGCAATCCAACGCGAACCATCCCTTCCGTACCCTGTACCACATTTCCCCCTATACATTAAAGCAGATTCACGTGCGCCAACCAGTATACCACTCCCACTTTAGTTATTACTTTGAACAGGGCATTGATTCGTCCTGGTATTCGTCCATTCAACGTCCCTGCTGGTCCCTTATCCAATGTACACTGTTTCCTTACCCATATCCAATCGTGTCTTTCCTTCCCGTGAAACTTCTCTGTGCATCTAGCATTATGCAAAATGAACCCTTGTCTACTGAAATTTGGCACTGGAATTTGAAGCACCCCATATGAACGAATTTTCTGAACTAACAGTCCCATCGGGTTGGAATCCATGCTTCTAACTTCCCGCCTTAAAAATGCCTGTGTTGTCAGCACCAGATCTGGCAAGCCAGTTACACGCTCCAGATCCTCGAGGCTGGATATTAATCCCAACTCAATCTTCCCTCGCAACTTCAAGTAGACCTGTCTTCCGACATCTGGCGTCACATCTCTTCCGACATCTGGCGTTACATCTCCCTTTTGCCTAACCTTGTTCTATAGATTGATTGTCAAGTCCTTCATAGCAAAAGTATGATCCCTCGTATAGGTAGTAACTATCTGTGGTGTTGAGTTAACCCTATTACTTCGGCGGTAAGCATCCTAAGATAGAGTACTGAGTCATAGGATCGGTGTACCTATTCTTTCAAAGAATAAATGTTCTTATAGACGTACATAAAGTACTTTGATTTCTACACAAGAACTTCAAGGCGCGACTATTCTTTTGTTCTTTCCTTCGACGTTATCGTGTATTTCTAAACAATTTCCTTGTTCGTCTTAGCAATCGACTTCTAGAGTGTCGCAGCCTTTTCCAATCCTACGCAGTTCTTTTATGGAACGTCGCAGCCCTTAACCACTTACTCTAAAATGTTCTTCCCCGCGTGAAGTTAAAAGGTTTTCAAGTAAATTAAAGGGTAATACGTCTTGTCTAGGGCTTCAAACCCCGAGATCGAGTTATAAGATGCCTATAGTCACTTCGCTACGTATTCCCGGAAT